>JAFJTR010000017.1:0-454002 GCA_022559985.1 Parastagonospora avenae f. sp. tritici 18332-5
GCTAAGGAGAGATGGACGAGGTGGGCGAGGATGAGCTCTGCCCTGAGGCGCCAAGTCCGTGCAGGACTTGGCATCAACCACGTGAGATAGAACCAATCATATAAGGTACACGAAGCAAGAGAAGCGCATGCAAAACAGCAAACGTCTTTTTACTCGAGCGAGAGTCTACTACTCTACACCCTCAGTCCTTCGACCTCTTACACTGGCTTCTATCCGGTTTCTTCTTGCTAGACCGCAGCCACTGGTACATCATTGCTCTCTCTTCGAATTGCCAATTCGTCCACATCATCATCTGTACCTGATACGTCGACTGCGGAAAATACTCAACTCTCATCTCTTCCCAATGCAGCTTGACAACGCGCGCCACAAACGCCAAATTTTCGTCCTTCGAGAACTCATTCAAAAATGAAAATTACTGTGAGTTCACAGGCGTGTCGACGATATACTTCTTCTCATCCGTGGACTCCGTGCGCGGCATCGTCTGCAGCCACTTTGCGCAGTCTTCGGGCGTCTTGCCGAGCTAGGGCGAGACAAGAGAGGATAGAATGGGGGGCTTGGTGCCTCCGGCGCCTGGAGAGGGCTTGTGAACTTCGGGGCATGCGGGCAGGTCGTCGTAAGACTTTGTCGCGACCCAGAAGTTCCAGCCCGAGCCGCTGTCGCCATGGTAGGCGCGCTCAAAGGCGGAGTCAAGATACTGTGGTTATTAGTGTCGGGCACGTGTTCAATAGATCCAGCGGTACTGACCTCGTTAGTGATGCTCTTGTCGAGGACAAAGAGCGTGTAGGGGGGTTAGACATGTTTGTTGTGTGGGGTGATGAATATGATTTGGAAATACAAAAGCTGCAAAGGCTGCCGAGTGGTTCTTGCGACGAAGTTGCAACCGTAATGGTCTTACTATTCACTGACGTCCCTTGCGCTCGGACATGTATGCCAGTGAGGCGGAGCGAATGCTTACTCCCATCGACAACCTTGCAAAGACGCAGACATCAACGTAGTGTTCTCATGGCAAAGTGGGCATCCACTATTACAGAGAGGAACGGCCTATAGAATAGATGGTGCATTTCCAAACCCACTGTAGCCTGCGCTCCTACGTATCTACGAAAGGGCATCAGACAAGTGGCAAAAATTTCTGCAGCTACAGTGTAACTGCGTGAGCAGTGTCGGGTTGGAGGCTGCGGATGAACGCTTGTATTGCTATCTGTTATTATGTTATGATGTAAGTCTACAGGAGCTCTCGGCTCTGAGGTAAGTACACTTGCCCACCGGGCAGTGCCTGCTACAACTAGAATATCACATGACTTTAGTCACGTGGTTACATACAGCCTACCAACCCTGACGACAATTCGGAAACGAAAAGAAAACAGAAGCGAGGAATACCTGCATATATCGATCGTGGACCTCCGAAACGGCACCGTGCTGCCGTCCACAAGGCCAAAGATGCAAGGCAAGGATTCAATCGAAGTATTTGACTAACGGTAGTACATGATAACGATGCTGAAGTGGAAGCTCGACATCCAATAGTCTTAGCCTACCATACACGATGTAATTCTCAACTATTCTCGGGGATACCAGCAAGAATTTCTAGCCCATAGTCGTGACTACAGCTCATCATGCTCATCATGCTCATGCGGAGACGGATAATTGCCTTGTTGAACAATAAAACGCCAAGGGTGGGCCGCCGTCCTTCGAGCCCACGCTGCTGCGCCCCTGGCCACGACCTCAGAATTAGGGATTTCCGTCATGATCCTAGCCGTGTCTGTCCCAACAACACCCCGTGCGAGTTTTGCGAGATTGAAGCTTCCTGACACAGAAGCTTCGCCAGCAACAATGATTGCGCGAACATCCTGGCGCTTGTAGAATCGGGCATCCATTTCACTCAGAACTTCTTCTAGTGTAGATCTGAAACGTTGATCATAAGCTTCAAAATCCATGGTCTAGATCGTGGTCAGTCGAAATTCAATCAGCGCGGGGAATACGAGCGCCTTGCCTCACGATAGCTTTCTCCCAGTTCCCGAATGAAGCGCTTGCAATGGACAGGGCAGATTCCCATATCGAAATCTACAATCTGAATCCAGATATATAGATATTCTCGCTCATACTCTAAGGTCAGGATCAGGTTCTCAGGGCCCTCATCTTTGCACTCTTCCATCTGGCGACCCAAGTTTCTGCACTCATTGAACCCGTAGGCTGCATAGGCAGCTTGCTCAACGGGACCTTCCTTACTCGCTCGTTGTGGGGTATACGGCGGGAAAACCACCTCCGCGGCAGGTGTCCGAAATGACCAATCGAATACAGAGGAAATGAAGAACGCATGAACATCGGGAAAATGATCGACTCCAAGTTGCTTCTCCCAAACTTCGATTGCAGGTTTTAGAGTGCTGTTGATGATGACTTCTTGACTGTGCACGTCGCGTTGATCGTCGACTGGGGCTCCGAAAGTAAGGACCAACGACTTGTAGTACTCCTGGAACGCCATGGTGGTTGGGTACTTGAGAATCTCGATTGAATCCGAACTATTGTAGCGGGATGCATATATTGTCGTTGGTAAAACGGAAATTGCAAACGGGCTTCCAGACGCAAATGCAATCACATTCACGCTAGAAAAGGCGAACAGAATGATCGTCGTTAAAAATCTCATATTGCTGCAGGTTCGGTCTTGGGCAAAAGCAGACAGAAGATGACCGCGATAGAATGATACAGGTTTTCGTGTGATGCCAACGCCGCGCAGGCACTGTGAGAAGGCGTACTGCGCTACAACAATAACGGTACTTTGGGCGCCTACGTGAGCTTTGACCCAATTCTGGCGCTTCGAGCTTGCAAGTTCATGGGTAATTATTCTATTATTAATCCCAGTCTAACTTCTCTATGCACAATTCTTATAGACTATCGACTGATTCGGATGGATGGCTATGACAATGCATGCGTAGCCGCCGGCGTCAGGCGAAAAAGAGATAAAAACCCGTGCTTCGAGTTTCATGTTGGGGCTAAGTTATATAACTCATACTTGGAGTGAATTTACTTGGCATAATGAGCCAACACGTTCAGTATACCCTCGGACTCCGAAATCGTGCACTACCTAGGTATCAGATTCTGAAGCTTCTGCGCAGAGCACGGTAGAACGCGTTTAGACTTACATAACACTTTAAGCTTTCCTTCAATGGCCTCATATTGGCAATTCTAGCAAAATATCATCATTGACTTTAAACCGAGAGCGACGACAATGACTTGTAACCGGTAGCAGGTATGCAAAAAGGCGAATGATGACAGCACATATGTTAGCTGCGATCATAAGGTTGTCATCAGACCGTGCTACGGGTTGGATCGTTGGCGCCGAGGCGCATATGGGACAGCAGAAGTTACTTTCGTCAGCTGGGGTAAAATCAGCCTTTTGGACCGTCAATTCATCAGGCCTCACGCAGTTGAAACGAATGGTAAAGTAAGGAAGCGGCACAGTGCTTTGATGACCGAGAGGCGTTGAGCAGGAAATTTACTCTAGATCTATCAGTTTATATATTTTCATCTAACGCGGAGTGGATGATGCATCATCAGCAACAAACTATTCTATTCAGAACTGCACCATGCGATCAAACTTTTGTCAGCTGTCATGTATCGCACAGATCTTAACGCTCACAGTACTTTCTAGTATAGCATACGCAATCCCTCTTCAACCTGCGCATGTTCTACCAGAACACACTTCTATTCGAAGGCGTGATGGATGGAATTGGAAGGTGGAGGATCTCAATAAAGAGTTTGCCGGCATACACTGGAACGAAGCCTTCTCCTCCTGCTCCTCGGAGCAGCTCGACAAGATCATCTTCGCCACACGCGCCGCAATTTGGATGACTGCTCTGCCAGTCGATCCTTCAGTTTCTATGGCATACTCTGAAGCTTGGCGAAAGTACTTTGGCCAGTACAGGTTATGGCTCCAGAATGGGATCAGCGATCTACAATTGTCCGCGACAATTCAAAGTACGCTACTTAGGCTATTTGCTGGAAGGCAGTGCTGATAGATACAGTGAATATCAGATCAGTTGCGAATTACCCCAAGAACGGACATAAAAGAACTCCAGAGAAATTGATCAAGAAGATCTACT
The DNA here is from genome assembly GCA_022559985.1 of Parastagonospora avenae f. sp. tritici 18332-5. Lineage (NCBI taxonomy): Eukaryota > Fungi > Ascomycota > Dothideomycetes > Pleosporales > Phaeosphaeriaceae > Parastagonospora > Parastagonospora avenae. The sequence goes on from JAFJTR010000017.1 coordinate 4,095, forward strand.
TCACATGCGATTATCAGCAGCATGGTACGGGACCTTACAATAGCTGTACCCTTCGCAAAGCGTAAGTCTTGCCGTCAGCTCTTTTCCAGATTGATCAGCACAAATATATGGTTCTGAAGCTGACTAGCCAAAAGTGGTGCACGCACTATTGACAGTGCTTCTAGTGCCTGTAAGTCATCCAATTAAACCCATTCGTATAATGAGGCAATTTCACTGATACTTCGTGAGCAGATGGCGCCTGGACGATCCTATTCTGCCCTGAATTCTTTTCGAACGACAAACAACAATATCTGGATGAGCGAACGAAAGGCAAGGTCAGAGGCCCAAATTGGATTGCCTTCTTAGACACCTATGAGCGGTCTGTCGTTCACGAATTAATGCATGTGGACTGGATAAAGACTACGGATCATAGTAAGAGGAAACATTCCGATGCAAAACCCAACTCTCCGATCACGGACACTGACCCATCGGTAGTTATGGACGTCAAAGGCCCTACAACGGAAGGAGGTCCAAAAGTAGACATCTATGGCTCATCAAATTGCGAGGCATTTGCACAGCGAGATATGGCCAGGAAGAGAGTGAACCGCGAAGTTGCAGTCAATGGTAACATCTGCGATCTCCCCGGCCATGACCCAGCTAACCGTACCTTACAGCCGATAGCTACGCCTGGTTCTTCCAGTACTATTGGTATGAGAAGAAGTGGGGCTGGGACAAAAACCCACACGATGAGCTTCGAAAATCGGATGCAGTCTCTGACGATCCTCCACCAGCGCAAGAAGTCATCATTGCCCCAGATCCGTCTTTCCCTGTAGATGAAGAAGCGGTTGTGTTCAGCGGGAAAGCACCACGGAGTTGCGTGATTCTCGAAAAGCAATTGAACGACAAAGGAGATCCAACAATCACATGTGAGGACATTGGCGGGGATTACGACGAATGGGTGAAGGACTTGCCACCGCCAGTGACCTCCAAGGGCGGGTGCGAGTTGACGTAAGTTTTGCCAAGCACAATCGATACTGAAGGTATGCTAACTTCAGAACAGCTATCAATGCCAGCAGCCAACAGGCAACGCGGTCAATCCGAAGTGCCAGTGTATTTGTGATGGAAAACTGGTCCCATTGCGAGACGAGAAGTGTGCGGGGTTCATGGGTGGACTTCCGGGGCGACCTGCGCAATGAGAGGTATGATGGTAAATGAAAGAGACGAGCTGAGATTATAGCTTATTTAGCTATGGCTGCCTCGCATGCTCTCTGGGTATGACACAGTGAAAATATATAGAAGTCAACGGCGAATAATTGCATGTGTCCTAGGGCTTATCAAAAGTCATTTTGGTTTTGGGGACGCTTGCAAATATTTCCCCCGTTGTAAAGTGATCTTTTATTGCTCCCTTGAATGTATGCACAGTTATTGTGCCGGTTCAGTATAAGAAAGGTGTACCTAGAGGCCGCACGTGAGCGACCTCTTTCTGTGACGCGAATGAAGTCAATCGTCTCATTCCACGACTACATACATGCTAGTGAGCTAAAGGTTCCAGAAGTGCTAAAACCAAGGTGACCTTTCGTATTTATGGGGAGTGCTCCGACGCGTCTGACCTCCGCCTTGGTCGCGAGCAAGGTGTTTAGATCTAGTCGGCTGCGAATTCGAGATGCGAGTGAAGATTGGGGCTATGGGGAAGCCAGAAAACTCGTTCGTCGCCGGCTGGAGCCCGTGCGCGGTTTAGAGACAGCTGTTTTTCGTTGAGATTCCAGGAGGGCGACATGGTCATTGACCGCTGGAGGTGCATCAGCCAGATAGTGATGCTAGGGCGACAATCTTCTCGCCGTCAAGTCCCTCCGCCTCGTCCATCTTAGCTTAACCTCCCTCGGCTTATTGATCTGCAGCGTCAGCACTGGTTGACTATCCTGCAGAATGCCCAACAACCTTTCTCTCGCCTGCTCCACGCTCTGCCCCTTCCCAGCCACCGGCTCCACGCTGCACTTCCCGAACAGCGTCATGACAACCGACACAAACTCTACTTGAGACATTTTCTGGCCCGGGCAAGTACGCGGGCCGCTGGACCATGGCACAAAAGTACCTCGAGGCGGAACATACATTGAGTCCTGACCTTCTGGAAACCAACGCGTGGGCTTGAAGACCAAGGTGTCTGCTCCCCATGTTGAGCGCGATGTATGCAGCGCCATGGTGTTGACGTGCACGGCGCATGGGGCTTGGAGAACGAATGAGTCGGACTTGGAATTTGATGGAAAGACTGTCTGGTTCGTTTCGGCGATGCGGATCAACATGCTCACGGCTGGGTAGAGACGCAGGGTTTCGAACATGACGGCCAGACAGCGCGTTAACTTTGGAAAGATGGTCGTGTAGTCTTCCAGCGACGTCTGTTCGTTATCTTGAGCTCCAAGCACAACATCGATCTCAGCTTGTATCCAAGCTTGCCATTCTGGGTAGGCTGCGAGAAGGCAAATCGCGTAAGACATGGTGTTTGACGTGGTGTCGAAGCCCGCAGCAGTAAAGATGAAGAGGTTTCCAGCAATCTCTTCTTCCGTGAGATATTGTTTGTTGCCGCCAGTCTCAATAGACTTGTCGGACGAGCTGTGATTATCGTCTTGCTCCTTGCCTTGGTCTGAGAGGCGCACGAGCGTCGTCATGATGGTGTTTTGGAACTCTTCGGAGTTGGCGGAGGAGCTTCTCTTGCGTTCTTGGTCGAGCATGTCCACTGTGAGGTCCGGTAGCTTCACCATCGCTTGGCCTAGCTTCTTGGAGAGTTGTGGCATGAAAGGCAATCGGAGAATGGCAGCAGGAACAAAGGCAGCAGCAAGGAGTAGGTCGACGACCAATGCGATGCCATCGACGTAGGTCAAAGCCTTGGTGGCATCGCGATAGGAGGAAGCAATGGAGAATGGTGTATGCCGACCATATGCTACGCGAGTAAGAACATTTATAGCAATCGCACGGAGGCCAGGAAGTGAATCCGAGGACTTGTCAGCAGTCGGAAGCGCAGAGACTGTCATCGACTGGGACGAGAATGCGGGAGAGAGTACGTGGTCGACAAGAGCAGATGCTTGCTGTACGCCCTCTTTCCACACGTCTAGGCTGATTCGTTCGTTAAATGACGGTGCGATGATGCGGCGCTGTCTCGACCAGGACTCGTTTCGGGCCTACATTTTGTTAGCGATTGTTCCCAGAGACCTTATCTCGCCGTGCGTGGATTGTCGAGTCTCGGAAGAGACTCTCAAACATCGACATCGAACAGGGTTTCTACTCACCGTCACAAGATTAGGACCAAGCATACCCATAGTCTTTAAAGTGAGCTCTGGGTGAAGAAAGTCCTTCCGCCTGGCCAGCACGGAGTGCGACATGGCCGGATCAGCACAAACAAGCCGATTGTGTCCAGTAGTAACCATGATGAAAGCATCCCCAAACTTTTCATGCGCAGCGCCTTTGTCGTGGAATTCCCAGCCCCAGCATGTCGCGTCGAAAACCGCGAAGATGGAAGCGGGAAGGATGTGTCTCAGTATGGGCCGTAGAGGCTCGGAGATGACGGTGAAGACAACCTGAGAGAATATGTAAGCTCAGGGCGTATGCGGCCATCGAGTAGTCGGAACCAGGTGTTTTGAGCAATTACATGCTCGAGGAATACGAAAGGGTGTGGCACTGACGCTATCGGGGTCATATGGGCATATGACGATTGTAAGACCAGTTGCACGAGCTGCATTATAGTTTCGGATGAGAATTCGCAGTTGAGAGATGGACCATACCAACAGAATAACAACGACGCCGACAAGTAAAATATTCAGCATTGCTCTGACGACGACCACTGTTTGTCGAGAAGGTTAGATCGTGGGCTATACCTCTTCGACAATGATGAAAGGAAACGCTTGAGTAAGTGATGATACCAGTAGGCATCGCAGATATATATACTCCTACGATATCATGAAGTCCCACGACGGAAATTCGGTGTTCAGATGTTTACATCGGGCTGTTTCTCTTTGGTCGGTGCTCAGCGGCCAATTTTACACCGGCTGCCCATCATCCGGGTGAGCCGATTCCAAAAATCTGCCGTTTCTGCACTAGCCTTGCTTGCGCACCTACACATCCCCACACTTGACTCGTGTAGTTACCGGCCAGAAAATCGTACCATCCGGAAGCCAAGCTACCGGTACGCAAAAGGCTGCGTGTTCTTGGCGCCACAACGTTGGTCGCAATTGTAAGCACCATCAAAGTTATTTTACATCTTGCTTCAACGGATATACCTTCACCGCTTCATTTGCCTTGATGATGGCTTCTCTCGCGCCTTCCCACGTCCGCCTTTTGCCAGTCTCGAAGTAGCGGAATGCATGCGCTGTTTCGACTCCATTGTCCATGAGCCACGACATCTTTGGGTCCTGTGTGAAAAATTTCCACCCCTTCCAACCGTAGCCTAAATTCTCCATGCCCGTGCCAGCAGCATCATGCAGGAACTGTTGGAACTCCCATGTCTTTACGGCAGAGGCATTGAAACCAAGCGGTTCCGCGCGAAACCGTGAGGCGAGCCATGAGTAATGAGTATCGATCCATGCATTCATAGAGTCCTGTGATGGTAGAGGTTGCACGCCTCGAAAGATGTTGGAGATAGCCATGGATTGCACATCGTTGAAGGAGAAGCCGTTGTTCTTACCGTACGCCGAGTGGCAGAGAAGCGCCATGGAGTTGGTGTATCTGGGTGGAAAGATGTTCATCCACAATCGCACCAGTTTGGGGCCGTCATAGTTTGGCGGTCGGGATTGCTCAAGGAAGGGCGCAACATCGAGATCTGCAGTATATCCCGTCGCGCAGATCACGGCTTCGACATCGTCCAGGACAGTACCGTCATCGAACTCAACGGAGCGAGGGCCTAGGAACCTCCTGATGCCGTGCATCGATACAATCTTGCCTTCTCTTAGTAATGGTACTGTGCTATTGGAAGCTCCAGGTAGGGACAAGGCGACTGAAGGAGCGGGAGTCATCCTCCACGCAGGATCGAGTTTTCCCCAATGGTTACTCATGAACCATGCAAGTCCTTTATTTGCACACCACTGATATATTCCCGGAAGGTGGCGCTGGAAGAACGAGACGATTTGACGGCGCCTCCATGTCACGTTCAGGTCGCCGGGTATGCCTTTGCGCCATGTTGGAAAGACATATCCACCCCAACGATGAGACATGTAGACTTTTGGAGTGACCCTCAAGAGGGTATTAATGATATCGGAGGCGGTAATCGATATCCCGACTACGACGATGTTCTTGTCTTCCAGTCCTTTCGCGCTGCCCGACTCAATCATGCATGATACAAAACCGGCCTGGGTCACTTAATTTCTGTACTGTTGAGCATGGATCAATCGTCCTTCGAATAGCTCTTGTCCTTCAAACTGTGGCATCGAAGGCTTAGTCTGGTAACCATGGCAGAACACTACCTTGTCGAACTCTTCCGTGCGCTTCTCGCCACTGACAAGCATTTCGAGGCGCCATCGCGTGTTATCCTCGTTGCGGACTGCGCGAGTCACTGAAGCGATGAATATGATATCTCGAAGGAGATCAAAGTGTCTCGCATACGATTCGATGTACTCCTGGAATTGGTCTGTCGAGAGGTGACTGGGGTATTCTGTCTGGCATGAGAACACGTAAACGATTGAGTGGCGAACACCTACTGTCGGGCATGGGAAAATCAGTCATGCCGCACGTATGTTTGCTAATCGATGCTCTTGTAGCTGGTTTTATATCAGCCTCCATGGGTCCGATTGACTTGCATGCCATAGTTGTCGACGTACTTTTGAGGGCGCTGGTCATCGAAGTGTCGTCGGTATATGCCCAGAGACCACCAACACGTTCTCTGCGCTCAAAGCCCGTCACGCGAAAACCATCTTCGCGCAAGGTCTTCAACGTGGAAAGACCGCACGTCCCTATTATCGTTAGTTATGGCGAAGTAGTCACGCATCAGGAAGTCGATAACATACCAGCTCCGATCACTGCAGCCGTCCGCTATGCCATCTTAGAGGTACTATCAGGTAAGGTGCGAAGCATGCGTAAACGTAGTGAAGAACTGCAAATGCGAAGAACGATTTATGTGTTGTTCAAAACACCGCACATTGAGCTGTCTCGTCATTTCGGGCGTAACTCGAAACCTTCGAACACTCAGGCTGTTTAGAGTTACGCCCGCCACGACTCACCCAACACCAGTGCGTATTCAGCGTTGTAGCGCTGATGTGAGCATACTAAGCATGCGACGCCTCAAACAAGCATTGATCTAGGCGATGCTTTCCGAAGATCGTGGCCTGTTTGCAGACGACAGGCGCGAATAATGTGCGAGAAGTGGCGGTTTTAGGCAACCACATCACGCACCTAGATTAATCCCCAGTTCGGCTCCACCAATCGTCCTGATATCAGCTATACCCATCGGTATCGACCTCAACATCACGTGGACAAATATGCTCGATCTCCAAACCCGCCGCAGAATCTGCGAAGACACAATCTCCCGCTCTCCCTCCATAACCTCATCCACACCAGGCGCATCTCTCGACTCCCACTTCATATCCTCGCAACTCCCACCCCTTTCCAAATCGCATGCCAACTATCCAAACCTCACCCTTGCGCCCATCACAGTCCACAACTCCGACGCATTTGCCCTCGCCCGCTCGCTTCCACTTACAACCGGAAAAATAGGTGTATTAAACCTCGCAAGTAACTACGAGCCCGGCGGCGGCTGGCGCTACACGCTCTCCACGACGCAGGAAGAAGCGCTATGTTATTCCTCGACGCTATACGCCACGCTGAAGGCGGAATGGTATCCGTGGGCGAATCTCGGGGAAGGGTCGTGTAAGGGAATTTATTCGCCTAGCGTGGTAGTATTCAAAGACACGTTGGAGAATAACTGCGTCGACTTATCCCAGCCGCATGTACTGCATGTGATTACCGTCGCGGCGCCGTGTCAGCCGAAACTCACGGATGATGGGGAGGGTCTTGCGAATGAGAGTGATTTGGAGGATTTGAGGGAGAGGATCGTGTTGGTGTTGCGCACGGCGGCGGGGGATGGGGTAAAGTGTCTTGTGCTGGGTGCGATGGGGTGTGGGGCGTATGGGTGTCCGGCGGGAGTGGTGGCGAGGGAGATGAAGTTGGTGATTGAGCGGGAGGAATTCGAGGGGTGGTTTGCGAGGATTGTGTTTGCGGTTTATGCGGCTGGGAGAGTGGGGAGAGAGAATTTGGAGGTGTTTAGGGATGTTTTTGGGTAGGTTTGGGGAGAGGGCGTGATGACGCTTCAGGTGTGCTGCAGGGTACTGCGACGAAACTAAGACGGAGGATTGTAAGTCGAAGCTTGTAAGCTGTTGAGATGTGACTAGGTGATATACCATTACCCTAGTCGAGAAGTAGAGGATGAAATTACCATGAAGCTGAATCGTACACCGCTTACGTCTATCAAACTGTTGACACCGAGAATCGTAGATGATCGTTTAGCTACTTGTAATATTGGGTATTTATGATACTGTGAGCATGTAAGTTATTGGCCTTAGGACGGACAAACGGCTGCGTCTCGGTGCATCTCTTTCCCCTTGTCCCCATCGGTAGCTGGACTGATTGCGACGGACGAGCGTCGTCCGCTCCTGGGGGGAGGGCGCGACAGTAACCACGCTGCTGTAATTAACTGCCCTATTGCAATCACAAAAGAGAGTGAGATCACTAATCCCACTTACAGTAAGATCACTAATCCCACTTACAGTAAGATCACTAATCCTAGTTAAGGCTCGACGAACGCCAAGAGCGCATCCTGGGTGATTCTACCCATCATCAGTGTGCATTGCCGCGTCGGACCGTTGCGTACCTATCTTCTTAGGGGTTGCACGTTAGTCTTATGAATAATGACCAGTCTCAGCTTACCATAACGGAATCCAGAGCGGTTGATCGACCGCTCTACGCGCCCTTTCCAGTAGTTCCGAAAAGTTTCAAGGAAATTACAATATCTGCTTCAGCAGCCGGAAGAGTCCGAGTAAACTAGGATGCGTGTCGCCCATCAGAGGCTCTGTAAGCCACCGCCGGAGTATAAGAAGGACACGTAGCAAGCACATCATGAATCACAACTCATCAACTCTCACTCCCATCTTACACCATGTCCGACCTCGTTTTGATCACGGGCGGCTCGGGCCACATCGGCCTTCGCGTAATCATCTCAGCTCTACAAGCAGGGTACTCCGTCCGCGCCGCCGTCCGCGGTGCATCAAAAGTCGACTTGATCCTCGCGGCGCCATCTATCCAGGCCCTCAACCCTGGATCCAAGCTTACATTCATCATCGTCCCCGATCTACTCGTCGATGGCGCATATGAAGAGGCTATCAAGGGCGCGGCGTACGCCATACACGTCGCATCCCCATTAGCCGCTCCGCTTCAAGAGGGCGAGGACTACCAGACAAAGTTCGTTGAGCCTGCGATTAGGGGCACGGTGAACATGCTCGAGGCTGCGAAGAAAGACGGCGGGGTGAAACGGGTGGTGATCACGTCGTCTGTCAGTGGTATCGCGTTTTGGAAAGACCTCTATGAGTGGCCGGCTGAGACGGTTATCAACGAAGAGACGAGAGCGAAGAATGTCCCGGGTCCATATACGACGGAAGTGGAAGCGTATAGCGCGGGCAAGATTGGTGCGTTGAACGAGACGGAGGCGTGGATGGAGCGTGAGAGCGGTAATGTTGGGTTTGATGTGGTGAACATTGTCCCATCGTTAGTTTTTGGCAGGGATGAACTGGCTACAAATCCGACGGAGGCCCTCAAAGGTACGAACCTGCTTGTTCTTGGGCCGGTGCTTGGAGAAAAGATTGATCTCCCGATGGTGGGGTGTTCGGTCGATGCGAGAGATGTCGCCACCGCGCATGTTAGGGCTCTCGACCCAACGGTGCCTGGTAATCAGGCGTATCTACTAACCGCCGGAGGGCTCGAGGGAAGGCCTCTGGAAGATTTGTTTGACATTGTTGCGCGAAATTTCCCCGATGCTGTCGAGGTGGGGACTTTGCCGAACAATGGCAGCATCGCGAGCAGGCCTAGGAGGTTTGATGCGGCGGCTTCTGAGAAGGCGCTGGGCATGAAGTACCTTGATTTCGAAGTGCAGGTGAAGGACGTGGTCGGATATTACCTGGAGCTGGTGGCGGCGGTGAAGGGAGATTCTGTGTGAACCTGTGGTGTGGTCAGCTTAATCGTGTGGTCCTCAATACTTTCCGAGGTCTGCAACCCAAATCACGTGATCAGTCATTCCTTCCATGTGGCGTGCGCAGTACTATATACTCTTCTCATCGAAGTACTCAGCTTTACCATGCTTGCATCACCAAGCCGAAATGCCTGTTAAGCGAAACACGCAACATAACTTGTCCTGCTGTAGGATTCAAGTTAATTACAGTGCATCCAGCATGACCTGGTCAAGCAAGCAGCCGTTACATGCAAGCTTTGTCAAGCCTAAGCGCCACTCGCACCTCGTTTCTGTATTCATGAAATGCACAAGGCTTCCAGGATCTGCCGCGCGGAAAGCAACGGAGTGGTTCGTCAGACGCGTACACGTTCGGGGTCGTGAAGAATCTAGATTTTGTTGTTGGCAAGGAAGGCCTGAACTGAATCTCTGCTTCGTGAGTCGGAGGTCGGAGGGAAGTATGGAGGATCGAATGATCTTGTGGTGCTGTTATACCATTTCTTACAGTTCACAATCGTCAAGATAGCGAATTTGCCTCAGATTAGTACTTGATGCGCGTATATAGCGCCCGTCTTTGAAGCGATACACCGAAGCCTCCTGGTTCATTTGGTAGGTTGCCTGATATTCAAAACTGCCTGTGTCATGATGTCGACGGTAAATTTGCTCTTACTCAGAAACGAAATCATGCTGCCTCAAGCAACGCCAGTAACGTGGGTCCGAGCATGATGCTGTCGAGGATATAATTTTGTCGACCTCGTGGAGCATGCGCAGTCTAATAATGTCATCGCACGGAGCTATTGTTATCGAATTCGCAAGCCTTTCTGGGGGCACATGCACCTACTCATCGCTAAATATTTTCATTGGCTGCAGCGGGCACCGTAAGCGCCTTCGCGTCTCGTTTCGTTCAAGTGAATCCCCACAAGCCCATCAAACGCCGACGCATCGAGCGGGAACGCATCCAGTGACGTTATGGCAGCGCTTCTTGACACAGGAGCAATAGAAGAGTTGCCTATCTGGGGTTCGGCAGGCCGTGTAGGTAGATGGCGCGCACTCATGCAGGGCAACAGTGTGCATACCGAATGTACTGCTGTACAACTGATGGCCAATATTTGTTGCGCGTCGGTGGAGGTTGTCTTCGGTCAACAATGGAACTACTCGAGGGGTCCAACGTCAGCCACTGCATGGCTCCTGCATGTCTGCTTGGATGCTGTACCCCCTGAAATCCTCGAGGGATCGCTTGCGCAGGCTTCTCGCGTGCTTTGCAGGGATGCCGAAGCAGGGTGAAGGCGCCCATCGCGATAGCAGTGCCTGGGGAAGGGTGTTGGGGGCAGAATTAGTGTGCTGCACGATGCCCCCTCCTGTGACGATGTTTCTGGATGCTCACCAACGGCGGCTAGGCTTCGGAGCAGAAACCAGCGCATAGGTCAGGCCTTCGAATGAGGTCGGTGTACGTTGTCCATGAGATTCGAAACAAAGTTCGGGGGGGCCAGCCATAGAAAAGGGTAGGCCCAGCGCTTGCGCGGAAGCATTTGTTGGACGTCTTGAATCCTACCTGGTGGAGCTGTCACCGCGCCGCATCGCCAAATATTATGCGAATTTCGCAGCTTTGTCCTCGTCCTTCACTTGCCGTCTACGCTCGCTTGACCGTCTCATTGGCTCGTATTCAGATTATTGGTAGACGCTACACAGACGCTGGTGTGTTGTTTAGGAGGTGTCAAACCGCTGATAGAAGATCCCGGCTATACCGCATGCCGACAAGCCTCGCCTCCCATCACGTCTCCGCTGCCGCTGGGAGCCCCTCCGAGACCTGGTGCAGTTTGAAACACGCTCGACCCGCCGCCTTTTGTCGCTGAGCTCACCCGCAGCGCCTTTTCCGCCGGCGACTTGGAGTACTGTCGTGGACGCTTCCTCTGCCTAGTTCCTCACACAGAGCGCCTTTTCCTTGCAGCCTGCAGCCTTGGTCGCGTCTGCCGCCTGCACGTGTGGCCCAACTGCATCCCTAGGTACCTCGATACTTGGACTGCATCTGCCTTGCTTGGCCGCCAACAACGTCACCTGCTGCTCGTCTCGACCCGAAGCTCTCTCCAGCAGCCATCGCTCCTTCCAAAACTGGTCAGCATTCTTCGGCTGACGGCAGCGGACCACGCAGCCGGGACCAAGCTTCGTCGACGTGCAACCTCGCAGCGAGAAACCCCTCATTCTTCAGCGCCCCACGAACACGGAGAGCTCGGTCACCTCTGCCTGACTCGTCACATACTCGTACTCGCTGCACCAACTCGCCCGACGAGAAGCCTTCACCCGCAAATCACGACACCAACGGGCGATCGCTGTTGCACCGTCAAGTGGCAGGCAAGGCATCGCACGTGAGAGCCAGAGCAGTAGATGCAAACCACGGCCCACGAGCAAACCTCGAGTCCGCCGCCCAACATGTCCCAAGCAGTGCCCCTCCTTCGCCCGCCCGTTCCAGGCGGTCGCTCCCAGGGCGGAGGCCGCACAGCACCGCGTCTGGGCCTCTCCATCCCAGCTTCGCCAAATGCGAGGCCAGTCACCAACGGCACAAATGAAGTCCAGCCGAGCTTATCGCGGCCCATGCCACCAGCTCTCCGTCTCGCCACCCCCATGGGCTCCAACACCACACCACAAGAAGGTCGACGAGCTCTGCCACCACTCCGAATTGGTACGGGATCATCAGCAGGCGGCTCGAGTGATGCGAGCGCAGACTCGAGGTCGGGCAGCATGGGCGAGATGCAGGCGAACGGATCAGCAGCGTCATATCAGGCCACACTAGGATTCCCAGGCCTGCAGACGGGTACCGATCCCATTTCTGCGATATCACAAGGTGGAAGCGAAGGCGCCCCTTCAATGGAGCGGGAGAACAGCAGCCAGCCATTGCCAGATCTGGACGCCATGGCTGCTGACCTTGGCCGGCCGCTGGAAGTCGACGATCTAGACGAGGCAGGATGGAAAGCCGCAAGTGGACGGGGGATGATAGAAGAGCTGGGAAGTCTGGGCGAGGGCGCTGGTGGTGCTGTCACGAAGAGCAGACTCAAGGGTGGGAAGACCACTTTTGCGCTCAAGGTACGTACGATTCGTGTTTCATACAGATCGGCAACTAACGTCCCCCCAGATCATCACCACAGACCCCAACCCCGAGGTCAAGAAGCAGATCGTTCGAGAGCTTTCATTCAACAAGAACTGCGCGAGCGAACACATCTGCAAATACTACGGAGCGTTTGTCGACGACAGCACTGGTACCATCAGCATCGCCATGGAGTTCTGCGAGGGCGGTTCACTCGACGCCGTGTACCGCGAAGTTAAGAAACTGGGCGGTCGTACCGGCGAGAAGGTCCTTGGCAAGGTTGCCGAGGGCGTACTCAACGGTCTCACATATCTACATTCCCACCGCATCATCCACCGAGACATCAAACCAAGCAACATTCTTCTTTGCCGGAACGGCCAAGTCAAGCTTTGCGACTTCGGCGTGTCCGGAGAGTTTGGAACCAAAGGCGATGCCAACACATTCATCGGTACGTCGTATTACATGGCACCCGAGCGCATCACTGGACAAAGCTACACCATCACAAGTGATGTGTGGAGCTTAGGTGTGACTCTACTTGAAGTCGCACAGCATCGATTCCCATTCCCAGCGGACGGCACGGAGATGCAACCGCGTGCTGGTCTCATCGACCTGCTCACATACATTGTTCGACAACCGATCCCGAAGCTCAAGGATGAGCCCGAGGCCGGTATCAAGTGGACAGAGAACTTCAAATACTTCATCGAGTGTTGGTATGTATTGCTCTTGTTGCTGATATTGAGGCTAGGCTGACAAATTACAGTCTCGAGAAAGAATGTCCGCGAAGAGCGACACCATGGCGCATGCTCGAACATCCTTGGATGGTGGAGATGAAGTCGAAGAAAGTCAACATGGCACATTTCCTCAAGCAGGTGTGGGACTGGCAAGACTAGAGCGACTTCATTCTTTGCGCGTTCGATTCGACTCTATTCAGATTCTCTTGTCAACCTTGACTTTTCTATCGATACCAGGGGCTAAGTGCTGTGCATTAGACCGCGTTGGGGTATATTTCGCAAATATTTGGCACTTTTGGCGAAGAGAAGTAGCTCGGTTGGTTGGTTGGCACACATTGTTGCCTACGACCTTGAGGCTTTGGACGATTCCTTTGAATAAGGTTCGGTTGGTACAGGCTGAATGCTACGCCTCGACGAGATTAGCATCAAAGGCATTGGCAGGCGTTAGATTATGCTGGGCTTCACGTTGCATGTAGCGATGTATATCCGCACACAATACCTTGCAATATCAACACATATAGACATGATGAGGGCGTATCTTGGTTAACATGATATATGGGAGCACATGGACTGCTGTGACGTTAGGCGTCGCGCGTGAATGAACACTCTTGCTAGCGCCAAAAGTGCACCGGCTGATTCTCGGAGCATGCCACTTCCCGGCGTTCAGAGTCATGCCAAATTATTTACTCGTCAGCTCAGCGCAACTGAGCTCAGCGCCGCACTCGCTGACACAACCGCTATTGAAACCTCGAGGAAGCTCACCCTACCTTCGCTTTACTTCCCGCGACCATCCTCGAGAAATTCCTACATTCCCACTGCGACCGCGCACCGCGCACACAACCCCGCCATTTGCCCCACCACATAGCATTTCGAAGTTCAAGGTCGCCCAGCGCAACCACCACGCCCACGCACAATGCCCACCATCGGGGTCGATAAGGCGGCGCTCTTCAAGGAGCTCGGCCGCGAGTACACGACGGAGGAGTTCGACGAGCTATGTTTCGAATTCGGCATCGAACTGGACGAGGACACAAGTCAGAGCACCAAGCCTGAGGATCTGGCACAACCTCCGCAGCTCAAGATCGAGATACCCGCCAACCGATATGACATGCTGTGCTTCGAGGGCATTGCCATGAACCTAAAGGTTTTCTTGGACCAACAAAAGCTGCCAAAGTGGAGTTTGACGGCGCCAAAGGATGGGGAGCTGCAGGTGCTGGACATCAAGAAGGAGACGGAGCAGATACGGCCGCTGTGCTCGGGTGTAGTTCTAAGGAACATCGAGTTCACACAAGAGCGGTACGACTCATTCATTGCGCTGCAAGACAAGCTGCACGCGAATCTGGCGCGGAACCGGACGCTGGTTTCGATCGGAACACACGACCTGGACACGATAAAGGGCCCCTTCTCATACGAGGCGCTTGCACCCGAGCAGATTGAGTTTGTCCCTCTGAACCAGACCAAGAAGATGAACGGCAAGGAGCTCATGGACTTCTACGACGTAAGACAGGACCATTGAACTTCGATTGTGGCACGCTAACACAGCGCAGAAAGACAAGCACCTCGGTCGCTTCCTCCACATCATCCGCGACGCGCCCGTCTACCCCGTCATCTACGACTCGAACCGCACCGTCCTCTCGCTCCCGCCCATCATTAACGGCGACCACAGCAAGATTACCCTCAACACCAAGAATGTCCTTATCGAGATCACTGCGCTGGACAAGACCAAGGTCGAGATCGTGAACCACATGCTCGTAGCCATGTTCGCAGGCTACGCAGAGTCAATAGAAGCGCTTAAGATCAACTCCCCACACAACAACGAGTCAAGAGAAGCGCCCGATCTCTCACCACGCGAGATGCAAGCCGAAGTCGACTACCTCAACCAGGTCACCGGCCTGAGCCTCAAGCCCGAGGAAATCTCAAAACTCCTGTCAAAAATGGGCCACGACGTCAAGCCCTCCGCCTCCGACCCCAACATTCTCGACGTCTCCGTGCCCATAACACGCGCAGACATCCTCCACCAAGCAGACATCATGGAAGACTACGCCATCGCATACGGCTTCAACAAGCTGCCGCGCGTCTACCCAAATAAGACCGCCGCCGTTTCCGCGCCGCTGCCCATCAACAAGCTCGCCGACATCGTGCGACTCGAATCCGCCGCCGCGGGCTGGACAGAAGTCATGCCACTCATCCTGTGCTCGCACGAAGAGAACTTCGAGTGGCTGAACCGCGTCGACGACGGCAAGACCGCTGTCAAGCTAGCCAACCCCAAGACAGCCGAGTACCAGCTCGTACGGACATCGTTGCTTCCCGGCCTACTGAAGACGATCAACAGTAACAAGCACCACGCCGTTCCCATGAAGATCTTCGAGGTGAGCGACGTGGGCTTCATTGACTTGGAGCAGGAGCGCAAGAGCCGGAATGAGAGACATTTCGCGGCCGCGATCATGGGCAAGACGAGTGGGTTTGAACAGGTCCATGGGCTGTTGGATCGCGTTATGTTGATGCTACGGAGCGCGTTCATTACGCGCGAGGATGGCATGAAGAATGATAAGCTTGAGGGGTATTGGATTGAGGAAGTTGATGGTAAGTCGAATTCCAGATTTTTGCGTATGGAGCGATAAGTGCTAATGTGGTAACCAGATCCAACTTTCCTACCCGGTCACGCGGCCGCCATCAAGCTCAACCTCGGCGGCAAGAACCACACGATTGGTGTCTTTGGCATTCTGCATCCGAGTGTGTTGGGCAAGTTTGAATTGCCGTAAGTTTATTTCCATTGATGGAATCGGGCATGACTAATTTTAAGCAGATACCCTGTCAGCACGGTCGAGTTCAACCTCGAGGTCTTCTTGTAGAGTAAGTTGATAAGGAAGGATTCTGGAACAGAAGAGTAGCGAATGCATCAAGCGTATGGCATAGATGAATGAAAAGATATGTACATGTCAAGAGGGTTTTTGCTTGACTTGGTGAATCTGAGTGGATGTGCTGATCAGCTCCTTCGTACTTTTGCGACTACTTTATCTACTTCCTATGCACTCCGTCTTGGTCTAGAGCAGTGATTATAGCACTAGCCATGTCAATACTGTCCCCTTTGACGACGGGATCTTCCGAATTTTTTCGGCCACGCGTAGCACGATCGTATCCCAGCTTTTCGAGTCTTGCCCTCGCACGCATACTCCGGAGGGGTGGTACAACTCACTGTAACGAATACGAGTCGGGGTTTAGTAGTTTTTCGTTTTCTTCAAACTCGTGGCTGTGCAAACTATATAGCCTGGAGATGGTTCGGTTCTCAGGGCATGGGGGGATTACTCATGCTTGCGCAACGGGCTTCGTCAGCTGCGTGGGCAGTAGGTTCACGTGGTGTTAAGATGTCCTCACTGCTGTTTGAGATGAGGTCGTTGACTGCTTTGTCCTGATGAGTTTCTGGGTAGATGTGTGCTGTTTCAGCTTGTCTCGATGCTCGCTGAAAGATATGGTGTCGGTTGTGTCGACAACAAGTATTAATGTAGATGCAAATGCTATTACGCGTATTTTGCATTGGCGTTTAATATTGTTATTGTGTTTTCTACTTGTCGGATTTCACTAGATGGGAGCTTTTAAGGCAAGTCTCGACACTGACGCTCAGCTGCGGTCGCTTTATTTCCAATGCTGAGATGTGAATTACAATCGTATTCGTGATTTGCGACGTCCACTAAGACATGTTCGATGGTGGGGATATTTTGGCTGCTCGCAATCTGCTCTGGCTCATGCGTTCTTTTGATGGGTTTGTTGCTACCGGAAACGTGTCGTTTCATTGCTGGCAATGGATCGAATCAAGTCTCCGGGATCCATCGCAGTCTCGTATCCCATATCAACCATGTTCAAGAACTGAAGGACCCGGAGAAACAGTCGAATACACCAAAGAGAACGCCAGTACGAAAAGCATTCAAGGTGCCGAATCCACTTGTGAGTCTCAAGATGCTTCTTGCCGAAGATACTATCCTCATCACCCTCATATACGGAATATACTATGCGAACTTCAGCTGCCTACAGGCCTCTTTGTCTACACTTTTTATTCAAATATACGGGGTATCGGGGTTCCAGGCCGGCTTGATATATTTACCATTTGGTATCGGCTCATGTGTGGGAGCCTAATGCTCAGGTATGTTTGCAGACTTGTCATTCCCATCTCAGCACTCATCACATTGCTCTCTTCTCATCCAACAAGGCGCTATCATAAATCGCGATTATCGCACGACAGCACAAGATCGCGAAATCACAATAAATGTTGTCGGGGGTGATGATATGGCAGTGTTCCCAATCGAGAAAGCAAGATTCAAAAGTATTTGGTACCATATCAGCGCCGTCGGCGTATGCACTATAGGCTATGGATGGGTATTGCAAGCTCGAATAGTGAGGATCCTAAGATTTGGAATTATCGAAGAAGCGCTAAGAGTCACACAGCACATGTCTATTGCGTTGATTCTCCAATTCATCATCGGTTGTGCAACAGCCATCACTTTCAATGTAAGCTACGGCATCGTATAACCTACAGATACTCTTTCATCGCTTCTGTACTAATTTGATTCTAGCTATGTGGCACACTTCTCGTCGATATACATCCAGCGTCCCCAGCTGCAGCACAGGTGGCAAACAATATCGTACGATGCTCGTTAGCGGGCATCGGCTTGGCCATGCTAGACGTGGCGTTGAGGAATGTCGGAACTGGTTGGGCATTCACAATTTTGGGTACTATGAGCTGGGGATGCTTGGGGATCGCCTGGATAGAATGGGAATACGGACAACGATGGAGGGAGGATATGGTGAATGCGGGTAACGTGCGTTAGATAGAGACTGTGATGATGTAAGGTGCGTTCCATACTTTCTGATCTACGCGTCAATATGCGCGAGAGGCTCGATCTTCACTCCGTCTCAATCATTGTTATCTCACCCTGTAGGTAATTTCAATAAACTAGACCATACATAGGTAATCTCAGTTAGTCAGGCCAGTACTCCTTCCACCAGTCCTGTTTTATCTTCATGAATGCGGGGCATGTATTCTCGGGAAAACCTTTTGCTACATTTTACAATCCTATCTCATGCTTCGCCACGATGGTAACAAAGGAATCGCAGATTACCGTTGACTGACATCCACATGAAACATCTAAAGGTGCTAAGTCATTCAACGCCAGAGCAAAATACTCCATGGCTTGCACCTTTCTCACTCCCGTCCGAGCTCATGTGCCTCGCCTCCCCGATTGCCTTGATTAGACTGCCTGCTTAGCAGCCCTTAGGCAACTTAGTACCACGAGTCTTGCGCCAGTGAGAACGCTCACGCAGTGTGAACTTGCGCTCATCAACTGCGAGCTTCACCTTCTCCTGAATCGACTTCTCGTCCACCGCGGCCTCCTCCTTCTTCTTAGCCCAGTACCTTTTGTCCTCGTTCGCCTTGTCCTTGATATGCTGCTCGCGCTCCTTCGCCCGCTTCGCCTGCTCCTGCTCGCGTTGCTCAGGGCCTTGCTCCCATTGCTCACGCTTCTGCGCGCGCTCGATGGCCGATGCTTTGGCGCGCGAGTGATACTCTCGAGTCTTGATGGCGCGCTGGATACGGTCCTGCTCTTCCTGCTTGCGCTCCTCGTTTCTGCTGACGTATTCGGCGTGGCGAGCGTGGGACATCTGGATCTGCTCGTTGATAATAGGGTTGTTTGAAAGGTACGCGGTGAAGTCGTCGACGTCGGGGATCTTGTTCTCGCGCATCTTCTTGGCCAGATTCTTGGAGGCGAGGATGTAGAGCATGCGGGGGCGCTCGCGGGCGAAGTAGGTCACCGCATCGATCTCATCATATGAGGGTAGATCGTTGTGAAGAATGGCTTCGCACTTGCGGTAGATGTGGGCAGTGTACTGTTCCATGCCGAGGACAGCCGCGGCCGCAGTGACGCTGAGCATGTCGTAAACTTCCATATCGTAGTGTCTCATACGTAAATCTTTGTGGTGCCAGGATACCATTCTGCTCATGTAGGCAATGAGAAGGACGACGCCGCGCGCATCTATATCGTGAGGTAGCTTGATGAGACCATGGATGAGCAATTCTGGTTTCGTGGACGTGACCAGGAAAAGTGCGCATGGAAGATCGATGAGCGCAACGTTGCCTTTGCAGATGATAGCACGCTCACCTTTCCCAAAATCCTTACGGACTTTAAGAGGGCACAGGCGGAGATCGACACCATCAAGTGGCATGGCAGAAGGGAAAACGCTACAGGTCATAAGAATGTAAACGTTGGGATACGCCGTAGTAGGATGGAGGCTAGTCACAACGGGACCGTACATGTCGGAAAGATGCGCAGGGGTTGAACCGGATGTCAGGTTTGTGGCAGTGAATGGCTGAGCATTAGGGTTCAACTGGCCTCGGTCCGAACCTGGGGCAGACTTTCTGGACTCAAAAGGCCGTGCAAGTGGACTCAAGTCGTATCGACTCGTCATCATGGCGCCTGTCCTGTTCTAGATTTTGTCTCTAGTAGAGTGTCTCTGGGGCGCGGAGGCTTAGGGCCGTTCGGGTGTTGACGATTTCCGAGTAGTTGAGGGCAAGGTTGTGGGTCTTTGTGGAGTTTAAGGTGAGTGGGGCGAATGTGTAAGCGGAGGAAGGTATTTGTATACCGAGGGAGCGGAGCAAAGTGCGGCTCTGCGCACGGATCAACATGGTAAGGCTATCGTGAAGTCCACCTCTGGACAGATAGGGAAAGGTTGTGCGCAAACGAAGGGAACCTGATTCGCGGTCACTTGTACGAGTGTAACAGATCTTTTCACATGTTTTGAACGTCATTGTCAGAAAACTATGAACACTATCATCGTTCTAGGTATTTTCAATTATTTGGTATACAAGGCTCTCCTTAATCTTCCCTCTACTAAATATTTCTCTCCAGCATCTCCACTCCTTCACAACTACATTCAATTTCAAACCAAACAAGCCAAACAACCACATTCAACATACCACAACATACCGGTATGTCTACCGACCAAACTCAGACACCGCCAGTGGACATCCGCGCCAGGCACTCGAGCTCTGCCGCGCATTCGTGGACCAGAAGTCTTCCAAGCGCATCCAAGCTAAAGGCACCGCCATTCTGGAAGTCAATGATATCGACATCCGTGCTTGGGCTAAGCAGTTCTGTCTCGCTCTTCTAAAGGGCAAATTGGTCCCCATCTACGTCGGTAGCGCAATCGCTGCGAACATTCACAAGCCTCTGTTGACGCTGACTTCGACCAAGTTCAACACGCTATACCAGGATGGTGCCGTAAAGCTTCCCGCTGACACTGACGGGGCGGGTCTCGGCCGCCTGTTTGAATATCTTGGCTACGTCTGCGGCACCTCCAAGGAGCCGCAGCCAATGTCTACCAACATATCGCTGTTCGATAGGCTGAGCGTGTACGCTAATAGTAACTCGCTGGGCATGGACAAGTGCACCGACCATGTTTACAAGAAGTCTGAGGCAATCCTTCGTATTGATCCCCGCTCTATGAGCACATCGACGCGATCACTTTCTTCCGCCCAGAGCATACCCGCCTGTACAACATAGTTGTCCAGAACCTTGCTATCCGTGTTCGGAGTGCGACGATTTCGGATTCAGAAGATTTCGACAAGTACCTCTCGAACCATCTTGACCTCGCTGAGGCGATTGAGGCGACCAACGCCGCTTTTGCTGTGAAGCAGCTCATGATAGCCGAATTGAAGGATCGCAAGGCTTCTTGAGACAAGGCCCAGGTGGTGCGCAAGCAGATCCAGCAGCGACAAACTTCTCTTTGGGCCGACAAGAACACTAAACGTCAAGCTCTTATGCAATCTTGCGCTCAGAAGTCTTCTGATCCGGTCGAAAAGCGCAAGAAGTTCACTGCTGATGAGCGCGCCCATTCGATCAGCGTCCATGGAAAGTAGCCTCGCAAGGGCTGTTAAGTAGTAAATCAGGTGCGAATCACCTTTTCGCTTTCGCCATGTATCCTGACGTGTAACGTTATATCGTATTGTAAAAATGTATATGAGTTTGATTGACAGGACCTATGCCCTGGGTCAAGCTTGTGTGCTAGATAAATTTATCTCTTCTTTGTACCTCTGTTTGCCTAATCCGTGTGAACTAGTCTCCCACTCACTGTGAAACAAAGCTTACTTGTCTCAATCTATTTGCAGCTGTGAGCTGTGCCTAATTTCTAAGCAAATTCATCCTTGCTGTAAAAGCTCCGAGCCCTTTGTGTGTATATATGAAAATGTAGCTTTCAATTCCCGTGGCGATCTAATTACATTCAGAAGAGAAGACCAGGTCACCTCTTTGCGCCCATTTGCAAGCTATGTGGGGTTCATGTTCAACGAGTCCCATTGTATATGACGTAGCTCAAGAGAATCTACATAGCACTGTGAAACTTCCATTCACAACATGTACCGGAATAGAGCGCCCGGACCGTTCGCGACGCCTTCCAGACCAACCGCTTGGTCCGACTTTCGGTTCAATCTCTGAAGCCACCATCGTAGAATCAAGGAAGCGACAGCGCAACACAGAAGTGCTACTGTCAGCACAATACATCCCATGCGGTAAAGACTAGATTACTGGTCAGCATATTAGTTTTTCGCGGGACATATCTACTTACGGTGCGCTCCAAGCAGGATAGAGATAAGCAGTGGCAATATTAGTCGCGTTTGAGACAGCCGTGGCCAGGGCGAGTGTAACGGCTCTCTTCGCTTTAGGTCGTGCAACAGTTGCTGAAACCCAAGGTAGGATCAACTGAAATGCGGAGAATGATCCCATGGCTTGCAAAAACATAGCAAAGTAGCGCGGACCAGTCTCATATGTCGTCATCGAAATGATCTGCCCAACGGTGGACATGGCACAGGCCGTGACGATGTGGTAACAGTGCTCTCCTGAGCGCCCCGAATGCCATGAGTTTAGGACAGAGAATATGAACGCCAGAAAGTAGGGAGGGGCGGTGAGCAGAAGTGTTTCGACGCGGGGAAAGCCAAGCGTGTTGACAATGGAAGGGAAGAAATAGGTAAAGCTCATCGATACAACGGCGCATGTCTGAATGAAGACAAGGAGCGGCTACCAGAGCATCAGTAGAAGTCGCTGTGAAGCTGAACACTAAGAAGTACTTACTACTTTCGGGTCAGAAAAGGCTTGTTTAAGTCCAACGAACACAGACTCTTTGACCTCGTCCGCGACTCCATCATTCTCGCGGTTGAGACGCCACTGAGCCATCGCAGTCTCTTCGGGCGACAGAAATGAAGTATTAGACGGATAATTTGGAAGGAGGAGGTATCCCGCGAAGGCTATGATAATCGTAAGCGCGCCTTCAATAATGAATATCCAGCGCCAACTGTTTACGGAAAGGTCAGTTTCTCATTGTCGGAGGCTCAACATTGTGAACAGAGAGTACTCACGATGGGTAACCACCAAGACCCTCCATCCCATCTACTATACCTGCTGCAATAAGGCCACCGAATGCTGAAGACAATGTATAACCGCTGTAAAATGTCGCGATGCGGCTAGGCAACTCCTTACGAGTGTACCAGCAGGACAGAAAAAAGATACCTGTTTCATTATCAGCCGCCTGTAACCGCCATCAAGTGAATCACCAGAGAAGGACTCACATCCAGGGAAATACGGTGCCTAAGGAGCCTTTAGCGAGCGTTCGCGAAGCTTTAGTAGAGCAGGGACTTACCTCTGTCACACCAACCAAGAACCTCAAAGCCACCAGTCCAGCATGATTTTGCACAAATCCCGTGGCTCCCGAAACAATGCCCCATACAATTACAACAGTCGGCAGGTATAGGCGAGGCTTGAAGATTGAGAGAAGCATGTTCGAGGGAATCATCATAGAGATGTACCCGGCCCATAGTACCATGACGGCTGTTTGATACTGTACATCATCGATGCCGAGCGATGCTTCCAGGCCGCCGAGGCGCGCATTGGCAATAGCGTTTCGGTCGAGGACATTGAGTAAGAACAGAATGATCAGAACGGGAAGTGCACGGAAATCAATATTGCGAACTAGCTTCTTCTCGAGTGCGGTAAGTTGCTCTGGGGTGAGGTGGCGTAGGATCTCGGGTATGGCGTTGTGCGCTTCGGCTGTGGCTTCTACATGTTCGAAAGCAACTTCCTTCTTTTTCTCGACAGAATTTCTTTCCACCTCCATATTTGTGGATTGCGAGGAATGACGAAAAATGGGAGGGTGTTGCGCGGGACTGCAGTCAACGCTGTGCGTGTTCCCCACAAACCTAGAGGAGCCTGCATCCTTATACTCCACAATGCATACTCCATACATACTAGGTCATGATGAGCATGCGTTGGCTTTGACTCTGCATGGACATTCTAACCCCGCAAGCAAGCAATACTCATTCGTCCGGATAAGGTAACCCGGGTATAATCACTAGGAATTGTCGCCCCACTGTCGGGACCTTGGCGGAATAAGAAGAGACAAAGTGTAACCGACACCGGTCGTTCTTCAGTTGCCGACGGGCACCGTTGCCAAGCTACATTTGTGCGTATAAAATTGTGAAGAAAAGCGCTGGGTAGTTTATAAACGAGTATGTCTCGCTTCAAAAAGAGCTAACGTTAACTTTGTAGTAAGCACTTTTCAGACAGGTGTTCACAACACTGATCTACAGTCAGAAGTATGAACCACAGGATTATGACTTGAACCGGTGACAAGATGCTCTATCATCATTTTCTCGACGCCGTATCTCGTCTCCGGCGTTGGCATCTAAGCCTCAGTGACGGATAGAGAGATCGAACTGCCTCAGACGGGTAGGCTCGATGCGTAGATGGCTCTCATACCAAGATATGCCTTGCCAATGGCAACGAGTAGAGCGCGCGTCGCGTTGAAATTTGCCTTCATACCATACCCATATCACTGCACAAGCATGCCTTGGGGGCGCCTATGTGGCTCGAAGTCTTTGGAATGGCGGCTCAATGACGTCGGTCAGGGTGAGTCAATGGGCACTTTCCTCATTGTCGAGCAATTTTCGTGCTACAAGCTGACCAACGAATTAAACAGCGCCGGTGATTTTGATGCGAAAATGCATGCAAGAACGATGAGATATTGCAACTGCGCGCGACTTCGAGTTGATCTTAAGCATGCTCACTGTGCCAGGTACGATGTGCAACCCTGGATGAGCTTATGCGCACGCACGCGCAATAGTGGAGCTTTCAAGACCATCTTGGGTGCGAATCATGACAGATTTGCGCAAGTGAGGTGTTTGGATGTTGAGAGTGCTGGCATCGATCCTTTGCTGGTAGCTGGGCGTTGTCCGCAAGCGACCGGACTTCTCGCCGATGCGCCCTCGGCAGAAGGCTCGGTAGAAAGAGGAGCGAAGCGCTTGCACCAGCCAAACAACAGCCGTTGCACATCTACATCATAATCGTGTATACAGTGGCGTCGGTTCGACACGATCGAGAAGGATCCGAGAAGCCTGAGCAGACATGGCAAATTCGAGTGTGGCCGTGGATGAGATCAAGAAGCACTCACAAGAAAGTGATTGTTGGATCGTGGTCAATGATGTCGTGTGGGATATCACCGATTTCATACCAACTCACCCCGGCGGTAATGAGAGTGAGCTGGAACTGACCTTTGATACCTAGGTATATTCTATGCTGACAACAACTACAGTAATTACTAAACATGCCGGCCTCGACGCTTCATCATCATATAATTCGGTTCATTCACCAAATCTCATCTCGAAAACACTCGGGCCAAGCAAGCGCAAGGGAACGATCGATTCAGCAACCAATATAGATTTGCTGAAACCACCACCAACAGAGTCCGCACAGCCTGTATTAGAAATTGGGACCAAGCCGCTGTTATCAACGCTCATCAATAGCTACGACTTCGAAGCCATTGCAGAGAAGACGTTGACTAAGAAAGCATGGGCGTTCTACTCTTCCGCTGCAACGAACCTGGTGACGAGAGATGCGAATAGAAGCATGTTTGATAGAATCTGGTTCCGACCGC
Organism: Parastagonospora avenae f. sp. tritici 18332-5; assembly: GCA_022559985.1. Classification (NCBI taxonomy): domain Eukaryota; kingdom Fungi; phylum Ascomycota; class Dothideomycetes; order Pleosporales; family Phaeosphaeriaceae; genus Parastagonospora; species Parastagonospora avenae. The sequence goes on from JAFJTR010000017.1 coordinate 29,041, forward strand.
GATTGTTGAGAAATATCAGAAATGTCAACACGTCTACATCGATACTAGGCGAGAATGTAAAGTTGCCGTTCTTTGTTAGTCCTGCAGCGATGGCAAGATTGGCGCATCCAGACGGAGAGTTGGCTTTGGCACGAGGAGCCGAGACGTATGGAATTGCACAATGTGTGAGTAACTTATGCGCCACATTGAGTATGTGTATGGAATAAAATGCTGAAAAGTTTAGATCTCTACCAATGCTTCATACACAATGGCTGAGATCACGTCGAGTGTTGCGCCAGGATCGATACCATTCTTCTTTCAGCTCTACGTCAACAAAGACCGATCTGAATCCGAAAAGCTGCTCAAAGATGCAGAGAAGAATGGTATGAAAGGTGTGTGGTTCACGATCGACGGTCCGGTACAAGGCAAACGGGGTAAGCTTCCCATGATCAAATCGCACGATACAGCTGCTAAACCCCATGTAGAGGGCGATGAGCGTGTTAAGGTTGAGTCAGCAAAATATGCCAAAGCGGCAATAAGTGGTGCAGCTGCAACAAACGACAGCAAAGGTGGAGGTCTGGGCCGGACCATGGGTACGTATATCGATGACACATTCAGTTGGGACGACATCAAGTGGCTCCGCAACTCTACCAAACTGCCCATCGTGGCGAAGGGAGTACAGACCGCCGAAGACGCAGTGCTCGCTATGAAGTATGGTTTAGATGGCATCGTCATAACGAACCATGGAGGTCGCAATCTCGATACGTATGAGATACTTCCCCGCACTAATCGAGCAACAAACTGATACGCACTAGATCTCCGCCATCACTCCTGAGCCTTCTCGAGATCCGAAAGCATCATCCTGAAGTGTTTCAGCATCTGGAAGTCTACATCGACTGCGGCGTTCGGCGCGGCACGGACATTGTCAAAGCCCTGTGCCTAGGCGCGAAAGCTGTGGGTATGGGACGGCCATTTCTTTACTCGTTGACCTATGGCCAAGAAGGTGTCGAGCACTTTATTGACAGTAAGCAACCAACCAAGGAACATCCACTTTTAGATATGCGCTAACTCCGTATAGTTATGAAGGATGAGCTAGAGACAACAATGCGCCTCTTAGGCATCACTGATCTGTCGCAATGTCATCCCAGGTATCTCAACATAGGTGACGTGGAGCACTTGATACCCAAATCACTTGAGTCACCACTGCCGGAGATTCCGCAATCAGCACCTTGGTCGAAATTGTGACACTTCCATAGACGTGTAATTGATCCATTTCAAGATCTATGTGATTCTCCATGAGTACCGGCTTTCTTGACAACGACTGTTTGTTCCGCGAAAACTGGTGCCAACGAGACGCAGTATTAAACCAGAACCCGCATTTATCTCTTACAGATCCTTAAACTTCTTGTCCAGCGACCCCTCAGGCGGTGAGATCGGCTTTGGTCCCTCCACATAGTCAAAGTGCCCAAAATTGTTCATGAAAATATTGTCTTCTGGTCCCCGGATCGCTGCATTGGTGTGGCTTAAGAATGAATGTGGAAACCCCATCTCAAATCCATACGCATCGTCAATCTCTTGGATCTCTTCAACGGTAAGTCGCAGACCCAGAGCTTCGATGTTGGACTGCAAGTGAGCGACCTTGCGTCCACCAACGATAGGAAAAACGTAGGGCGATTTGTGCATGACATAGGCAAGCGCAACGGAAGTGATGGGTGTGTCTAGCGACTTGGATGTCGCGATCTTCTCGAGTACGTCAGAGACTTTTGTCTCGTTTCCGATGACAGAAATCTTCATTTTCCGGCCGCCACTCTCGTTCGCTTCTCTCTGCGCTTTCGTTTTGAAACCTCCACCACCAATCACCCCCCAAGGTGCCAGAGCCATACCCTCGTCGAGCGCCATTGGAATGATTTCGCGTTCGAAAGAGCGATCGGCGGCAGACCAGCGACCTTGGTAGACAGAGAATTGTCGCAAACCGTATTGTCGTGCGTAACAGTTTGCCTTGACTACGACCCACGCTGGGGTATCGCTCACACCGAGATATATGACTTTGCGAGAAGTACAGAGGTCATTGAGAGCGTGCATAAGCTCGGGAATCGATGTTGTCGAATCCCACATGTGGAGATAGTACTGTTCCTTATTATTAGCCATGAACGCGACACATGCGCGCACGACTTACAATGTCGACGTAACTTGTCCGCAGGTGCTTCAGCGATCGTTCGAGTGATATGTGGATATTCTTTGCACTATTACCAGCAAAGTTAGACTTGATAGCGGAGCATCCTTTCTTCTCGCGTTCAGTAATTTGCATGCCGGTGAACTTCGTCGCCACGACCATCTCGTCTCGCACGCCTCTTGCTTCCATCCATTCTCCAATCCATTCCTCGCTTTCTCCAAATTGGTAGTTCACGGCTGTGTCAATCCAGTTGCCGCCTTGCTGGTAGAAGTAGTCAAGAATCTCGAAAGCAGTGTCTTTAGAGCAGTCGCCCAAAGATTCATTCCATGCTGTCCCAAAGTTCATAGCTCCAAGCGCAAGGGGCGAAACACGGACTGCAGCGGACGGACTGAGCAGACGGTGTCGACCCAAAAGGGAGACGGGCTTGGCTTTCACTATGAAGGACATGTCGAGAGTCTTGCGAGATTGTTGAAAAGAATAGAAATGCAGGATGTAGAGACAGTCAAAGGGAGAACCTCGTATTTGTAGGTCAGGCCTCAGTTACCAACAGCAGCGCAAACGGAGATTTTCCGTGGTCACTATTGGTCGAATGCCTATAAAGTCCGCAGCAACGAGCGCGACGTCTCTGAGCCAGGAGTGCATTTGTGGCTTGACCCAATCAGTGTAAAGTGAGCGCATGCCAGTATCTTTACTTCCGTTAAAGCCGAGTCAAACACAATCAAAGTATTTGGAGCATCGCCTATAAGGCGGACATGTTATACTAAGACCGGGCTCATTCAGCAAGTATGATAGAGGCAGATCTAAGGGGCTTTCCAACTGGAAGGAGTAGAAGTGCTGAGCTAGGCCGTTCACTGACTGTAGGTGGTGTCATGCCGACCTATGCTGGTTCGCCGGCTACAATGACTGAGACCGCAGAAATCGAAAGCATACGATGTTCATAGGATTGCATACTTTCGAAATCTAATATTCGTTATAATGAAGATGTCAGAATAAGGGCAAAAGAGGCCGGCATCTTCATATTTTGGGAACACGCTAAGCCAAATTTAGAAGACCTGTGCTAGCGACTACTGACATCATGTGCTCCACACATCCTTGTTGTCATCATCGTTCATCATTACCATCATCGAGATGTGTACCTTGCATATCAGGATCATCGAGAAATAGTGATGACCATGGTATCGACCTCATCGAATTGTGATAAAATCCCATCTTCCGCATTGCTCAAACCACAGCAACACGAACATTGAGACATTGACAAAGACTTATCCATCTTAACATTTCTCTACACACTTAGCCTCTCACATTCAAACATCGTTTCGAAATGTCATTCCTACTCCGCTCCACACGGGCATTCACGCCACTCACGTCCCGTGCATTCTCAACATCCCGCATCATGGCCATCCAAATCGACTCTGCTTTCCTCAGCCAAATCACCGCTGCAGAAAAGACAATCACAAAGCAAGATGAGCCCGTGAAAGGTGGCCCAACCGCCGCCGCTCAATCGCACGTCGGCAAGGAACTCACTTCCCAAATCGTGCACGACATCACCATGGGCGAGCGCAAAATCACCGGCAGCGACGGCCCAGTCCAAGGCGGCCCGACAAGCGTTGCGCAATCACACCTGACTGGCTCAGGTGCTAGTTCATCTAGAGGTGCGAACAATAACAACATCTCCAATGCGCAACACACCGGTCGTCTCGACTCTAGCACTCTGAGCAAGATCACGGAGAAGGAGAAAGAGATTACTGGGGTGGATGGGCCGACGCCTGGTGGGCCGTCGGCCAAGGCGCAACAGCATGCTAATGAGCCGATTACGAGCCAGGCGTTGCATGATATTACGGAGGGTGAGAAGATGATTACGGGCGGGGAGAGGATTAAGGGCGGGCCGACGAGTGCTGCGCAGAGTGAGTTGGGGAAGAGCAGGTCGTAAAAGGTACATGTGTGTTATTACGTTATGTATGATATGTAGGAAATACGGAATGAGTTGAAGTGACTAATTAAGCCTTACGATGACAGCGTTCCCCAATTGGATCTAATAGTACCGAGCATCTAAAAAGACGTTTGCATTAATTAATTAGGGGTTAACGTAGTTCACAAGCGAGCGGCGCACCCCACCACTTTTTTGCACCTCTTTGAATTTTATGCACAATAACTCCACGCCACGCTACCAAAATGGCTTCAAAAGAAGCAGATATTCAGCTTGCTATCTTGTCTATTCAATCTAATCAGATTCAAGGCAATCGACCTGCTGCTGCAGTCTATGGCGTACCCGAGACAACGCTCCGCCGCCGACGCGCTGGTATACCTGCCAGACGCGATTGCCAGCCCAACTCAAGGAAGCTCTCTCGGCGAGAGGAGGAGGTGATTGTCAGGCATATAATTGACCTGGAAACACGTGGATTAGCGCCTACGTACGTAGCTATACGTGTTATGGCTGATAGACTGCTCGCTGCGCGAGGCGCAGGCCAGGTAGGGCAGAACTGGCCAGCCAACTTTGTCAAGCGTACGGACAGTCTTACGACGCGTTTCAATCGAGCCTACGATAGACAGAGAGCTCTCTGCGAGGATCCAGTCTTAATCAGGAGCTGGTTTGAGCTGGTAGAGCAGACAAAAGCCAAGTACGGCATCCTTGATGAGGACGTCTTCAACTTTGACGAGGCTGGCTTCATGATGGGCAAGATCACGACCCAGCTCGTCGTGACAGGATCAGAGAGGAGAGGCGCGCCAAAGGCTATACAGCCTCGAAATCGCGAGTGGACGACATTAATCCAGGGAATCAACGCTGCTGGCTGGGCTATCCCACCGTTCATCATCTTTGCCGGCAAGCACCACCTATCTGCCTGGTACGAGGGAGACATCCCGCGCGACTGGGCTATTGCGGTAAGCGATAATGGCTGGACAACTAACGAGATAGGAGTCGAGTGGCTAAAGCACTTCATTAAGCATACAGATGGCAAGGTAGTTGGCGCGCGTCGGCTACTTATCCTTAATGGCCATGAGAGCCACCGCTCCCTTGAGTTCCAGGAGCTTTGCAAGGAGAACAATATCTACACGCTCTGCATGTCACCCCACTCATCTCACCTGCTGCAGCCGCTTGACGTTGGCTGCTTCTCGCCGTTGAAGCGCGCGTACAGCCGCAAGATCGAGGCGCTGATGCGCCACCACATCAACCACATCACAAAGCTTGAATTTCTGCCAGCCTTCAAGGCAGCCTTTCAGCGATCATTCACGTCAACTAATATCTGCTCAGCCTTTCGAGGCGCAGGTCTTGTTCCTCTCCAGCCAGACGTTGTTCTGTCAAAGCTAGATGTGCAGCTCCGCACGCCTTCACCAGCCGCTCTGCCAGAGGCTGTCTGGGAGGCCAAAACGCCGAGCAACGTACGTGAGCTTGAGGCTCAATCAATATTAATACGTGATCGCATACAGCGGCATGAAAGCTCGTCACCTGCCTTAATTATTCAAGCGATTAGCCAGCTTAAGAAGGGGGCAGAGGTAATGATGCTCTCGGCTGAGCTGATGCGCGATCGGATTGCCAGCCTTGAGAGAGCCAAAGAGGCAGCGTCAAAGCGGAAACAATGCAAGAAAAAGCGACTCCAGCATCAAGGAGTCTTGACAAAGGGAGCTGGCGAGGATATACTCGCTCAACGTGAGGCTGATCGGCAGATTGCTCGTGAGCAGCGTCAAGGAGAGCAATCAGGCGTGAGCCGCCAGGCTCTTGCGCGCTGTAAGAAGTGCAGAGAGACTGGGCATAACTCTCGTACGTGCAAGAAAGATACTTTAGATACTGCTTAATCTACGCTGTCAATATCTATATATTATCTTATAAGGTGGTTGAGATATACGCGTGTAGAGGTGCAAAAAAGTGGTGGGGTGCTCCGCTCGCTTGTGCGCGCCGCTCGCTTGTGAACTACATCACCAGTACACGTATTACACCAATGACCACCGGAACCATCACACAAATGATCGGACACACGGGTCCACCGCGCTCCAAGAATCTCCTCCACTGAACAATTTCCGGGCAGGGATTCGGAGCATCTCGAGGACTCTGGAGACGGAATGACACTGTTTCGTAGCGGCGCACTGGCTGGCGGCTTCAGGTCACTCCAATGGAATATAATTTTTTCAGGTATAACCTCACGATTGCTTGAGCCGCGGCACAGTCAGGCTTCCTCTTCGACGATGGTATCGTGGATGTGAGCTGCGTATGCGAGAATGGCCTAAAAACCGAAAGGCAGCGTGCGCGCTTTTAACAGATGGGCCGATGTTGGCAGATTGTCTGCCCAAGTCTTTATGACTAGTGTGTGTCGATGTCGGTCGAACTCATAGGTAGATGGTCGACGGGGTTTGGGAAATTCCAGCGGTAGTGGCTATCGTGTAGTGCGCACCAACCGCCGTAGTACTCGTGAACTATGGCGTTTGGTGGTTTGTGTTCGCCGTGGGATGCGTTGACAAACATGAACTGTGGGAGTGTGACAACACCCGAGCGAAGGTGGGTCAGAGGCCTTGACTGCTGGATGCGTATTCCACCGAACTGCCTATGTGACGCAAATTCGCTGTACGACACTGACTGCTTTTCTTCTTCAAGGGTAGTCAAAGGATTGCGTGGACCAACAAAGACCTCAGTTGCCTCTGCCCTGATGGTCTTGCATGATGTGAGAAAGCCGATATAGTCCTTGGTCTCCGATGGATCGATGAGCCGGTATACCATCTGCCGCAACTCATGGATGTTGAGGAAACTCTCTGCGGCCTGAGTGCTTGACTCTAAAGCCATACTCGCCAGGCTCAGGTCAAGTGGGGTATCTTCGACGGAAGACATGTGGGTTGTCACGTGGAGATGTGGAAATGCTGTGTGAAGCGTGATACAAAGCAAGCTGGGTAATGTCTTCGTGCAAAGAGTTTTGCGTGATGCCAATTACTCCAATGGTGAGAACATTATATCTACATCGCCAGTTATATACCTTGCTTCTCCAGCACTGTGAGCATCGATTATGGCTTTGGTCGATCGACCAACATTATCATCAGCTTTCTCCTCTACCTTGAAAAATGCATCTGCTTTGTTCGATGAGTTATCACGGATGTACCCTACTGGATTGCACTGTGAGCATCCATTGTGGCAGTGGTCCGTCTACTCACATTGCCGTTAGTATTTCGCCTCTGCATTGTGAAGCTTCTTCTTTGATCGCATGGCACAGACATTGCGTTTGAGTGATCAAAATAACAGGAGCAAGCGACCTGGCGTTAAAACAGCGCGAGAGATGAAGTTGGCGATCCGCACCTGACATCGCGATCTCCTTCCCCGCATCCCCGTCCCAGCTCCCCTCTATCCATAACGTTACCGAGCTGCCCGGCCGTCCGAGCCACCCCACCAGAATAACATGCAAAGTTTAACGCGTGATAACTTTACCAACATGGATCCTATTGAGGCTGCGATTGCAGCAATTGAATCGCGAGACTCTGGAGAACAGTTTAGCTTCTCCCAAATTGCAAAAGAGTATGGCTGTGACCGTACAACGCTCTCACGAAGACACGAAGGCCTTGCAGGCTCACGCAGTAACATGGCAGAAAATTGACTGGCCCTCCATCCTCAACAAGAGCAGGAGCTTCGATGATATATCAAACAGCTCACTGAGCGAGGCTTACCATCTATCCGAGCTATGATACGACGCTTTGGTTCAGATATTGCAAAAAGAGAGCTTGGAAAAGGCTGGGTTAATCGATATATCAAGCGATACAAGGTTGATCCTATCTCACGCTGGGCAACTGGAATTGATCGGTTACGTTATCAGGCTGACTCTCGGTCGAAGTATAGCCTCTATTTCGAGCTCCTGCGCAGCAAGCTCAGCCAATACGATACTGAGCCTCGTCATGCGTACAATATGGATGAGAAGGGCTTCATGATAGAAATTCTTACTCGCTCAAAGTGGGTATTTAGCAAGAGTCTATATGAGGAGGGAAAGATTAAGGCTCCTATCCAGGACGGAAATCGAGAGTGGATAACGCTGCTAGCCTACATATGCGCTGATTGATCTGCCCTCGATCATCTATCAATCAGCCTCAGGCTCGATACAGGGCAGCTGGCTTCAAGCTTTTAATCCTGACGATCACCGAGCCTACTTCGCCTCATCACCTTCAGGATGGACGAACAACAACATAGGGGCCTAACCAGGCTCAAACAGCTGTTTGATCGCTCTACGAAGGCTGAGGCTCAATCGAGCTATCGATTGTTCATCGTTGAGGGCCATGGATCTCACGTTACAATAGATTTTAGCAAGCACTGCGATCAGAACAAGAACCTCCTAATGATATATCCACCTCAATCAACACACACGCTCCAACCGCTCGACGTCGTCATGTTTAAGCCTCTCTCATCTGCCTATTCACATCAGGTAGAAGCCTTTATAGATAGGTGCCAAGGGCTTACTTCTATGAGCAAAACAGACTTCTATCCAATGTTCCTAGCTGCCTGGAAGGCCTCGTTCAGGGATGGGACTATACTTAAGGCCTTCCAAACAACAGGCCTCTCACCTTTCAATCCTGAGGTAATACTCAAACGATTCAATCAGCCAGCTCAATCAGGCCAATCAAGCGATAGCGACATCTCAGCCTTGAGCGCCTCTGATTGGAGGAAGATGATGCAGCTGGTTGATCACGCTGTAGCTGATAGAGACCAGAGAAAGATCGCGAAGCTCAACCAAACGATCCACCGACTCTCTATCAGATCAGTACTTGCTGAGCATGAGGATATGAGGCTAAAAGAGGCGCTTATTAACGAGAAGCTGCGCAGAAAGCGAGGCAAGGCCCTGCCTTCAGAGCAGGGCGAGGAATATCACGGCGGTGCTGTATCCTGGTCTCCTAGGATGGTAAAGGAAGCACGTGATCGCCAGCAGCAGCAGCAGGAGGCTGAGGAGGAGCAACAACAACTCCAAAAAGCAGCTGCTCGCAAAGCTCAACTCCAACTCCGACAAGCTCAAAAAAGTCCCAAAAGGTTAAGAAGCGTAGACTTAAGGCTTCTATCAAAGCAGCTTCAAAAGACAGAGCTGCTGCGCAGGCTCAGGGTAGTAGAGAGGCTTCTAGTGCTGCAGCAGGCCCACCACCATCTCAGTCGCGACACGGCCGAGCAATCAAGCTCCCAGCAAAATATAGATAGCTATATATATTAATCAAGGCCTGTAGAACTCAATACTAGAAAGTGTCGCGTTATTAGCTATCGTACGTAGCTCAATAGCCTCATGTTTGGTGGTAGTGTTGGTGTTCAAGGTGGCTCGAACGGCCGGGCAGCTCGGTAAGTTAACGTTGCGGTAGCGCGTCAACATGAGACGTGTCGGACATCGTCATCGCTACCATCGCGTGACTGCTCACTTCACCTTAACACTGCTATAATTTCTGTGCTCTTTTACCACATAATTTGCATGAGGTAATTCATCATGTCCAAACGTACTTCCGACCAATTCCTCGAGGACGATAGCGACGTCGACAATGAGCTGGATGACGTGCCTATCACGGAGAGCTGTGATGTCATTCGGTGAGTTGCGCTATACACAGTCTACAATTCACTATTATCGTCTTCTTGTGTGCCTATCTATTCATCTCAATTCAAATCCAATTTCAAAAACATGTCTTTTTCTGTCTCCCATTACATCCACCTCCCATCTAACCCCTCTCTCCCAGCCGCAAAATCCGCACCCTAATCGACTCCAACGAACTCCTCGTCGGCGACTTCCAAAAGCAAATAAATGTAACCTCCAACTCCTACTCGCGTTTCATGTCGCAGAATGGCCCGGACAAAGGCGCTAGCTCGGGCGTATACTACGCAGCATGGGCGTTCTTCAAGAAGCGCGAACTGCGCGGTATTAAGACGACGGCAAATAAGAAAGCCAACACGAAGACTGCTGAGGGCGGTGTGGCGGCGCCCAAGGTGCCAGATGTCCAGGAGATTGTGCTGGAGGGCGAGATGGATGATTGTGTGCCGATTTATGGTACGTCCGCAAGATGAGATTGGTGTGATGCTAAGAAATGACAGATACATGCGACGAAATCCGACGCAAGATAAACGCGCACCTAAAAAAGCCCGGCATCACACAAGCTGACTTCCTCCGCTGCGTGGCAGCACAATACCACACGCAGCCGAAGAAGCCTCAGTCGAGCCAGCTCGCGGCGTTTCGCTCGAAGAAGGGGCCGTATGCGGGCAATCAGAGCGCGGTGTTTTATGGCGCGTATGTGTACTTTGAGAAGATGAGGATCAAGGAGGGGAAGGCGAAGGGGAAGAAGAGGGTGGAGATGGAGCAGGTTCACCCGATGGGGTTGGAGACTGGGAGGAGGATGGATCGGTTCCTGTGTAGGCCGAATGAGAGGCCGGCGGTAGATAGGATGGGTAGGTTGCATTTCTTTAAGATGGGATGATGGGGATTGCGTGTTGCTAAGTAGGTGTTTGATGCTTCTTGTGATTACTTTGTGGCTTGTCGTTTTTCTAACCGTGATTCATGACTTGTCAAATTTTGCTTAATAATCGTTCTCAGATAGATTATTGGTGTTTTCAACGTCGATGAGCCAAGATACCATCATGTCTATGGTCGTGTCTGCGGCTGCTCCTCGGCAGCTTTCATGTACACTCCCCGCGAAGGATACAATGCTCCCACACCAGATCCCGAACGCCAATGCTGTAAATCATGTGTAAATGCCGTTCCGATGTCTATAGTGATGCCGCTGCCTCAACGGCTCCCGTCAATTTAAATGCTTTCGGGTTCGAGATGACAATTTCGACCGGGTAATGCCACTCCATCCATTTTGCCCATCCTGTTTCGGTCAGCATCAGTCCCAAACGCAGTACTCCGACATGACGTACCCCAGTATGCGCATTTCCTGCCAAAGTATTTTCCGAGATATGGCACCAGCACCATGGTCAATAACAGCTCCATTTGCTGCAATGACTCTCTCCACTCTCTTTCGGCGTCTGAAACATATTCTTCGTCGTCGGCTGAAGACACTGTTGGGGAGGATGGCAGGGAGTCGATCTCATCGGCGTCGGAAGAGCTCTCGGGATGCTCCATGAAGTTCTCGCTGTTGCTCATAGACATGACGCGGTGAGGATGAAGGTGAAGGGTCAGGTGACAGAGCGCAAGGTAGGCGGTCGCGGTTGCAGCTACCGTGAATGCATCGATGAGGTGAATTGGAGCCAGCAAGCGTGGATGCTAATGAATGATGAAGCCGCGGTGGCTGCAGCCAATGAGCGAAGGTGGGGCTTAGCTCGCTTGCCCGTGTTTAGTTCCGAAGTCTTGGCATCAATGACTGTTCAATGTTAGTTCGGCTCGCAACTCACACAAGACGGGTGACTGTCTGTACGACTCACCACACCGCGACATATTCCTACACTCGCCCCAACAATCACTGAATCACATACGACTTCACTGGAAACGACCAAAACACACGAAACCGCAATCATGGCTGATTCCGTACGTCATTCCGAGCCCCACGTTGAAGTTCGAAATACATTGTCTCCTCCCAGAAATGTCTCTGAGCTGCAGAACAACGCCATAGCTGCTCTCACATCCACATCAAGTAATCTGTCGCTAACATGTCCGACTCACAGGCCGATTCCGCCGAGCGCAAGCCCCGTAAGTCCGTCGCATTCTCCGAGGGCGCCACCATTGTAGACAGCGATGGCCAAGTCACCGAGTCGAAGGAAGTAAACGGCGGTAAGTCCAGCGCGGAACACCACGCCCGTGATGCCTCTCCGTCTACGGGTGAATACGCCTGGCGCGAATAGAACACGGGACATGGGCTAACAGGTGTGGTTGTAGGCGACGCCGACAAGGAGGTTGAGGAAGTCACCGACATGTTCGCCGACCTCGCAAAGAAGGTACGTATCACACCCCGCATCAAACCCGGCGCATCGCTAACAGGTCGCAGAAGAAGAAGAAGTCCTCCAAGAAGAAGGAGGAGGGTGACGAGGAAGCCGGAGAGGACGACTTCGCCGCGCTCAAGAAAAAGAAGAAGTCCAGTAAGAAGAAGGTCGAGGACGATTTCGAGGCCAAGCTCGCTGCTGCCGGCGGCGAGAAGGCCGAGGGCGAAGACGAAGCCGCTCCCGCTGAGCCAGAAGTACAAGAGGGCGACATGATCAAGGGCACCGGCATCTGGCAGCACGACGCCACCACACCCATCACATACAACCTGCTGCTCAACCGCTTCTTCACACTCCTCCACTCGACACATCCCGACCTTGCCAGCACAGGCATGAAGAGTTATAAGATCCCACCGCCGCAGTGTCTCCGTGAAGGTAACAAGAAGACCATCTTCGCCAACATCGCCGAGATTTGCAAGAGGATGAAGCGTACCGAGGAGCACGTCACACAATTCTTGTTCGCTGAGCTGGGTACCTCAGGTTCAGTGGCCGGTGACCGTAAGCTCGTCATCAAGGGTCGCTTCCAGCAGAAGCAGATTGAGAATGTCCTGCGGCGGTACATTGTCGAGTACGTCACCTGCAAGACGTGCAGGTCGCCCGACACAGAGTAAGTCTGCCCGACCAAGCTTCCAAAATCCTAACCTAATATCTGAATAGTCTCTCCAAGGGTGAGAACCGTCTCAACTTCGTCACCTGCAACAGCTGCGGATCCAGACGTTCCGTCCAGGCCATCAAGACTGGTTTCTCGGCCCAGATCGGCAAGCGTAGAAGGCAGGTCGGTTAAGCTGGTCTTCTTCACGTGCTCCACGATATGTCACTTCATGTATGGGGGCGCTTTGTTTGGGAACGGCCTTGGTTGGGCGCTATGGGTGAAGGGCTACGACATGGTCATACGTGCGTACACAGGGCGGCTTCAAAAGAATCGCGATGTAGAGCTTCACCACATGTACGCCATAGACACAATTGATGTTTCAGTAGTACATACGAATGAAGAACGATGAAAAAAAGGTGGTTGTGTATTTGTACAAAATATCTTTTCGTCGTGTGCTTTCTTCTCGAAGCAAATTTGACGGACATGGGCTTGTTCAATTGAAGATTCGGGTGTGGACTGAACTCATTCGGGTTCTTCTCATGTTTGATGTGTCTCCAAGCTTCAGGCAGGCCTCCAATTTCCGCCTTGTGTTCAGCCTTATAGCGGGCGGATTTATGAACGCTTTCCCATTTGCAAGGATTCGGGCTCGATAAGGGATCTTCAACATGGCTGCCGTGATCTAATTATGGACGCTCGTGAGGTGAGCGCGCACTCGATGGCTCAGAACTCGCTTTATGATGCAACCAAAGTTTGTAATTCTGTTGGATAAATGCATCATCATTAGATTGACTGACCATCGATCTTTCCGCCTGCTCAGTTAGTGTATAGGCTTGATAGACACCGAGATTGACGTCAAGGTCCTGCTCGGAGTTGGGAGTATCCTGATGGCCGGGGTCTGGGTCGAAAGTGTGGTGAGAAGCTTGAACAGGTGAGCGCTTTGGAGCGAGCGCGCTTTCGTTGAAGTTGTAGTCTGACGCATTCAACAAATCCGTACTCCACACTGGCAATCGAAAAATTGAGAGATTCGAAACGTCATCCATAGTCAGTTCCGAGAACGCTGTAAGGGCCATGGAGCCCTGTTGCGAAGTGCTGATCGACCAGTTCGAAGGACGAGGTCGGAGTTTGCGGTAGACTCTGGAGGTGTCAAGGTCAGATTCAAAAGCACTGCTGGATAGCGATAAGCTACTCAGCTCGAAGTCCCCCTCATCATGCATCTCTCGTATCCGCGCATGCTGCTCTGCTTCACAACCGTCCATCCGCGTTCGTATGTCCGCATTACTGGCTACCAGACCTTCAACTATTCCAACCAGCCTCGTCATAGATCTCTCAGCTTCTTGCGTCGACTCGCTGTGTATATTTAGCATTTGTGACTAGCCTGATCGCCCCGGTCTGCAACTCACCATTGCAAGATCGTCAACATCAACATCAAGCTCAACTTATGCGCCTGCACCCTCTGAACCAAATCCATGATATGTGTTTCGTTAATCGCCCACTTCACCTGTCTCGCTTGCTCATCCTTACGAAAGCACTTCAATACCACGATCTCTAACTCAGAATACGTCGTCACGCAAGCCGTCAGCGTCGCGACAATATTGCGCAGCGACAGCATCGAGCGCCTCGCTATGTTCGACGTCAACGCGCTAGCCAGGTAGGTTTGCAGTTGGCAGAGAGCGGCGGTGATGCTGTTGATCTCGTCTAGGATCTGCGAGGCTGTCTTTGGCGCGTCGAGCGTGTGGGTTATGAAGTCATACAACATGGGCGCTATACGGGATGCGCCTGCGATGAGGCCGACTACGGCAGAGCCGATGGAGAGAGGGTCCATTATGAAGGATTTGTGTATGGACTGGCGACATAGGGAAAAGATGTAATTGAGAATGGGGTTTCATGGAGAGAAGGCTGAGGGTGGCGTTCGGCTGAGCTAGCAGGCCGCAGTGCGTGCATTCATTTCCTCCTTGGAGAGATTTTGGGCTTGACTGAGGGGCATGAACAGAATGAAGCAAATGGACGAAGGCAAGATAGGGAATGAAATGGGAGAGGTCAGCATGTTGTTACTATAGGCCTTGCAAAGGTCAGTCCATCTCGTAGAACCAAGAGACATGAGTGTTCGGAGTACAACAGCACCGTGGAGAAATATTTGGTCAGACGAATTGGGCCGACCAAGGACAATTATTATCGGTGTCAGCCAATGAAGAAAAAGGACGTTGAAGCCCACGCTGGCGTCGGCGCTTCTATGTCGTATACAAGCGCCCAGACTCTGACTTAATCTTAGTCCGACTTGCCCTCGACTTTCAAGCTGCCGACAACAGCTCATCACAGAGTGACTGTGCCGTTCACATTGCATATGCGCAAAGTCGATATTTGGGGCAAAACACCTTGGGTTCATGCGGTGCTGACATGCGGTGCAAGGTTGGCGCGTCGGTCCAAGCAAGTCGAGATGAAGAGTGCGGGGCGCTGATTCGGCGGCTCGAGGCACCCCGCTAGCCAACAGCTGTCCCATTGAGGCTGAGCAGCTTGACGCGAACTGTCAGCGGGCGGGTATATGGTTAGCTGCAGTCTTCTATTTCTCCTTAGACGAATTCATCTTTCCTTTTATCTGACTTAGTATTTGCGCTGAGATTGTGAAGTCGCAACTCTGACTACAGCTTACATCCGAAGTGACTTTGGAAAATGTCAGGATACCACGGAAGCCCACCACCACCTGGCGGGAACTTTTACCCTCGTGAGTAGCAAGGAAGAAAGGAGGGATGATTTGAACTGACAGGGAGAAGCACCGCCTGAGAAAGGTGGATATGGTATGTCGCTCTCCTGAGTGCTCCTGAACTCATCGCAACGCCACAAAGCTCATGTCTAACACGCGACAGACCAGCAGCAACAGCAAGGTCAACAGCAGTACTTTGCACCTCCACCGGGAGGCCAATCCTACCCACCACCTCCGAACTCTCCACCCGCGCATCAGCAACAGCAGCCACAACACTACCCACCACCACCAGGCGGTGGACAGCCTCAATACGCGCCGCCCCCAGACCACTCGCAACAACAACACTTCCCACCGCCAGGAAGCACGCCTGTCCAACACCAGCCCGCTCCCCAATCCCAGCCTCAGCAAGCCGTAGCATATGGCGCACCGAGCCACAGTCCACACCCAAGCATCGGTGACCCAAGAGCTGCGGGACACCCCGGCATGCCCCAACAGCAGCAGCCTGCCCAACAGCATATTCCCCAGACACCATCACAATCGCAGTTTGGCAATGTCGGCCAATCTCCATACGCGCAACAACAACAAGTCGCAGCACCCGCGCAGCCCCAATTCGCGGGCGCTGGTGCGGCCCAACCCAGCACGACTGCAGACGATGTAGGCACCTTCAATGGAGGAAGTTACCGCGTGAGCCACCGCGACACCAACACCATCTTGACCGTGCAATTGGCAATTGGATGTCCATTTACCGCGAAGCCCGGTACATAACCACCTTCTCCAAAACCAGCCAAAATTATGTTACTGACCCAACCCAGGCGCCATGATTGCCATGTCCCCCACCATAACCCTCAAAGGCCAAATGAAATTCAGCTTGAAAAAAGCCCTCATGGGCGGCGACATGACCAAGTCCTCTTACACCGGTCCGGGCGAACTTCTCCTTGCGCCCGCCGCCATCGGCGATATCACGATTATCAAGCTCGGCGGGCATGAGCAGTGGAGTGTGGGTAAAGATGCGTTCCTCGCATGCACGCAAGGTATTGTGAGTGAGTACAAGAGCCAGGGCATCGGTAAGGCGATGTTCAGCGGCGAGGGGCTTTTCGTGTATAAGATTAGTGGCCAGGGGATTTTGTGGTGTACCAGCTTTGGCGCGATCATTCGGAAGGATGTAAGTTTTCCGCCCATTAACTTCCCTTCATCGTTCTTTTCTTTTGTTATTATAGAAGAATACTTCTTCCTAACACATGTCACAGTTGCAAAAAGACGAGAAATACATCATCGACAACGGCCACCTCGTCGCCTGGAACTGCAAATACGTGCTCGAGCGCGTGGCGTCGGGGGGTATCCTGTCGAATATGCACGCGGCCGAGGGGCTGGTGTGTAAGTTCACGGGACCGGGGACGGTGTTTATGCAGACGAGGAATGCGCAGGCGTTTTCGGCGTGGTTGGCGGCGAATGCGGCGCCCGCTATGTAATTACTAGTGGATGGAGAAGTACGGTAGCGACAGTTTATGACATTCCGAGATGCTGGTGTCGGTGATGTTGTGTTTAGCAAGGGTCTTGTTAGAGGACGTGCTGAGGATGAAGAGATGAAATGCATGCGCTGTGTGGTTAAGACTTGGAGGAGACATGGTGTGTGTTTACGAAGGCACAATGTATGTGTCCTTGTCTTACTCTGAACGAGAAGTCCATATGTTGCGCAAATCACTTAACCAGCAAACCACGAAATCAACTTGGGCTCTGCCAGCTTCGATCGTTTCTTTCAGCGTGGTGTCATCTTGGAGTGGTATGTCTCAGTGACGACGTGGAATCGCTTTGTCGTTACAACTTGTGATGGGGCTTTTGGTAGCGTAATGTCAAAAAACCATACTTTTGAAACTGTGCTCTGCATGCTGGATGGGCAAGTCCCCCCCAGTAATAGCTCTCATGGTTGCCTTGTTCACTGAATGATAATGTCTGACATGGTTGTTGATTGGCAAGTCTGTTGAATTTGCGAAAGACAACAACGAGCAAGAGGAAACACTCTTTCAAAACTCCACATGAACATTGTGTATTTTTCACGAAGAGAAATGAGCAAATAAGTGCTGATAGAATTAGAAGCAGAAGCGTAGATCAGTAAAAGGGTGTGTTATATGATTGCGCCTCAAATTACAACCTTCCGCCACTAGCTCTAGCAATAGTTGTTAGTCGGCGAGTAGTAAACCCGAGGGGTCAACCCGAGGGGTCTCGTGAAATTTTGTGTAATAGTGTAGATTTATGAAACATGGAAGCTCATTCCGTGTTACTATGTTGCTTTGAACTTGGAAATGTAAGTTGTGGCGTCGTCATTGCTGGGTCTGGTGACGCTTGCCAAAGTCTGACCCTTGTGTGAACGCCTCGTTGAGGTCTGACTGGAACAAAGAACAAAACGAAACACAAGTTCGAGTTTTAAATTGTGGTGGCCATGAATAAATTACTGTACAAACACAGTGTAGTCGGACATGCACAGCACTGGATCCTTTTTTGCCACAAATAATGTTCCTAGGCTTCTTGATTCCCTAAGCACCTAATCACTACACTGCTCCTTCATAGCATCTCACAGCAACTAAGATCCTCAAGAAGACATTTCTCAAGTATACAATCACGCAAACAGAACCGCTAGCACAAGCATGTCTTCACCTACAGATATGGCAGCTCATCAAAGCTCAATGCCCGCCTCTTAAGCCAGCGAGAACTCCATCAACATTCAGGAGCTACGCGAGCTCATATACAAGCAGATAACGTCCTTAACTCACATGAGTACGCGGGATTGTTTCTATCATGCAAGACGATCAAGGAAGAAGCAACTGAAGTGTTGTTCAAACAACGGCGCAAAACTCATCGCTGCTGAAGAAAAGCGCTGTTCAGAGCTATATCGAGCGCCAGTTCGCATCCAGCAGCCTACTTCGATATCCGATCTTCGTAACGCGCGCGTCGAGTTGCCACAGTCCATGTTTGTCACAAAGCTCATGAAACATGTGAATTCTTCCGAGACTTAAGCCCCGATTATTATCAAGGCGACGACTACAATGAGGAGGAAGAAGAAGAAGAAGAAGAAGAAGAAGAAGAAGAAGAAGAAGAACATGATGAAGACTACGATAGTTACGACTGCGGCTTTGCGAATACTTTGTGGACTCCCAAACCCAAGCAGCGCAAACATCCAATGTGTTCGGAACCTCTCGACACGCTCTTCCTCACGCTATATGCGGACACTACACCCGACCTTACCAACAACCCAAAATGCGACGACTACATCAGCGAAGTCCTCATTGAAAACTAAGTTACGTAGATGGTGTTACAAGTACCGTCATAGAAATGCGCAAAACATACGTTTGGCAGCGCCTCAATAAACGGCCAATGTCCAGCGATTGCCTGCTCAAAGCTAAAACTGTTGTTTTTCATTGGGGCAACATGCTGGACTCGGAGCACCCTCAGTTACCCCCTTTCTTGCAAAAGAATGTTTTTCGGTCCTACTGGCATACAGAGGACTGGGCCATGTCTAGGAAGCAAACGAAACGGCTTCCATCATACGATGGGTCTAGACGGGGTGTTTACAAGTGGGAGCGCAAGGTGGACTGGGAATTTGATCATCGCACAGAGCAATAGCAGCATCACGACTTGGTCGCTTTCAAGATCGCTTTCAAGGCGGTTACAGGCGGGGAAGATCCAGAGGAAGTTGTTGAAGGTTTCTACCGAGGTCGATCGTGTTGGCCATCTGATGCGGCAGTGGAGGAATATCGCAGTCATCCCATAGCCGCTCGGCGATTCAAGTCGCCGGCTGAGCGACTTGACTTGGACTGAGTCCATTCTTCTTGACTCCTTTGCCTTGTTAGGCATGTAGTGTACACATACACCTCGCGGAGCTATACCTTAGATAACATGATATTATTTTCCTTCCAGTTGATATGTACAAGCGATATGGCGTGAAGAAACAACGTGACCAAGAAGCAGAAGTCCATTCTTTCTGCCCAGTGGGCAGAAAGCCCATAGAACCAGACTCTGAAAGCCAAGAAAACGATATCCTTGAAAGCTCATTAGGTAAACAAATGTTCCTCGCAAATCTTATTGTTTACAGCATGAAACGACAAATTATATCAAAAGAAAAAAGTCCCCGAACTTTAAGCTCGTGTCTGCTCCCTGTTCGCTGACACCCCGTCGAACAAAAAAGCTAATGCAAGCCAGTACTGGAAAAAGGAGGGCCTTGCTGGAACTTGAACCCGGGACCTGTCATATTTAGGATACTTAAGTACCTAGGATACCCTCCCGGAACGACAATCATGCGACTAGACTGCGGTGATTGTTAGTGATTTGAATATTTAGGAGCTTGGAAATGATGACTTACCCACAAGGTCAACTGAATGTTTGATGGAGATGTTGAGAATTGAGTGAAACATATATGCCAGCGTTGGATGAGTGGTGGGGTTTGTGACAAAGGGCGGCAAGTGGACACAAACGCTATGCAGGAACGTCAAACGAAGCGGGCGAACAGTGTCATTCTTCAAATACGCATTCGCAGGTGCAGAAATCCGTACCGGAATCATGATACTTTGTAGAACGCACTCGCTTCTTCCTCCGTGACATCGCTCACGAAGCTCCTCTTCCGATCCACAAGCCCATACCGACTCCCTCTAACCTTCCACCACATGTCTTTCCTATTGCCATTCAGCTTTCCCTCCAGAAGTTTCGACTTCAAATCGCGAATGAATTCGTTCCAAATCTCCGGCTCTTCCAGCTCAGTGAGCTCGTCTCGCATGACTCTCAGTGCTTCCATAGCGCGTCCATAACCGCTGTCGCCGACGCTAGACTTGATGAGGCTGCGGATTTCGGTCGACATGGACTGTGCTGCTTCTTTGATGGCTTCGAGATCATCACTGGCCGCGAGAGCGTTCTTGAAAGAGGGTACAAGGTTCGAAGGGTCGATTTTGACGCGGTTCGGGTTGCCGAGGAGGGCGTCGATGTCAAGGCCGGAAATGGGCTTGTCGCGCTCAGCTCGGTTACGCTTTCCGCGTCCTTTGACTTTAGGTGGCACTTTTGAGACTCTGGCTGCCTTCTTCAAGGCCTCGAACTGGCCCGTGGATGCCTCCAACAGGTCTGCGGGCGGGTTCGCGTACTTGATCAGGATACCAGACGGTGGAGGCATTGGTAGTGATGGGTCCGGATGCGTTGCTCTCCATCGGATAATGTGGCCAATATGATGCACGATTGGCGAGAATGTGTCTTCGGGTGTGGCATATTCGGCAGGGTTACCATCTTCATCTCGGTCGAAGGTGGAAAGATCCATGGCATCAACGTACTTGCTCATAGCGTCGGTCAACTCGTCTGTAGGTAGGTCCTTGTGCTCGGTGATAACTTTACCGCTGATTGTCAATTTTCTGTCGAGCGGTGGGAATTTGTAGCGTCGCACGTCTTCTTCAAATGGCAGCTCAACATCCACGAGAGCCTCCCACTCCACCTCGATTCGTGGGACGAGCAATACAGCCACAGGAGGCTTGAGTTCCTTTGTTACAAGTCGTGCGATGGCGTAGCAATCCGCTTCGTACAATGCATGAATGAATGAACTCAAGCTGAGCTGTGCTGCTTGATTTCCGCGTTGCGGAACAAGGAAGTTTGATCTGGAGAGCGGTAGGTATCGTTCGAATGCCTCAGCCTTGACAAAACCGATTAGCGAGAGCATTGGTGTAGTCTCAAGCTTGACCACATTCATGTCAGACTCCGAGATGTGAACAGCAGTGCGACCATACTCGTAGCCTCTCTCTAACTCATCCATCTCCACGTTCTTCTTCATGCCCGGCTCCTCTTCGTTGTCTACTTGGTACACGCGCGTATTGCGAACCGCAGATAGATTTGTCATAGGCTGGTCTTCGCTGGTCATGCTGTGCGAAGATTGGTCGCTCGGTCCTGCAGCACTGCTTGCTCCAAGATCGGTACGCGTAGCGAAAGAGCTCGCTGTAGGCGGTTTGGCGAGCATCGTACATGGATAACGCTCAACATCGATGGTGAGAGTCGCATCGTAGTGCCCTGGATCCCCAAGAGTGAGCTGGCCTTTGAAGCTTGGCACCGGACGAGTCTCTTTCAGGCGGGGAATCTGGAGCTGATCGATAGCTTCGGCAAGCGTGCCAAAAACACCATTGCAGTCTTCTACAAAGCCCCTGAGGGATGCTTCATTCTTTGCCTGGAACTATCAGTCGTGTAACGCCGAGAAAGTGCTAGTCTTTACCTTCTGGGAGCTTTTGTCCTCTTCCTTGAACCCATTCTCAGGGTCGTCAAAGTCAACACCCAAAAGCACTAAGTCGACCGGCGCCTCTGGGTCTTTGATCTTTGCTGCAATCTGTTCCAGATCATCCGTGTCGATAGCGCCTCGTCCGTCGGTGACAATGATGATTCGTCGGTCGTACTTGAGAGGATTGCCACTTTTCCCCTGTGTAGCACCGTCGATCATCTGGACAGCCAGCGCTAGAGCAGATAGCACTGAACGTGTGAGTTTTGGGCAGCAGATTGGCACGGTGCAGCTTACAATCACCATCGTTGGTTTTGCTCGGTCGAAGTTGATCTTGTAGAGTTCGGATGTCGCCCAGCAGAAATCTCCGCTCTGTCAGTCCCATCATTCTGCTTAAAGTCCACTTGGCTTACTGTTTCAATTCTGAGAACACGTGAAGGTTTTCGTAACCTTCCGCCTCCTCCATGACACCTCTAAGGTCCGTCTCATCTGTGCGACATCCAATAACGCTCATCAGCGCGCTTTTGCGTCCTGTTGCAACCTGCCATTCTGTCAGCATGGAATGACATCTTTAATGTTATACCCAATTGGCAAATATGCGCAACATCATTTACCCAATACGCACTAAATCGCTGAAAGAACGTCGGCTTACTGTGTTGGTTATCTTATCCCAAACATACTCCAAAGCCCAATCGAGGTCAGTCTGATCGCGCCCATGCCTCTTTTCTCCCATCGAGTTTCCCAGATCCAGGATGTAAATGGTTGCTTCTTTGCCCGCCATGTTTGCGACTAGACGAGGTCGCGCAAATCGTCTTGGTCAGTTAATATTCCAGCGCGATTACCGGATGCAGCGAGATTGAACCGGCCTATGAGTTAAAAGAAAAGAGGAAGTACGAAGAACGAGCGACGAGATGAAAAGGGAGTGTTTGTTAGTGTGGGCGTTGAGGTGCCTGGAGTGTACAACTAGGCAAACGCGGGTGCACGGACTCAAGCGCGACGCGAGCTCATGTGACGTGGAGCCGCCATCTCCACCTCTAGGTATAACGTCGAGAGCCATCTGCTTCCAGATGTGGAGATTTTGTCAATCATTTCATACCACGTCGGTACTTCTTGTCTCTAGTCGCACCAACCGGTCTTATCGTTGACCTGAGCTGATGGACGAACTTTGAGCTTCTCACCACCAGGCTCCCAAAGACGCGTCGCTGCGGATCACTCCACGGCCGACTCTTCAACGCCTCGGAAAGACGAATTGAACAGAGATCCTGAGTATATGTTTGTAGCAACATCTATTGCCTCTCCAGCAATTTCACTTGCAGGCTAAGCCACTGGTCATCAAACGGCGCCGTGTTGGTAACAATGCCCTTACTGTCCCAACTATCAACATGGAGGCCTGGGGACTTGACGGTACCGTGTAGAATTCTCACCTTCCGCACGCCGGGCACAGTCTGGACTTGGAATTGCTCTGCTGGTTCCCTCCCATGGCGGACTTCCGGGGCTCTTTACACAATCGTTTCGCTCACTTCAAAAGCAATCGATGAGCTCAGGGTGAATTTACTGTTCAGGCGTAGGAATGCATTGCTCACTGCGTCCACGCATCTATCTTTTAAGCTCACATGCATCGGGATCGAGTTAATCGATAGTATGTACAGCAGCGCCGCGGCATCCAACAGCCACAAACCCCGATGTGGACCATAATGCATGCTGCATGTTCGCACACACGTCGGAAACTGACAGGGGTAGCTCCAAAACGACCTTCCCCCAAAAAATCACCGGATTACTTAACAAAGCAGACTAGAACATAAGTTCTAACTACAGGTTCTCAAAGTTTTTACGTCTCTGAGACTGTTTTAATGGCTGGCTTGTCATCACATACCCCTGCAGCACCCATGTTACTTTTTGCCGTATGCTTCGACCTGTCGTGCTTGCATAGTTACACAACATGCTTCTTTACTCCCTCCATCTTATTGTCCGGCACAACTAGCACCCACGGCTATGGAAAGCCACTTCACCTACAAGTCATCTGTTCAGGCACATAATGCAGATTGTTCGGCCGAAATTTCGATCTATGCCGAGCCCCCCAATGGCGCAACAACTTCAATCACTCAACTCTGCTTCTCAAGCCATACAACCTAGAGCACGAGTGTCAGGGATTCCAAGCCGTCGCTTCGCATCTATCTGTGCCTTGAACCGGCCAAGTGCCACTTTATTCCACGAAGGTTCCGATAGAACATCTCCACTCTCTAACTCCTGGCCATGTTGCCCACTCAACACACACGAACATGACAGTGACGACTAGTCAGTTATCGTGCGCTTCATCTATCTAACATCTTCCCATCCTGCAGGGAGGGCTAGCAAGAGGGCTAAGCGTAGGGAGCGGACGCTGGTGGAACAACTTGCGTAAGTCACGATCGTCAGTCTTGCCTTCTCCAATGACACTAAACTTGATTCACGACTTCACTTTGCAGGAGTCCCGCCCGGATACACCTGATTGGCACTTGAAAACCTAGCCTCGATGACCAAGGAGCAAGCCGAACATGCATCCATAAGCCTGCATCAATCCCAAAGATTGCCCGGGCAAAACGAAGTGGTACCGTACCCGTACCGTGCCCAGTGTTACACAGTATCCACCATCCCCTCATCTACCCACCCCTGCCACACTCGCCGCTGAACAAGCAGAGCCGCTGTCTATGTCTTCTCTCAACAAAACCTCCCTCAGCTTCTCTCCGACTACATAGTTCAAACAAATTCGCTTCTACTTCGATCTAGGCGGTGCCCGCGCAAACCCATCACACTCCAAATCAAACCCGAGTGTCCGGGTCCGGAGTCCAAATCCAAACGCCACTTCGAACCCCTTCAGCGCCGTGAATCGCCCAAGTGCCACTTTATTCCACCAAGAATGCCGGATCGTCTCATCTCGTCGCCAATCCCAACCCTCGCCTAGCCCGCGCCATCCGTCTCGCTCCAGCTGCACGACTATAAACTATCGAACTGGAAGTCGCCGGTGTCGGTATACATGAAGATGGGCAAAGACCATGGTGACCCGGAGACTGAAGATCACATACACCTTTGTGATCCTGAGTCAATAGGTGATACCCTAAAGCACGGCATTCTCCCACGACAGCAAACTTCGCCGGGAGAAATGATCACTTTTGACGTGTCGTGGAGAGCAGACGAAAGGGGGAACCAGACGTTTGAGATTCTCTTCTACGCTGAGCGTGCAAAGCCAACGGAGACAAAGGTGTTTAATGAGTTCCTCACCACTCCGTCTTGCAAACGCAATGGCTGCTCTTGGTGGAGTGTATTTATTCTTTTTCCCCCTTTTCACTTGTTTCATTGCGTTTATTCTAATACGTATTATACGCGCGAGGTAGTTAAATGCGGTGATGTGAATTCGCGCAAGGCATGGACGGACATGTTCGTGTCATTCATTGCAACTTGTGCGTTCATAGATTCTTCAGACGTGAATGCGCAAGTCTATCCATCATGACCGTCGACCAACACCACCTTCGTCAGCCATATCACATTGCATACATCACCGCATCACCGCGCCCAAGCAACAAATGTCAAGGAAATAGTAGGGATTTCATTTCACTATAGGAAAGAAGCAACGTATGCCAAAGAAACCGAGAAATCCTTTCCCGCACCCTGGCGCCATGTCACGCCCAATTCCGTCGAGGAGAGTTGTTGTGTACCTTTCTTGCCAAAGGAGTGTGTTTCGCCGATACAAAAGCCTTACACCATAGAATTCGTACTAGTCAAATCGATTGACGAGAAAAGAAGGGAAACAAACCTCGGTATACGTCCGCTTGTCCTGCGGAGCCGCATCCGTATCCGTCACTACACACCGTCTCGACCATGTTGAACTGCTACGTGTAGCATGCCTTGTCTGCACCGCTCAAGGCATCTCCTCGTCGCTGGCATCGAGAATGTCGTACTCCTCGTCGGTCATGAAACCGTCGTCGGACTGCAGAGCTACGCTCTCGGCATCCTCGAAGAACTCGTCATCAGAGGCAACGGTGACGGTACGGGCGATGGTGCTCTTCTCAGACTTTGGTGATTCAGGCTGGGCAGTATTGGTACTCTCGTAAGTACTAGACTCCGGCGACTCCTTGTCAAGTTGAGGGAAGATCATGCCGGACGAATTCGGCTCTGGCGAACGTTCGACGAACTTCTCTTCTACGGGGAGCTCAGCTGCGTCAGCCTCAACCTCCTGCTCATCGTGCTTGATGGTGGCCAATGCAGCCTCGTTTTCACGACGACGGCGCTCGAGCACACGCTCCACAGCAATCTTACGGAGACGCGCAATGCTTGCCATCTGCTGCTGCTCAGCGCAAAGTGACTGCTGGGCCGCCTTCATCTTGTCGAGTCTAGCCTGGAGCAGGCGCTCGTAGAGTGGGTGCTTGGCTTGTGCAGACTCGGGCGATGCGCGGGGAGAAGGCGATGGAGGAGCAACGACGTTGATGTCGCACCAGAGGCGGTGACCGAAGGGAATGCCGTCGGCAGTCTTGAGGCGCCAGTAGGAAATAGCGGTACCCTCACGATGAGGTGCCTTCATGATAACGCGGAAGGCAATCTCTTCGCCAGCCTCAACCGGACGACCAATGACGTTGCTCTCGCTAGCTTCGGCGAGCTCAGCTTGGCTCAGAGGGCGGTTGTTGTCAATGTTGAGCATGTTGTCACCTCCAACGTGTCGCACACTGCAGCCAGCTGGCCAAGCATTGGGTCCCGGGTTGCGCAGGGTCCAGACCTGGACGAACTGGTGGCCGACGTTGATCTTGGAGCCGTCAATAATGGTATCGCGGATGAAGTGAGCATCTAGGCCCTCGTTCTTGGAGTCGCCCATGGAAGACTCAGGCTTGCTCTCGTCCTCGGAAGGAACGACTACCTTCTCCTGTACAGGCTCGACGGTATCTACGAGAAGATCGCGGATGGCAATCTTCTCTTTCTTGATCTGGGTCTCTTCCGAGGGCTTGAGGTCAACGACTGTCTGGACCTGAGTGGCGGCATTTGCGGATGGAGCGACTGGAATTGTCTCGGTAGCAGTTGATCGCTGGGGCTGGCGATCGCCGAGCTTGGCCATGGTTTGTCCGCTCATGTCATCGTTCATGGTTGTAACGCTGACGCTACGGACAGGGGTCTTGAACTTGATGAGAGGGTGAGTGTGGTTGTGACGGTTGCTCGGGTGAGCCTCGCAATGCTGGCAGAAATCGGTGTCGTGGCACACAGCACACTTGTAGCGGATACCCTCAATGTAAGATAGGTTCTCCTTGTCCTTGCACAAGGGACCATCGCAGTAGATGCCGTAGTGGCGGTTGCCGCTGTTGAGAGGCTCGGCCAGGGGCTCGTAGATGGGCACAAAGCGATGGCGAGGGTGAATGTGCTTCGCGCTCTTGACACAGTTAGAGCAGTAATCCCAATCTGGGCAATTCAAGCACTTGTGACGGACGCCATAGATGAACTTGTCGCATCCGTCGCAAACGGCGGAGTGGCGGACATTGCGTCCGGAGTTGCAGAGGAAGTCTGCCAAAGTAGGGAGGGCAGCATCAGAGGCAGCAGCGGTGAAAGCATGGCCGGGGTGGTGGCCGTGTTTGTTGCCGATGTGGCAGTCCATGCACAAGTCGTAGTCTTCACAGGAAAGGCAGGTGACGAACTCCTTCTCTGGGAGGCTCTTGACGCAGCAGTTGCATGTGCGGGTGGGCTCGTCGTCAGAGACGACCGACTGCTTCTCGTCGGTGTATGCGCCAGGGACTTCGCGGGTCTCCTCGGCCTTAATCTTGGGAGGAATGCGCTGGGTGGTGCTGTTCACGACGCAGCCATTCTTGACGAACCGCTTAACCATCCAGTGGCCGGTGCCAGGGCAGTGAATGCCCGTGTCCACACAAGCGGGGCAGAGATCGTAGTCGCCGCTATCGCAGACGCCGCAGTGGAAGTGCTCGTCTTCCATGGGGTGGTTGCAGTTGTTGCAGTACACGACCCACGAGGTGCAGGTGCTCGGCTTGGGGCGGAATGCGAGATCGGCATTGTAGGAGTTGCTTGCGAGGTTGTGAAAGAAGCCTGCCCACATTGTTAGTCGTTGCTCCAATGCAGTCACTGCGTAGTCTTACTCTGGCGGGTGGTGAAGGGGCGTGGCAATGGAGCCTCGCCCTCGGCATCCACCGGCTTTGGCGGCGACACCGGGCTGATAGGCTCAAACTTGGCGGGCACAGTGTTACCTGCTGGCGAGCGCGCGATGACGGGCGAAACTGGTGCGACAGTCTGGGGCCTCAGTGTGTCCGCGCTCATGCGGTGCAGCGATGGGACGAAGCTGGGGATGGCCTCTGGCTTGGCGGTAGGCGCGAAAGTCGGGACCTCGATCTGCTCGCCAGGAATGGTGGCACGCAGACGGAGCTTGAGCTTTGCCTTTGCAGCTCGGAACAGCGTCTTGTAGACCTGCGGCTTATCCGAGTCGAGCGTGACGTAGGATGCTGACGAGTCGGAGTAGCGCTCGAACACGACATGTTCCTCAGCGGCCACCTGAAGGATGCTGCGAAGCTGCATAGAGTGACTGCAGTTAGTTTCAAGCTAATACCAGAGCTTCGGTCGCATGCCTGGGAGCTCAGTGCCAGGCTGACACTTGCCCGAGGCTGCGATCTGGGGGCGACGAACCTTTTCTGGGAGCACATGGGCGCCGAGGTCCTTCAGCGGCAACTTGAACTTCTTGGTCTGGCCACGGAACAGAATCTTGACCACGATGGGTGTGTCCAAAGTCACGGGCACGTTGGTTGTCGCCATGGCGGGCGAGTGAGGCTGATCAACGTGATCAGTGACGTTGGTAAGTATAAGGCGGCTGCCGCGAGCTCGTTGCCGCAGTGGTCAACGAAGGGAGTGCTGCAGCTAGTAGAGGGTTGATGTGGAGGAGGGTCTTGATGGGGATGCGGAGGAAGATGTAGGGGGAGGTGGAGCAGGTGAGGGTCGTGGTCGTGTCGTAGCTGCCTTGAGCGGGGGCCAATGCGCATCGGCCGCCAACTCCACACCGGAACGAACAAGCTCCAAGCTCCAGATGGCGCGCTTTACTCTAGTCGGCCCACTTTCCCAGAGGCAGCAGGTAATTGTCGTCACCTACTGCTTATTCACGGACAGTAAGAGTGCCCACGACGACTTGTCATATCTTACCTGAGACGCTGCTGAAGAGGCGAGCAAGCAAGAGTGAGGCGCGCAGCAGCTCCACGTGATGACGATATCGTTTCACTACCTAGGTATCAAAGCGCGCTAGTATAGATAAGATCAATGGCAACGTGACGCAAGCGCTTCCACATTTTACATCGATTTGCGGTTAGCAGCTGGCTGGATGCGAAGTCTGACCGCTACACGACCGTTGGACAAAAGACATGCCGTGTGCCAGCTCCAATTTGGCAAGTACACAGTACGAGGCGACAGCTCAGTTCAAGTGCACCTTCGATTGCCCATCTTGCATAAATGCCCTGGCGCAAGGTCTCTAAAACGAGATGATGAAATGCGGACAGTGATGCTGATGGTGGGAGGCCGTAGTTGAGCCGTACTTGTTACCTTGCAGTTCCACGGTATGAGAGATGACCGGTATGCCGCCCCGAGGAAGCACATGTGACTGGTAGACCGTGCTGCTGGGATCTCACTAGACGTGTCTGAAGGTCTGGCATGCAAAGCTGCATGGCTCGAATTTCACCAAGACCCAGCTCAACGGTATGTAGTCCCATCTTCAATGAGCTAGAGACCAGTCTGCAGTCGAGGTCGTGAAGGTTGCTGCGTGCTAAAATCGTGACTAAGCCGGGGGTCCACTTCTAGCCGTACGCTAGTAAATTCCGCGCTGCATGAAAAAGTTCGAGAACACGAACCTACAAAACATCACCGTGTACCATGTCGAAACATACCAAGGAAGACTCGCCCGAGGAGGTGGAGATTGTGAAGAAGTCTGAGCGTAAGGAAAAAAAGGAAAAAAAGGAAAAAAAGGAAAAGAAAGACAATGAGCGCTCGAAATCTAAAAAGTCCAAACCCGAAGCCACTGAACCCGCCGCTACCGACGATGTGACAGCGTCAGACACACCCGCGAAGAAGCGCAAGCGCGAGATACTCCCAGATGAGATTGAGATTGATGTGAGCGCACCGGAGCCCGCGTCGAAGAAGGAGGCCCGCAAATTGAAGAAGGCCAAATTGAACCCTCCCACGACCAGCGGCGCCGAAGGAACTACAGATGGAAAGGCGGCGACCGATGCCGAGGACAAGGACAAGTCGGCCAAGCGATCAGACTTCGGAGTCTGGATAGGCAATCTGCCGTGGTCAGCAACAAAGGAGTCGCTCAGGAACTTCCTCATGGAGAACACAGAGATGACGACGGAGCAAATCACGCGAGTGCACATGCCGCCGCCCACCAAGCCAGTAAACCCCAACTGGAGTACTAAGCCTCTCAACAAGGGCTTCGCATACGTCGACTTCTCCACCGAACTCGCCATGTACTCTGCAATTGCCTTGACAGAGACCAAGATGGATGGCCGCGCATTGCTCATCAAGAACGCGAAGAGCTTTGAGGGACGCCCAGACAAATCCAAAGAAGAGCAGGAGCAAGACACCGGCCGCGGTGCCAAAGGCGCCGTGAAATCTGCGCACCCACCCAACAAGCGCGTCTTCGTTGGCAACCTCTCCTTCGACGTAACCAAGGAAGACCTCCAAGCACACTACAGCCAATGCGGCCCGATCGAGAACCTACACATGGCGACCTTCGAAGATTCAGGAAAGTGCAAGGGCTACGCATGGGTCACGTTCGGTGACGTCGAGGCCGCCACGTCTGCTGTGAAGGGCTTCATCTTCAAGACCGAGGCCGAAATCAAGCGCGAGAAGAAAGGCGCCGCTGCCAAAGACGGCGACTCAGAGTCTGAATCCGACCTACCCAAGGCTAACAAGAAGCGGAAATGGCTCCTCAATCGCCTCAACGGGCGCGAAATGCGCTGCGAATTCGCGGAGGATGCGACCACGAGGTATAACAAGAGATATGGCAAGGAAAAGGAGGCGGATCCAGTTGATGGCGTGAACCCTGCGAGGTGGAAGAACTTCGGGGGTGGAGGTGGAGGTCGTGGCGGAGGATCTGCGGGCAAGAGGGAGTGGAAGCCGAGGGAGAAGGTCGATGCGAGGACGATTCCGAGTGGAAAAGCGCATTCGAGTGCGCAGAGGGCGAGTCAGGCTATTGTAGAGTCGCAGGGCAAGAAGACCACTTTTGAGTAGGAGGGGCGGTTTAATGATACCATTTTCCCGGTGCGACATGAACCATTTGGCCCATGATGTGCTATGTGATATTCTGTCTGTTGTCAGAGCGTATTTTGAAAGCGCATGCATGGTGGAGTCCGCGCGAGTGAAGGCGCTGTACGTCCCCTGCGCTAGCACGTGGTTCTGAGGATGGAGCTTCCCAATATCTCCGCACTGCTGCATGTCTTCTTCCACATTCAGTCAGGGACTTTTACCACAAGTTGACTTCATCTCTCCTCGCCGCTCTACATTTCCCTTACTCTTGTAGCTCACTTCACTCATCCCACAGCGCCACAGGCCACACGTGGGAGGTGCTGCGCCTTGTTGCTTACATCAAGAGCTGTACTTGCTGCGGAGGCTGGCCGCGAACTCTTCTTAAAATGCGATATTCTGAGATTACGACGCCTCTAAATCGCGATCTTGTTCAGGGGTCTGTGGCTTCTCTCTACCTGCTTTCTAACAGTCGGGCACAAAGGAGACGTAAAGATGTAAGATCCAATCAACTAACGTCTTTGCTTCAAAACTCTTGACTTAAAATTGTTCTTTTTCTGCCGAATATGGGACAAAGGAGATATAGTACTACTTAAGGACTTCCTTCTTGCTTGGTGAATGTAGCAACTTATCCTAGTCAAAAAATAGCACTGGAGAATCGCTTGCAGCATGTGCTGCCTCTCGCCATATACTCAATGCCACACTCCTGCTCCTAAGGAGCAAACCTAGATCTCGCTCGCAACGCGGCTCCGAAGCGCCAGAGACAAAAGAGACCGCCGATGCAATCCAAGGTCAATCCCGCAAGTAGACTCACGCCTCGCGCCATCCCTAGGTTGTGGTATAAGGGCTGGGCGAAGTGTGTTGTCGCAGCAGCGAGCGTCGATCGAGTAAAGTCGTTTCCGGCGAACAGCGAAGCTGCATACATCGGATATCCAAAAGGAAGATAAAGAAATATGCAGTGCAGGATCACGAAGATTCCGCAACTCAATATCGCCACCCCAATGACCGAAACAATCCAGTGAATGTCGGGCGTGGCTGTCCAGGCAAATATAAACAGTCCGACTGGAAGCAGAAACGAAGCGAGGAGTGCGGGAACAAGGCGATCTCCAGGCGGACCAAGGTTTCCGGCGCGCACAGCGGGTTCGAACGTCAGCCGAATGAAGATTTCATACGAGATCATGCCGATGAGGACTTCGACGCCGATAGCAAGATATACCAGGCCTTGCTGGCCGAGCCAAAAGCCATACCCGCCGCCGTAAACAAGGGGGAAACACCCAAAGAAAGAGTAGTATACAACGTATATCAGAGAACTATAAAGAGCTGTAAAACCGATGGAAGGGTCGAAGATCATGGTTTGTATTGGTCGCCAAAGGGCTTCGAAGACAACTTCCCGAGCGCGCAGTTTCGATTGATCGATCTCGCCCTGGCTCCTGGAAAAAGGCTGGCCAGTGCGTTTCCGCAACCGCTGAGCGCGCTGAAGTAGAATTTTGGCCGCTGATGTCTCGGGGACGAAGAAGAACATGCCAATTAGAATTGGACCGCTAAGCCACAGCAACTCCCAGGATGACCAGCGCCAATTTGTTTCAGGCACACTGTAGCCGGAGATCAGAGGCCCGACAGCTGGTCCACTCGTTGCAACGAATGCCCAGATTGACACGGCATATGGAAGCTTCTGGAGAGGAAACATGTCTCCTAAAGAAGCTGGACCGGTAGCAAGGTAGGGACTTCCGAAGAACCCTAAAAGAAAACGTAATACTACTAAGCCTGGGAAGTTGATGACCAGCGCAGTAGGGACGAGAAGAATGACAAATATGGCGAGGGTGATGGTGTAAAGAGGTCCTCGTCCGACAGCAGGAATCTCGGTGAGAGGCGAGAAGAGCATGGGGCCCAGTCCATAGGCGAGCACGTACATGGAGAGAGTCAGAGAAACGGCTTGTTGAGAAACGTCGAATTGCTCAGTGACGCCGCCGTAGCTTGAAGTGAAGATGGACGAGCCGAGGTAGACAGCAAAGGTGTAGACGATGATGATGCCACTGGGCACCAGTTTTCTTGCAAGAGTCCAATTCTGTGGGTTCGCAGGGTCTCCGGGGCCATACCTGTCCACGATGATGGTACCATCGACGAGGAACTTAGGCCCGAATGTACCCTCTTCCGTCTCAGCTGGAGTAGTAGCGGCGGTCTTGCTTTTCTCATGATACGTGTTGGATACTGTGGATTCGTCTTGGCTACGAAGTTTGGCGGTTTCCAGGAGCTTGCAGTTGAAAATCCGGAAACTCCTCTGCATACTTCCGAACCCGATTGCGAGTCACAAGGCGAATGAGGCCCTCGAAGCTCGTGTCGCGGATGAAGTCAGACATGGTTTTTGAAAGCTTCGACGTGGAGAGGGATGTACGGAAAGTGAACAGCGGAATTCTCAGGAAGAAATAGAACGACACAACGAAAAACTGGGAATGTAAAAGCAGAAGGTGTTAGTAGCACTTCGTCTGCAGCGCGATAGTTGCAGTAAGTGGATGTACAATATTGTACGGTGGGGTTGATCAATTTACGAGTGTATATTGTTGCAGATTGATGGTATTCTATCTATCGTACGAACGCGTTCATATACAGTTCTGCCGCGCACAGGCCTGCAGGCCTATGCATCAGCAGCTCACGTGATAATGAGGATTGCTATGTACGGACAGAAGGTGTATTTTATTGTTCCTAAACTTGAACAAGCTAGTGGCGGGCATGGACCAGGTAATTCGCGTGAGAGTGCATGAGTAGCCAACGAGGCGGTAGCAAGACCGCAAAAAGGCAGGCAGAGTCGTGGTTATCAAGGGGATTTATAATCTACATTACTTGGATAGCAATGACCTGAAGACTGATGCCAAGTTCCAAGGTTTCCAAGGTTTGTGTATTGGCACAAACCTCAAAGATCGTATTGCACATTGAAAGAGGTCAGCAAGACGGAATATCCGGAAACAAGTCAAGATGTGGGCCGAGCAAGCCAAACTTGCATGAAAAGACGCACGGACCAGCGTTGACGAGGTAAATGTCTAATTCAACGAGGGTCCGTGCTCAGAATTTTGTCAGCAAGTTGCCGAGATAGATTTCAGTCGTCGTGACGGGCAAGCCTACTGGAGGAATCTGCTACATCTGTATCAAAGGAAGAGTCTGACCCTGTATGCTAACCATAGTATGCGTCGGCAAGCTTGCCCTTAATCTGTTCTGGTGGTCTACAAATGTACCCAAGCCTGAACCGCCCTGCGGAAACGACTTTTGAACTCGTCACAATGCATGTCTGCCCTGAATAAATCTATCAGGCTGCTCTGTAATCAGACGTTCAAGGCTGCTGACTACCCGAATTAGTTGAGGTCCAACACAATCGTCCCCGGCGACCCTATGCTTGTAACTCCATCTTATGCTCTCTACGATTGACAAAACGCTCAAATCATCCCACAGCAGTGCTTATTCTATGAGACATGTCGCCGGTAAGTACCATGCTTGGACGAGACGAAGGCCGGGAGGAATGAACAAGACATCGTTCTCTTCCAGGACAACTAAGCGCTGCTTCCCATTGGGCGACCATTGGTGTCCCGCTTTCATCAGGCCTGGGAGCTCGCCCGGATGTATTTTGCTTGCTGGGACTATCATCCAGAACTTGACTCCGGAGAGATTGCGTTACCAGCTGCCTGCTAGGGTATCGAGATAGGCTCCCGAAAAAGCCCCGGGGAAGGAAATAGTGTTGAAGCTGATTGACATGGCTTTTAGCATAGTAGACGGTCGCGAGTCGTTGAACCCTTCGGAGAGACTCTCCAAGAGTCGGGATCGTTTCAGCATGGTGAATAGTGGCCGATGACACTTCTCAACGCTACGTGCAGTGGGTGCGTACAAGTCCTTTTCCAGATCAGGACGCGATTTAAGATAGCCAGTTAATTCGTTGAGGGGCACGAGCATTGGGTCTGTTTGATCCAGACATCTAACGTCCACTTGCTCATCGGACCTCGAGGCATCATCGAGCAGCGATGCAAAATGTTGAATTTGCAGAGGAGCTTCATTCAGAGTCTTGAAACGCCCGAGGCTGATAGCCTCGCAATGTCTGTCAAGCAGGATCCGGTTCAGCTGAGGATAGAACTGATTGCTAAAGTGTGGATGTTTGATTGCACAAGCCCGTAGCAGCTTCATCTGCCCTTGAGCGGCCGTATTCCATCCGTAGTGCCGAACCACTCTAGGCGACCACAAAGCAGAAACGACGGCCAGGTTGCGGATGCGATTGGTTTCGTTGTACACTTTCGTTCCCCAAGCGTGGAGCTCTCATTCTCCTCGCTACCAGAGTCTATAGTCTCTGCCAACGCGAACAGCTCCTCCTATCTCGGGTCGGAGTAGCGTTCTTTTGCAGCAATCTCCGGACATGTCACAGTAACGACAGCCTTTAGCGTTGCCACGCATGTATCAACCTGCTCACGCCGGCTTAAGATCTGATCGCGAAAGCTCAAATAGCACACAGGACTTGCATTAGTGCTCCACGCATCGTGAAGCTGATTCATTAGCATTTCGGTATGATAATCGAGCTCGGTCATACTTGTGGGGCGAAGGGGGTGGAGAATGCGGGCATCTCGGTAGCGCCCGTTATTCCGGTCGAATGAAGGAACGGAAGAGATTGACGGGGATCTCATCATGAACTCCGCTACAGCTTCGACCAGCCTGGAGGTATCTCCTTTATAGTATACTTCGCCTCGCCTTGCACAAAGACATATCGGTACTTACCCAGGTGGTCTTGTCAGCATGCGCGCGGACCGTGACACCCACCATTTCCAAGTGAGAACGACAACCTCATGCTGCTCATCCACATCATGAAATGGGGTTCAGAGTCTGTGACTACGACGATTGATCGTCGTTTTGAACAAGTTCATGTCGTCACAGAGCTTTATTTCCGCGGCTCAGGAAACCTGAGCCTTCCTCACGAGCAGCATCACAGCTCCCTTACCCGGCTTTCATTTTGCTCTGCCGCCTTCTTTGGCTCATTGTTGCGCCATGGACTGTTGTGCGTGCGTTCTGCACGCTGCTGCGCCTTGTCGCTTACATCAAGACCTGTTATCAGCTACATACGTAGCCTAGCGACCTGAGCCTATAGCATCACTCTCCGATCGAAATCACGACGCTCGCGATTCTTCCGTCCATCGCGTTGCAATTTTTCCTCTAGCTTTGTCACACTTCTGCATACGAGCAATTATGCCTCCTGCAGTGGACGATAAGGTCTGACAGAGTGGAAACGTTCATCCCTCTCCGAAAACAACATATCGCACCTTTTCACCTCCGGCGGGACGAAATACGTTTGGCATCAGTCCGACGTCCAGCCTTACAGTACCAGCAAAACTGAAAGAATAAATTTCTGCTCTTTCAAAGGTAGGGCTGATGTAGATAGAGCAGCAGATCAATTTTTTGCTCGATTCTATCGAGGCGTTGCGTTGTTAAGTGTCCCACCGGAGCTGGTAACGTGTA
This sequence comes from Parastagonospora avenae f. sp. tritici 18332-5, assembly GCA_022559985.1. Taxonomy (NCBI): domain Eukaryota; kingdom Fungi; phylum Ascomycota; class Dothideomycetes; order Pleosporales; family Phaeosphaeriaceae; genus Parastagonospora; species Parastagonospora avenae. The sequence goes on from JAFJTR010000017.1 coordinate 65,334, forward strand.
GTACTAAGCTTAGCCATTATTACCATTATTACATTCCATTGGTATCATCATGGTTCCACGGGATTGCGCGCCAGATCCGTCGAAAGAGTCAATTTGTTCTACAGCCGCACTGTATCTGTCAGAGCATGAGATGAGGCTGGTAGAACTACAGGGTAATGATGGCTCCAATAATCCGACATGCAAATTGTGCTCATACCCCTTCGACGGGCCTCGTCCGCCTTACATCGCACTTTCATACGCTTGGGGTGAGAATTTGCACTATAACTATGTCAATCTAAACAGGAACTTGTTTTTCGTGGGCCAAAATTTATGGCAGTTTTCGCATCAAATGAGACTGAGCGGGAGAAATCAGCGCTGCCAACAGGGCGTAGTACTACTACTATAGGCCTAATTAGCCTACACTACGGCCACCCCCAAGGTGAAAAACTTACGAAGGTGACGCTTAAGGTTATAGCTACAAGCGTAGCGTAGAACGAAGTACTACTAAGATCACGTGTTACGGATAGTAATTGGCTATCTCGGTTTAAGCTTCTATTTTGGGTGAATAACTCAGCTGCTTAGCTGCCCCTGACGCTGCCCTGAGTCTACTTCTGGTAATATACAGCCACGTGACCGTATGATTGTAATACGGCTCCCAAACGATCACCATTGCGCTTACGAGACCCACTCATTCACTCTCATTCCTCTATCGCTTATATAAGCAGTGCCCCCGCAACAGGCTACTACGGTAGTACGCCCGGTTGGCTGCGCTGGGCCAGCTTGTTCATCTTGATGTTCGGCAGCTCTCTTAGCAGCTGTCTCTTGTTCCACGCCATTGAGTTCTTCAACCCCGCCCATGTTGTCTTTTCCTCTTCATCCTTATCTTTGCTCTTTACGCGGCCGCCAAATATCACGTCAAAACGTTTTAGCGACAGAAGCACAAGCCCACCCGTGATTAAAAAGGTCAGAAATTCCGTGCCGACTTTCAGATTGTTAGAGGTAGCAGTGTGCGGAAGCTCACAGTGGGTTACTCACGAAATATACCCGCCAACTTGCCACCATGATAGGGCAAGTCCTTCTGAGGGGTACTGTCACCGACGCTGTTGCCAACACGGAGTCGGTCAAAGGCGTTCATATTCAACGCAAACAGCGCAGTGAGAAATGCCAATGGCGTAAAGAAGATTGTTACGATTGCGAAACCAATAGCTGCAGAGCTAATGAGCACGCTGGCGTGTGAGTCCTCGACACTGGCAAACGTTCGCTTCAGGTTGAGTAAATCCTGGCAGGTTTTCTCTATGCGTTCAGCGTCACCGTCGATCTTCTCTGTTCTTCTCTGGTAACTATCGAGAGTCTCAAGCGCCTTCTCGACTTTGGCCCACGAATGTGAGTAATTGGCTTCGCTTTCGCGTCGAGAGTCGTCTCGGTTTTCCAACAGTTTTAGCATGATCTCTTTCTGTTGCGCTAGGATATGCTGGATCATAGCTAGCTCACTCCGACAATCCGAGAGACGGTAGAGGAGCTCTACCTCGGTTTTGTAGATTATGTCCTTGCGCATCGCTGTTCTGGTGTAATTCGTGACATCTGTTAAAACAGAGACGACGCGGTGTTCAAATATGTCCAGTGTCGAGCGAGACTTGGATGAGGGAAAGTGCTGGTCGTGTCCGAATTGTTCGACCCGGTTTGCCATGAAGATTCCCATCTGAAGATGCTGGTCCTCTACCACTTCTAGTTCATCGTTATACATGGCATCCTCTTCGTATTCGTGTGCAGAAATAATAGTGTTATCCAATTTCCAAAGCCATAGTTGCGGTACGATGAGTATAGGAAACCCATTCTCTTGATCACGAGATTGACGCGGACCAGATACAACTTGGTCATTATTTCGATCTCTTAAAGCTGCGGAGCTAAGTCCTGGATAGTAAGCTTCGTCTAGGGTCCGCGCGGTGTGTACTTTGCATCCAGCGGGGTTCGATCCTGTAACTCTCGTGCTCAGATGTCCTCGAAGCCATTTGTAGTAATCTCGATCGTACTCGAACACAGCTTTTTCGACAAGCATCAAGCAGGGGAACTAGCCAGGTGAGCTGAGTCTACTACAAGGGAAGGAGAAACTCACCACAATTGCCGTGAAGTCAATGTCCTTGGCTCTTGCACTGTCCTTGGAATTTCTACGATGTTCCCAAAATCCTACCTCTCGAAAGGTCAGATTGGGATCACCGGGAGTGAAACCTGCCGAATGAAATGACTCCTCGAAGGGATTTGGATATAAGGACGACATAGCGTCGACGATTGCCTGTATACGTCAGGAAAGATTGATATACATGGGTATTGGTAAGCAAACTCCGATGACTAGTCCCTGCATTTCATTAGCTTTTATAGCTAGAAATTAGCAAAAGCTTACATTGGTAGCTGGTACCCGTATCACCACGGCTGATTCTCTCTTGAAGTGGCGCCAATCCATCCGCGGAATCTCCTCGATCAAAAATCGCACGCCTTCATCAGACAGGGAACCATTGGAATCTAACGAAATTTTCAGTCCCTGACGCAAAATCCGTAAAGCCCGTAGGTCGATCAAGTCACACATTTGCTGTCTGTGTGTCACGTTGGCTCGATAATCCCACAATTGTTTCGGAGTTTGCTCAACATTGGATCTTTCAAACTTATACTTCGGGTGCTCATCCGCTTCAAGATCCAGCAGAGCTGCGAGGGTTTTCACAAGTGTACGGTCCACAGCTTGATCGATCAGACTTTTCCCGGAGGGGGGGTCACCGTTGACCAGTAAAATCAGGTCTGTGGCAAGAATTTTAGGGCCAAGCCTGCGTAGCAAGGCGCTAAGTTCGTTATCCATGAAATCAACTGTACTCATGAAGACATCGTTGATCGAACCGATGTGTTGCGGGCGACCCTGATCTTGCCGGGTTTGCTTGCGCCTTGATTTGGGGTCGTTTAGTCGTTTGCGTTTCTGATCTTGTTGGGATTTTTGGCTGCTTGACCTCGGAATGTTTGGTCGTGTTTGGGTACTCTGGATCTTTGATCTTTCATAATTTGGTGGTTGAAGATTGTCTGCGAGCGCAGCCCATTCTTGAAAGGGTCTATCTAGAGAAGTGATAACGTTCGAGGTATCTGCATAAGTAGGTATGCTGCTGTTCACATTGAATATCTCTTTCAACTCAGCTAGTGCCGTATCTAATCTGCGTTGCGGACTGTCCTGCGGTCCCACAGCTATTTCAATTGAAGCTGGTGTATGGTCAGCCCCTACCGCAATCAGAGAGTATATCTACAGTTCCAACATACATGCCGCTGACGAAGATACGGTAGACATCTTTGCAAATAACCCTCTGGCTTTTGATCTAAGAGTCAGTTTCCAAACAAAACTGGAAAGAAAACACTTATCCCAATATTCGCATCCCTCAGTCTCCTCTTATCAACCCCTCTTTCGCCCACGCACGTACCTCCGCCGCCGCTCCACTTACTCACATACCAAAGCAACGAAAATAAAAAGTTCAGCTCATGCACGACTCGCTGCAAGCCTCCGGACTCGACACGCCGCGCGCCAATGAGAAGGCTGCCGGTGCGCCATACACGGCTAAGCGATGGGAATACACGCTGGCACCGGTCAACACCTGGACATGCGTGCTTACGAGGGACTTATAGAGCGCAATGTGCATCCGCGGCGAGAGGAGCAACGGAGCAGTTCACGGGAGAAGGGATGAAGAAATCACATGATATATGGCCCCCGAAATATCTTCGACCACCATCTAGACTCAGCAAGGCTTACCAAGCTACACAGCCCGCTCAAGCCCATCCCGCCCCCACAATCTAAAACCTCGCGATCTGAATTTACACCCAAGCCTTCCTTTCGTGTACTGTACTGAAAAGCTTTTGGTAATCCTTCTCGCCTGCGGTTTGGAAATCTGCACTTCCTTTGCATCTGCTTGGTGACTTCATCTCTACCCATCTAGACCCTCCTCAGAAGCCCTCCTTCACCTACCATGTCGCGGATGCACCCTCTCACAGTCTGCATCAACATTCAGCAGTGAAATGACTCTTCATCATCGTCTTGAAGCGTGCTCCTGCATTAATACTGCGATCGGATTTTTCCAGTACTGCGGAGGCAAGACGGAATATCCTACTTTATGAAGAGATAGTACGTGAACGGTGACGCTCTAGAAACCTACTACATATCTTAACGTAGATAATTCCATTCTACTAAGGAATGACGCATTATAAGTAAATGTAAATCTAGAGTAATTAAAACAACACAAGCTAAATTGCAGAACTCCTAATACTACTTATCCTAGAGACACGACATCCTCTGAAGGGAACTTTCTAAACATCTTCGCTTCGAGCGAGTATGAACTGTTCACTTAAAGCGATCATTTTACCCTGGTTTTCATGCCGCGAAGACGCAAAGGCACATTGTCTCGATTTTGGAAAACTCCTTTTTGTCAACGGCGTGGTAGATGATTTTCCGCACAAACAACCAGGAACACCAACAGCATACAACTGAAAAAAGGACTTGTATCTACAAGTAGACCGTGATGCTAATTCATGAGAACAGCAAACGGGCACTGATCACCTCCGCCACACGAAGCATTCTGGCCCTCAAATCATCGACCCTGGCCATTGAGGCTGACTCCCACACAGCCCACTGGACGCCGTCTCCGCCCCCGATACTAAAAATACCTTAGAGCTTACCTCCCGCGAGTTGAAAGCTTATCTTTCTACCCGTGGGTTTCTGGAGCTGCGCTTCCTTCGTGTTCACTCTGTCGGCGTACCTTATACAGCGCAGCGATAATTACTTCAGATCCACTCCCTCTAGATTCTATTATACCAGCCCTTGCTCAAGTCCTCTCCACCACCATGTCATCCTGCATGCTCTCCCCCTCCGCCTCGGCATTCAGCTCCATGCTCAGCGCCTTCATCGGGTCCGTAGCCAACGGGCTCTTCTCGGGCTTCTGGATCGCGTTCTTCACCGGCTGGATATCCTGGCTCGCATTCATACGTATCCTAGCAGCAGGGTTTTACGAGCTATGGCTTAGTATGAAAGCCGGCACGAACGCAGACATTTCGAAAGGCGAGATTGAATATCAGAGTGTTGGGCTGGTGGAGATGGGGCGGGCTGCGAAAACAACCGTCGATGCAGAGGGTGCTGAAAGAGGTGCGGCTAGGATGGAAGGATACGGCAGTGCCACTGGGCAAGACCATCTCATCGCGCCCCAGCGCAAGGGCTCTCGTATCATGCCCAAAGCCCCCGAGCGCACCGTCAACGCATTCGGTTGGCTCGGCTGGCTCTGGTCCGCCATCTACACACCCATCTCGCACTCCATCTGGCTCAGCGTACACATTTCCTCCCACCACGGCCCGGTCCTCCTCGTGCGCGCACTTGCAATCGGCGTGTCCGCGCTATCTCTCACATTCGACACCAAAGCGCGGTATGGCGCGAAGCTCGGTCGCGGGTGGCTATATCTGTTATTCAACGTCTGGAATTCTTTGGCGTGTATCCTGCTGGGCACAGAGGCTACTGTCTTGTTAGTCAAAGGCGCGTTGAACCTGTCGTTCACACCCATCCCTCTGCTCGTCGCATATCCCGTGTTCAGTATCATTTGGGCCGTGGCAAGTTGGAAGTTTCTGCCGCCGATTGATGCGGCGAGGCCAGGGATGAATAAGTTCGCGGATGTGGCAATGGGTGCCTTTGCGGGGGTGTTTTGTGCGGCGCCGGCTTTTGGGTTGTATATGAGTGCGAAGTTTGATGAGAATGTGGCGGAGATGGGGTTTGGTACGGGGTCCGTGTCGAATGGGGAGAGTTTGGGAGACTTCTTGAAGTGTGGTGGTGTGTCGGCACTGGAGAAGTTTGCGGCGGTTATGCCGTAAGAGGGCAGTTGTAGTGAATTCCATGGAAATTTAAAACCCAATTTGAAGCCTCACTTGTGTTTTCAACTTCCTCTTATTCACATTCTGTTAGTGACCCTGGCACTGATAGGAAGAGCGCTTTCCAGGATCGAGACATGTGCTTTGGTGTTTTTTTTAAGGTATGAGAATAATGCCAACATGTCGGGATACCAGTATTCTGCTTATACTCGTGCGAACCACGTATTCTACCAAGAATTGAAAATTAATATTTGAGGAATTTGCAAGGGCACTATTGGACGCGACGCATTGGAGGTAGCAGAAAACGGAATACCAAAAGGAAGAGATGAATGGGATGCGATACGCGCGCGTTGGAATCAAACTATGATTATTATTTTCTCGGTGAATATTCTGAAAGTGTTAACTTTGCTGATCGGAGTGTGGAGCTGATCGAAGCGCATAACTGATCGAAGTGTAATTTTGCTGATCGAAGCGTCTAGCTGATCGAAGCGTGTGCTTGCTGGTCGCAGCGGGCCTACCATATCCACGGCACCATCCTCTTGCGGTGACCTACCTTGTCCTGGCCAAACTTCTCGGCGTACCACTCTTTCGTGCCCCAGGCGGTAACACCGAGGTTTGAGGCCACGAAGATGGTGCCGCACACCATGGTCCAGCTCACCCACCGACCTTCGGGCGCCGCCAGGAACGAAAGAAACGTGTAGATGAGAACTTCGCACGTGTAGTGCGGACACAGCAGATTAGTAAAGATGGGGTGTGATGGCAGCTGGTAGCCCTTCTTCTCGCTGCGCAAGCGATAGAGGTAGGCGTGGAAGCTGTGCTGAAACACGTGCGCTGTCAAGATGGCAGGTACGAGCATGGTGGCGGACCAGTGTCTCGGACCCTGATGCACGCCCTCGATCCATATCGAGACGTTCATGGCAAGGTAAAAAGCAATGCCGAGTAACCAATGAACGAACCACATCTGGCTCTTGCTTTTGGACGTGTAGGCGTCAGACTCGAGCAGGCGTCGCACGCCCTGCAGCAGCATGAGCATCCACACGACCTGCAGCTGGCCGGGCGTCGTCCACACGCGCAGCCATAGGCCCCAGAAGAGCGAGGAAACGACCGAGGTGATGTAGAAGTGGGTGAAGTAGTTGTGGGGGACCTGGATGGCGGCGAAGTCGTCGAGGAGCGTGTCGAGGGCCGTCTTCTGGGCGGGGTCCTCTTTTGGGGCGGTTTTGCCTGTTGGGGTGGTACGAGAGCCGTACACAAGAAAGCGGCGGCGCAGGGCAGGAACGAGCTGGATGGCCAGAATCTATGGGCAGGGCAGATTAGTGGGGGATCTGGCGGGCTGGGCGGTGTGCGGCTACAAGAAGAGACGCAGCCAGATAGAAGACGCGCAGCAGCAGTATGGCGGGCGTGTTCGCCGGGTGCTCGAGGCTGCTGCCTGGCGGTGCTGGGCGTGACATGGTGGTGAGGAGAGAGGCACAGAGAAAAGGCACTTGGCGGGCACAGCACAGTGACGAGGAAATGATGCGAGCGGAGTGCGCCAATAATGCGAATTAGAGTTTGGGCCATGTTTGTGCTTCACCACTAACTTTGCTAATTAGCCGGCGATCGCTGCGGTTTAGCGGCACAATTCGCGTGGGTCGCGATACTGCTTGGGGATGCTGAAGCCACAGAAGGCGGTGCCGAGGAGACATGGCAGCGTTGGGGGAGCCAGATGAATTTCACGAATTTCACTGGGATGCGCACGTCACGGCCCATCGTTTACTGCTATGTGCACTACCGCTTCATCGCCGCCATCATCGAGCGACAGAGGCACAACGGCGTGGTGTTGTTATGAAAGCAGCTAGCCCGTCCTTCAGGAGGGCTCCACCAGTAAGCTCGCGGCGCCCATGACTGCGTGCATGGCCTGGTCAAGCCTCTCTCCGTGTCGCTTCGCTCGGCTTGCCCTCTGCACCTCTGCATCCAGATTCCAACCTCACAACACTCCCACCGCCCATCTCGTCCCACCGCGCCAACACCCGCCGCTGCCCTCTGACTGGCGTCGCTGCGGCCCTGAGCGACTGATCCGCGTCCCTTTGCGTGCCCGCCGCCCAAGCGCCTGCTGTTACCGCCCACCTGCCGTCCCTTGCGCTTCGAGCCAGCATGAGGCAGGATCCCCAGCGTCCTGTCCCCTACCTGCGTGATGACCAGTAATGGCGATGCTGCATTAAACGCACCCTCTGCCCCCGCTGCAGCCCTCGGCGACCGTCCCCGCAGCACCCCAGAGCGAGACTTAGCACCAAAGACGTCCTCCAAGGCTGCCTCGCCGTCGTCCAAGGAGAACCGCCCGCTGCCGTCCAACGGCGACCACGAGCACGACCATGACGATGCACAGAACGAGTCTGAGGCCGAGACGGTCGTGCTCTCGCCCGAGAAGAAGATGATTAAGAAGGAGCGCATCGACGACGACGACGATGCCCGGCTGCGCTCCATCAAGGAAGAATCCCGCGCCCCGACGCCGCTGAGCAACGGCCAGCGACACGCCAGCAATGGCAAGGACCTCAAGCTCAACGGCGCTAAGCACGGCTCCCAGCGCGATGCGAAGAGCCCGCCCACGTCGCCCAGCAGCCGCACCACGTCGCGCCACACCAAAGACACCAGCCCGACCGACTCGACCAAATCGCCCGTCCACGCCAATCTGTCACCCACGCAGAACGCGACGCGCGGCCGCAGTGCCTCCACCGCCGAGAGCCGCAAGCGCAAGCTGCGCGATGACTCCTTCCCCAAGTCGATTGAGCCGCCGCGACAAAAGGCGAGGACCGAAGGCTTGAAAGAATCGCGCCAGCCTGGTTCCCCCGCAACCCCAGGATTCGGGCGCCCCCACAAGCGTTCGCAGTCGACCCAGTCCACGGCAACAGGGGTCGCCGGCCGCAAACGCAGGGAAACCACTAGCCTTGCCATGTCAATCGAGCCCACGCGTTGGCCCGAGGACGATAGTTCAGACGACTCCGATTCGGCGCCCGCACACACGCCAAATCTCCAGCAGCACAACCGCGTCAAGCGCTCCTCACACCGCGCCCTCACCTCACCCGCCCGGACCATGCCCAAGAGCAAGACCGACAGGTTCGGCGCCACCCGTCTAGCACGCGAGAGCGAAAAGGGCGACCTGGACGCGGTCAAGGAAGCGTATGAAGAGTCGCCCGACGAGCTCAATCAGGTCGACTACGCGGGCATTGCGCCGTTGCAGAAGGCGTCTTTGCATGGCTGGGCAAATGTCGTTCGCTACCTCATCAGCAAAGGCTGCAATACCGCATGCGAATCCAACGACCGCGACACACCGCTCATTGATGCCGTGGAGAACGGCCACCTCGATGTTGTTCGCTTGCTGCTCAACGAAGGCCGCGTAAACCCGCACCATTCGAATAAGAAAGGACAGCGTGCAATTGACGTCATGGACTACGAAGACGAAGACGCAGAAGAGATCGAGAAGGCGCTAAGAGAAGCGATGCGAAGAGAAACCAACACGTCAAGAGACGACAAACCGCCGGAGCGAAAGCAAGCAAAGACTGCGTCAAGACTTCTGTACAACGAGTACAACGTGGAAACCTTGATCGAAAAAGCTGGAGACGGCGACATCTTGGCTGTGGGAGAATTGATCAACAGCAACATCAAGCCGAACATTACCTGCGGCGTGGCAGCAGCAAGAGGTGGACATTACGACATCCTCAGCATTCTGCTTGCGAGCGGCCTGAAGGCGGATCCTGATCCATCGAAGCATCCAGAGACTCCCATGACGGTCGCCATCGGCCGTGGCCACACGAAGATCATCCAGCTCCTTTTGGAGCAAGACAACTTCGATCCAACTCGACGGAATAAGGAGGGCAAGACGTACTATGAGCTCGCAGAGGAAAAGGCTGGCCCTCGATGGGAGCTGGAGCGTGATGTGCTCAAGCGTGCCTATGACGAGCACAAAGGACAGCACAGGAGTCCTCGCAGGCCTAAGAAGGAGCCCCCAAATCTCTCGGCAATCCGCATGAAGCGCAACAGCTTACCAAAACGGGACCGTTCGTCCTCTCCCCGGCAGGAAACGAAGCGTGCCCACCTCACGAAGTCATCGACTGTGCCGAACCCTCCGCAAAAGTCGCGGCGCCTCATGTCAGGTAAGGAAATGGCAAATCGAGAAGGCAAGAGACGGAAACGGGTAGTAGACGACGAGTCATCAGAGGAAGAGAGCGAAGAAGATGTGCGGCCTCCGACGAGAAAGGTGAAGCCACGGTCTTTTAGCCTCGGCGAAGAAGACAAGCCAGCCAAACGACCGTTCAAAGCCCAGTCCGATGACAATGACACTACCAAGCGAAAAGTACGTGCACGGTCTAATGAAAGCGAAGACGACCACGCTTCAAAGCCTCCAACCAAAGTTCGGAAGCCCATAGAAAAGCCGGCTAGCGCGAAGCCCACTCCCGAAATCGATTCACCAGACGAACGCAAAATTGTCAAAAACAAGATCAAGTACAAGACAATGGACGACAAAATCAGAAAGCGCAAGATGTCTGATGCTTCGACCGACGATCGCAGCATCAAGAAGACACCGAATGTCTCCGCCAAATCTACGCCTGCTCCTCCAGAACGGACTGCAACCCCCGAAGCCGTGCGCGAGCGCCGTCAAGAAGAGCAGCGGCTCGAGACGGAGGCCAGGAAAAGGGCGGCCGAGGCAGCAGCGCAAGAAGAGAAGCGGAAAAAGGAAGAGGAGGAAGCTGCTCGCAAGGCTGCGGAAGAAGCCGAGGCGAAACGAAAAGCTGAGGCTGAGGCCGAAGCGCAACGAGAAGCACAGCGCCAAGCCGAAGAGGCCGAAAATGCTCGAAAGCGCGAAGAGGAAGAGGCACAGCGCCGCGCAGAGGAGGAGGCGAAACGTCAAGAAATGCTCGCGGCTCGACAAGATCGCTTATCCAAGCTCCCACGCGCCCTTCGACGAGCTTGCGAGCTTGGCCACAACCGACCGCTTCATTTCTCTGGCGAAGAACTCGGTATATCTGCAGTATTCCTCCCTCTCTTCTACGCGACCTCGAAAGACCTTCACGAGCCGGTGGGTTTGCACAACAAGACCTACGTCTGCTCCTTCCAGCTCGTTGGCATACTCGGCCTTCCCGAACTTGATCTCGCGCACCTCGATGCCCCGTACGTCGACTGGCCCCGCATACCCGTAACGCACAAGCAACGTGACGCTATTCTGCGCCAGTACGATGTATCCCTGCTAGCCCAAGACTTCCGCTTCCCGATGGAAGGCACGCCCGACTTCAACTACGCCAAGATTCAAGAGAGTATCAAGGAAGCCAAGAATCAGTTTCTTACAATGGACGGCCTCTACTGGATCGAGGAGAGTCTGATGCGCGCTGAAGTCGAGAAGGTGGAGAGTCTGCAGCCGCTGCTCAAGGACATCAAGCCTGAGTGTAGCAGAAGACGCGTACGCCTCGCCGAAATCGACGACAACGCAAAATTGGAGCAAAAGCAAAAGCCGCGCAAGAGTTTCATGGATATCGTGATGAAGCCGGAAGTGGCGAATGGCGTTGTGCATGTTAATGGCGATGTGGGATGAAAGACGTGAACAGGGTCACATGGCTTTGGCTTGCTTAACACAACATTTGTATATTTATTGACGAGAAGCACTCCGCCAGCAGTGCTTCTCTTGCTACAAAGATCCCAGCGCCGAGCGCGCTCGAGGGATGGAATATGTCATGATGACGGACGGTGGAAGGTGAATGGGGTACAATGTTTGCAGACGAGACATGTACATTGAGATGAACAAATGTGATGATTGGGACGGGATGCGAAGGAAGGAAACGGATAGGACTTCACTGTGCATATGGAGAATATCGATGTATTGAAACAAGACTATGCTTCATATAACCGCGCGTGTATGCCTGAACTACACTCCTATGAACCATGATCCGCGATTGAGAGAACGACAACCTGCAACCGCGCGTGTATCCCAAACCAGGATAGTTATTCATAGAAAACATGAGGTTTGGACGGCGCTACGCAACCGCCCTAAGTTAAGCCCCACTCGCCCCCGCTTCGCTCCTGCACGTCTGATCTTATATCAAGTCACTCTGCAGCCATCCCATCAAATACCAAAACACTATTTCTACCTTCATCTCATACCACTTCCACACCCCATCCCCATTCCAATTTCCCAAACGAACTCGTACCGTCCCGCAATCATGGCGCCGAAATCAATGTCCTCATCTCAATCCACCATTGGCAAACTCAAGCCTGCAACTTCGATTAACGTGCGCCACATCCTGTGCGAGAAACACAGCAAGAAAGAAGAAGCCGTCGCGCGCTTGAATAAGGGGGAGAAATTCGACGCCGTGGCGCGGGATATGAGCGAGGACAAGGCTCGACAGGGTACGTCTGCAATCTCACCCTGAACACCTTCACGACTCCTGATCGTCTTTGCACATATGACGCAGTTTTCATTTTGATTTAAGATGTGCTAATAGTGATCTAGGAGGCAGTCTTGGCTGGAAAACCCGCGGGCAATTATTGCCTGATTTTGAAAAAGTAGCATACGACCTCGAGCCGAGTACGACTAGTAGTCCGAAGATAGGCGAGGTCAAGACGCAGGAGGGCTATCATATTGTCATGGTTGAGGGGCGGAAGTGAATACACTTACACATAAATCATTCCCTTGTTTACTATACGCTATCTACAATACTATCAAATCTCTATCCTGCACGCTATCGAATTTCTCAAATATCCTGCGGTTCAGCTGCACCGTGGCTTCGAAGCGCGCTTTTATCTGGCCGCGTGTGAGAGTAGATAGGAGTGCGTGTTTGTCGGGGCATGCGGTGGGGTAGAGGGATGCGTTGGGGTCGTATGCGGCGATTGTGGCGAGGCCGATGCGTGTGTGGTTGTCGCCGTGGGGCGCGAGGATCATGTATGAGCGCACCTCTTGGTCAAGAATCATCGGCTCGTGTACACCGTGGAGATATGGGCGGCGCTCTCCAGTGCATTTTGCGAGTTGGGCGAGGATGATGGAGGTGTGGGAGGTGGACGTTAGGTCAAAGTATGCGGTACACAGGTCGTATATCGTGTATGAGGTCGGGTTCTCTTGGGCTAAGTAGATGCTGAAGTCGTCTACATGGATTGTTTGGGTGGAGGGGTGGAAGGTTGCGGGGATGGCTTTCGTTCGCAGAGTGAGACTTGCAGCTACTAGTTCGCCGTCTGGATCGACCCCGGATAGCTGAGACGTTACTTCTATGACTGAGGCCAGTTCTTCGGTAGTTGGGAGGACTCTGAAGTCTGAGTGATGGCTGCTTGATGCCCAGGACCATGAAGGGGCTCTCCATTCGCTCGTTGATGGCTGTGGCTCTCTCTCGGTAAAGTACCACAGCAGACTGGGAACAAGCTTTTGCCTCCACATGCCAGCAATGTAGTCATCTTCTATCTCAGCGGCAAATAACTTGGCTATGCCCGACAATGCAGGGTATATGTCGCTGAGATTTGTAAGAGACAGTGCGCAATATTCGCCCACAATCTGGTACCACAAATCCAGTGGTGCAGGGTGCGAAGAATGTGGTCCGATGCAACTGAAACCATTTGTCCGGCTCGAATCGGAAATTCGAGCCCGTTCCATAGCCTGCTCCAGATTCTCCCCACCACATTCGCATGCGATTGCGTGGTTGCATTCCCATATCACTTCCTCGCCAACGAAATGCAGAACGCGTGGAGAAAGGAGACGTTCCTGATAGACCCAGCCACGCTTGAGAAGGGGCAGGGAGGTAGCATCGTGGTCGAAACTCCTCCTTGCAAAGAGCTGGCGTTCAGTTCCGTCTGGAAAATGGACATTCAGGACCGGTGATCCAATTTGGTGTGAGAATGGCTGATCGTATGGTGTATACAGCCCACCATCCGCATCCTTCGCAGCTGTAGCAGCCAACGTGACATACGCGTTGCGATATATATTCGCCATGTTGGCACTCTGCTCGTGCCAATCCTTCTTATCCTTGTCGTCTTGCACAATGCAAAGTGAGTCTATCCACAAGAAGGGCACTCCCAGCTTTCTGGTGAACGAAATCGCATCTCTAAATGTCTTGGGTAGCTTTTCCCAGGGAATGGCCTGGCGGTAGTCGTTGAAGGTGGCTAGAGTACTGCGCAGTATTGTGTTCGGCGGATACCCCCAACAGTGAGATAGACATGCATATTTCGTGCCTGCATCTTCTTCTGTGATTTCGTGGACTCTGACGCTATTGTTGCGTACGTCTAGTAGCCGTCGTGGGAGATCTGATTTGGCGTTGGACGTGCAGTCGTGTCCTTCATCGCACTCTTTTATCCATCTCTTGACTGTTTGCAAACTCTCGGGCGAGTCCGTATCGCATGGGACGATGCGTTCCACGCAGCCTAGTCCGCCAATACGATGGCCGTACACATCGCAGAAGAGCATGTCATCGGAATGGGCATGATAATAGCTGGCTAGAACGATTCGATGGCCTTGAATCCGGAATGGGAGGAACAGATAGTTGTGTGAGCATTGCAGTTCCGCGCAATCTGGTAGTGATGGAAAGGTCTCGGAGATGGCAGTGGTGCGTAGTGTACACTGTGGGCAGCCTTTCCGAGCTGATTCTTGCGCAGCGGCAAGGGTATACTTCGATATTTCTTTGAGCGGACAGTCAAATTCGGCGTCTACATTTTGTCCAATTCTTGGATGGAGGGTAACCAGGGGTACATCCTCTTCTTCGTCCTCTTCTTCAGCATTTTCTTCCAGATCCGACTCGTGTACCGAAGATTCAGGCGTATCGTCCATATCCGCATCACTAGACTCCATCGTCTGAGCCCTTGAAGGGCTCTCCAGATCCATGATAAATGTCGAGGTCATGTTTCCGTATAGTCAGGCTCAGGATTCATCGATGTAGCCTAATAATCTCAGGGCTTTCCAGCTTGAATCTGTCGAGCCCATCACAGTTCTCGCGGCGCAGCAACGTGCAGTAGATGCAGAGTCATGTTGTCGCGTGGCTGACACTTTGTGGCCCCTGGGCGCTCAACCTGCTGCATTGGCTGCGGTGAGATGGGCAGCAGTATATACGAAGTATACGCAGTATTGCTGGAAGTGAACTTCAACAGCTATGCCCTGCGCACAACTCCAGACTGCCAGACTTCATCGGAGTCGAAAGCTACAGTAAACGACGTGTCTGGCTTGGGATGGACACCTCGCGCGGGGTAACAAAGTCAGGTGGGGGCGGTGCGGCGCGGTCCAGCGCCTTCCGCTGTAGGATCCGCCTGATGGAGTCTCTCTTTGAAGAACATCTAACTGTAGTTGATTTAGGCACACAATATAGAGGTCGATTCAAAGAAGACCGAAAGAGGCTTTTCGATGAACAACGGCCCCTGACCTGCGTCCTCCTCCGTTAAGTAGACAGCTAATATCCCGCACAGAAAATGAATAAATTCCACCAAGACCACCGCTTCTCTGTGCTCTCAGACCCATGCCAATCGCGCAGCCGTATCCCATGAAGATGTTGACGGGAAACGCTTCCGCTCGTTTGGGGCGATTGTGAGTACTGGAGGTAGACGTTCGAAGTGTTGAGTCGGTTGAAAGCCTGACGTGGAGTGGACGTCAACAAACAAGGGTCGGTCGCTGTTCGAGGGTGGTCTTGGTGGAATAAAAGGGCTCTGGGGCGGTTCGGTTGGCTGTAGCGCTGGACAGGATTCGAATTTACGACTCTCCGTGTTACATGTATTGACTTGGTGTAACGAGGCGTTGAATTGGTGTTCGGAGAGAGTGGTGTCGAGCGCTATGGGGCACCGCCCTGATCAAAAGATATACTGGAATTCATGGGATATATACTAAGTATCGTGTTTCGCAATGGCGGAATTCCGTGCCTCTCTTTCAGGTCAGATTGAGAACATTTTATGTTGAGCGGGTCGTTGTCGCTACATTGCAAAATCTGTTCCCAGTCATTAAAATTGAATTGAGAAGCGCACGAGGGTCTGCGCTGCTTCAAACACCACCTGAACGCTGTATTCGTGCGATGCTCAATGACATTGTCATGTCTTCGTGGAACAGAATGCGGCTCATTGGGGGTTCAGGGATGTAGCGTCCCTCATCGGGTTCGAATTGGCGTAGCCTCTGTCATGGAAAGACTTGATTGAAGTGACAGACGGCTTGTTCGAGTTGTGTTGCGCTACATCGGCGGCACCGCCAGGATCAAATTATTTGCAAAACATTTCACTTCATAACTATACCTCGCAGGATCAACAGTTTGGGATACAATCACGGAAGAGCCTGATGGGGAGTGACGATAGTGGGACGACTGAGTTTCAACATAAGCATGGAAGTGTTGGGGTCCGCATCTGCCGTCCTGCATGTGTTACTTGGGCGCTTCGAGACGAGCATGTATCCTCTCGGTTAAGCAGCGAGCCTGCTGCTGCATGATCCTACTTAGGTACAAGGATAGTTGAATAAATGCCGACGTTGAAAGCGATGTTGCATAAGCTCATGGTGTTTTTGTAACGCGGCGGGATGATATGGCGAGAAAGAAGGAATATGTTGCGCATTTTTCATGAAAAGGCCGACTAGTTCCTCTCCTCCAATCGAAATGTGATCGTACAATTGACTTCGATCTGATTTCATTCTGATTTTTCGACGCAAGAAGCGTTCAGATCTATGTGATATATGTCGTCCCAAGGAAATGAAGATGGTACGGGTGTGGCGTCGGGTCTGACAATTTGTGAACTGGGCCCAAGACCGAGTATTAGCCAAATAAGGCGTACTGCTGGGCGGTACGCTTAGTTTCATGATTATAAGCCAAGAGATGCGAGAACACTGACCTGGTGCAATCGCACTCGATCCTGGAGGAGATCGCAAGATGAACAAGTTCCTTGTTCACATCGCCGCGCATCCATCCCACCACTTCGCGAAGCCACCACATCACTTTCACCCAATCATTCTATCCTAGCGCGCATCAAACGTCCCGTCCGTAACTTTGAATGGTCGACGCAACGGTGCACATCCCGGACGCGTGGTCTGGCAGGTTTCCACGCGGGAAGATCAAGTGGTTCCAGCCCTATGACGTATGCGCACATCCCTGTCAAAACACGGTTGACAACGTCGCACCTGTACAACTGCGGCACAGAATCCTGTAAAAGTTGGAGGCTGTGATTGCAGATGAGATCACTAGCTGCGTATGATGCAAGATTAGGGGTTTGGTGGGGATATATATGGCTCGGCTGCCTGATTCGGGGCACTCTATATGCAACAAATCTCATCACATACTATTACAACTTCTGAAAGACCTAGAAACCCATCAGTAACACTTCATAATATTGATCATTCGACAAATAAGACGCAAAAATGGCGAACAACAACGAGTCGAAGACCTACAAGCAACAGGCCGGAGAATACTACAACAAGCAGTATGAGAGCTGGATGCCCTGGATCGAGGACAAGTACCTGAGCTGGTTCACCAAGGACAACAAGGCTTCATATGCCACGAAACGTACGTCATCCCTTTACCCTTTGCTTTGCTCCACAGTTCACACTTCGTCCTCATACTACCTCATCGAAGTCCGAGCTAACACCTTACCCAGAGAACCTTGACAAG
Organism: Parastagonospora avenae f. sp. tritici 18332-5; assembly: GCA_022559985.1. Lineage (NCBI taxonomy): Eukaryota > Fungi > Ascomycota > Dothideomycetes > Pleosporales > Phaeosphaeriaceae > Parastagonospora > Parastagonospora avenae. Next base: position 82,748 of record JAFJTR010000017.1, read on the forward strand.
TCAAAAGTCACTGGTATCGAGCAAGTCGACAACCTCCAAGACGGCGTCAACGGCCTCGTGTCAGGTCAAGTCGGCAAAGGTGGTCTCGCCCAACCCCTCGGCGATGCGATCTCGAAAGAAGGCATCAACCGCGCCGAACGCGGCGGCAAAGACGAGAACGGAAAGCCAATCGAGAGCCAAGGCCCGCTTGGTGGATATGGACAAAGCGCTGCTGACGGCGTGAAGAGTGGTGCGGGCAGCGTTGCAGGTGGTGCAAAGAGTGCGGGCGGGTACCTAGGAGGAATGATGGGTGGAAAGGATGGAGACAAGAAATAGGCTAAGGAAATGGTGGACATAATAACGAGAAGAGATTGATACCATGATACCTTTGGCGGCATAGATTGTTTGATGACGGCTTACGAAACAGTATTGAGCGTCGGAATTCTTGTTTATTGATCAAATCTTCATACCTTTGCGTTCCGTTTCAAAGCCGCTGCTTGCATCTGATCACGGAGCAAACTTGATGCTGTCCAAGATCGTTGTGCAGGCTCATGATATTTGGTGTGTAACGGTCGGTCCCATCTGGGCGAACACAACCTTGAACTTGTCGCATCCATGGGCTCGGATTGATGGCACCATGATCCGAAGGTAAACAGCAAGGAGGAGGGATCCTGCCCCTTGGTACAGGATGTTGCATTGCGGCAGAAACATCATGGGCTTTGGTGGTTTCGAGGAGTAGCGGGAGAATTTTGTCGCCGAAAAAGAAGCGTTGTACAATTAACGGCAACTTGCTTCCAATGGCGCAAAAAATGACTACTCATCTATCAAATACTGTTGTCGCTCCTTGGTTTGCTAGTGCTTTGCTCGAAACTCTATCATTGCCAGCAGCAGCGGTATGCACAGCCTGGGTTTGTCGGGGGAATGCCTACGATAGTGTGCAGAGAGAGCATGTTGAACGAAAGTTTAGCTAGGATGTAGACAGAAAACGGTCGACGGGCGTTCCGCACCTGAACCAACAATGGCATCCCTGGACTGCCGAAAGTCCACATCCATCGCTGCTTGGTTCCGGTCTTGTGGTACCGGCGTTATTATTCTCGACGAATCCCGAGTGGCCAACATCTCGGAGTGTCTCCGATAGATGGCGAATCACAGGTGCACGTCCTCGAACCTTTCACAGGAAACCTCGGGAATTCTTATCACGGCTAACGGCTCTTAAAGATCCCTTGGACGCCTAAAGAAAATAACAACGACGATCTTGTTGGTTTGAAACGAAGCACAGACACAATCTGCCCAGGTAGGTAGGTAGCTACTTAGGTAGTAAATCGCGCGGCGCGACACGCGGGAACACGTGTGGAAGCAGGCACCCAGACCAGGGCAATGTGTAAGTGGAAGTAGTCATCGATTCGTCTCAGTATTCCTTTTGCTATAGTACAGTTCGTGTCGTTCTCATTATGTGCGAGGCAGTTGAGTAACAAGCTCGACGTCTGAGCTCGATCGCTCGGTGCGAAAGATATTGACATCGGTAGACTTCTTGATCGCGCCCAAAGGCAGCGAGTTCTGGCGTTGCCCGCTGCCGTCATGATGGCGCAAGTATGAGCCTTTGCCGCTGCCGTATTTCTCCCTGCTCGCATATGTGCTCGATTCGCGGAATGATCGGAAGAGCTTGTGGAAGAGAGCGTGCATGGCTGGCATGCAGGCTACGATAATGAAGAGGTTCGCCTCGGTGGCGCACCAGTATAGACCAGACGTGTTGTCATCTGTAAAAAGGAGTCAGTGTCATGTTCGTCTGTCATAGCAACAGATTGGTACTTACATGTTGGGTTCGTAGAATCTCCGAACTGGACAAAAGACCAGAGACGGAGACAGCTGACAATGGTAATGACGAATCCGACAGAAAACATGGACATGATCTGAAGCTTCTTCTTTGACGACATGTTAAGCTTCGCCAACATGGGCAGTGGCATGCTCAAGATAGCCAGATCCAGGAAGATTTCGACAGCTCCTCGGACGAAGCCGAACAGTTTGACATCAACACCACAGAAGCCTGGCATCTCGCCTCTCCATCCATCCCAGAAGAACTTGATGGGTGTGCACTGGAAGATCATGGAGACCACGTTACAAATGCCGAATGCAGTGACGACACCAACGAAGCCCCAGACTATCATGCGCAATTTGCGGTCTACCATGATACGCAGGTAGAAGGCAAGTATGGACAGCTGGCAGAGGCATTCAGACCACATGTACATGAAGTATGCAACATAGAGCCCTTTCAGACTCTCAGTGATATTGTCGGCTGGAATACCCCACATGTCGCGACCGAACCCAAGCTTTGCGGCTACGACGACTGGGGCATTCATTCCGATAGCCACAAACTAGAAGATACGTCAGACCAGAAGAACTGTATTGCAAGTGAGTTACGCACCCCTGAAAGTCCGATCAACAAGTCGTCCCATCCGAGCTGTGCTTGTGCAGAGATCGCACGGTCAGAGAGACGGAGTATGACCATCAACAAAGCTAAGCTGCCAAAGGATGCTGTAACTCCCATCAAAGTGGCAGTCTGATCGCGTGTTGGGACACCGCACGCAGCATAGGTCTCGTTTGTTGCTTGCAGCATTTGGACTACTGTACAATTTGCTGCATTACATGCCGCTGCAGTGTTCATGAAATTTGTGTCAGCACAAAGGCATCCGAAGTCACTCGGTGAGCATTGCGACATCGATACCGTTGCGAGAACGCATTTTGACTGAAGAAAATGTCAGTGAGGGTCGTTGAGATGGTCTGTGAATACTTACGGCGCAGGTCGGCAGCTTTGCGAGGAATTCTTGCTGAGCAAAAATGCCCTGTGTCAGAGCACCAACGGATATGAGAATGCTAGATAGCTTCATGTCGAATCTTGATATAGTGGAGCAGTGGTCAACTTCGACAGTCTCGGAAGCACTGGGACCTTCCAGCGTGTCCGCGGCATTGAAGAACTCTTAAGTCTAACATAACACGATGGGTCAAAATCGGATGCCAGGGGCCTGAAACCACCATGTTGCTCTTCACTGCTCCATCGGCACACGCACGCACATATCCACACCTGGACAAGGGTATCACTCATCGTCGAGCGTACCCGAGCCAAAGTGGGTTACGGCCCACCAACAAAGGAACAGAAAAGCAAAGCGCACAAGCGGAAAATACGTTTTGGGCTTGACATCGACTCGGAACCTGGTGGAAGTTGGACGATCTTCTCCAGCAATCTCACTGCGAGCGGGAAAGGCGTCACGAGGAGAACCACACAATGGGGCCGCTGCCTGCCGTGTCCCAGCACTAGTCATGTTTTCAAAAGATCAGGAACGTTCGCTCATCGAACCAACACTTCGAGTATGCAGCTGCAAGCCTCACTGTCATTAAGAAGAAGCAATTGCTTCGATCAACGCCAAATTTTCGCTTGTAGCAGACACTGCAGAGACTCCAAGTCGCCTCATCCCAACGCTATGGTCAGCGGAAAGTTTTCCGATGAAGAACATTACTGAATCCTTCGATGCCCAGCACGAAGGTATCCACCAATGAAGTTACTAGCGAAGCAAAGGCTCGGTCCGAATCCTCGGGCGCCCCATGTGCGCCCAATGCGTTATATTCCGTGTTTGGTAATTTGTGGCTGATCGAGACAAGGGTGTTAGCAAAAGTCTGCAGATGCGTAAGAACGCTACCCTTACGTGGAGAACAACAAGAGACGCTGACTTGTATGGATAATGGACTTTTCTTGACCATGTCCAATAGTTGTGCTTACACAGTAAGCACAGATGATTTTAACGTTACTGATGCCATTGTAGGAGCACCAGATGCGGGCCCCGGCCCCTAAACTTACTCGCTTCCGCGTATCCGCCTGTCGCCCACGCGCGATGCTGCGATGGTCCCTGGACCCACCACGTTCAACATCGCCTAACGAAGCTGTTATGCCGCTCCCTACCCCTCGGTGAAGCGGCAGGAGCCTTTCGTGCATGTGCTGATGAGCAAGCAAGCCCCGTAAAATTTTCGAGAGTGATAGACCGTGCCTTTATTCCTTTTCATGCAAGTAGCTCTTCCATCACCTCCACGGGTCCTTCACAATCCACACTTTCTAATTCGGTCCTTCCAGTTCCAAGGCAAAGATGCTGGACACACCCACTGTGCTAATACTCCTGCTCGGCGTGTCTGTTGCTTACCTGATTCAGCACTTGGCTCGCTCGAATAGGACAGGTCGCCCACTACCTCCAGGTCCCAAAGGATTACCTCTTCTCGGCAATGTCAATGATCTGCCGAAACCGGATATGCTCGAATGCCACCACTGGCTTGAGCACAAGGACCTTTATGGAGAAATCAGTTCCATAACAGTTCTTGGTCAGACTTTCATCATCATCAATGATGCTCAGCTTGCGTTGGAGCTCCTTAGGGATAGGCCGCAAGCTCATGCTGCTCGCCCACACATGGTCTTCAGCAGTGATATGTATGTTATCCTAGCAAAGTTTAAATTACCTTATGCTGACCTTTGTAGGATTGGGTGGAATAATACCCTTGCTATGAGCCAGTACACGGATGTTTTCAAGAAGCATCGATCAAATATCGCAAAGGTGGCTGGTAGCACGACCTCCCTCAACGTATTCAACCGTGTCCAGGAAGAGGAGTCTGTCCATTTCCTTCTCAATGTCCTTGAGTCTCCTGAGAGGTTGTTTGATCACATCAAGAAGGAGGCTGGCGCCGTCATCTTGAAGATTACTTATGGCTACACTGCCGAGCCCAAGGGCAAGGACATTCTCGTCGACATGGCTGGCCAGACCATGCACGAATTCTCTGAGTCTACCATTCCTGGAAAATGGCCTGTAGACGTCATGCCGTTCTTGCGATACCTTCCTGAGTGGATGCCTGGTACGGCTTTCAAGAAGACTGCTCGTGACATGGCTGCCCAATTGCAGGAGACTACCGAACGACCATACGCTTTCGTCAAGCAGCAGATGCGTGAGAAGAAACACAAGACATCCTTCCTGTCTCAAGCACTTGAGGAACTCGGCTCTGACCCAGACATGGAGCGCATCCACAAATGGTCTGCCTCTTCAATGTACCTTGGCGGCGCCGATACCACAGTATCAGCTCTCATGACCTTCTTCCTCGCAATGACACTCTTCCCCGATGTTCAGAAGAAAGCTCAAGAGGAGCTTGACAGTGTCCTCGGCAGCGATCTAGCCACCAGTGGCGATCGTGACAAGCTACCATATCTCTGGGCGGTCGTTTTGGAGACACACCGATGGCATCCGGTCGCGCCTATGGGACTTCCTCACGCCGCCACCAAGGAAGACATGATCCGCGGCTACAGAATCCCCAAGGGCGCATTACTGCTACCAAACAACTGGTGGTTCACCCACGACCCTGCCGTTTACCCCGACCCCATGGAGTTCCGCCCCGAACGATTCATCGAAACGCCTACACACAAGGCCGAGCCCGACCCACGCACCTGGACTTTCGGATACGGACGTCGTGTGTGCCCTGGACGCTACGTTGCCGACAACGCGCTGTTCTTGACCATTGCACAGTCATTGGCCGTCTTCAAAATCGAGCCAGTGGTTGAGAACGGTAAGCCGGTGGTGCCCGAGGTTAAGTTTGAGCCTGGAGTCGTCAGCCATCCTGTTCCGTACAAGACGAGCATTACGCCGAGGAGCGAGGAGCACAAGCAGCGTATTGTGGAGGCGGAGAAGGAATACCCTTGGGAAGAGAGCGATGCGAAAGCTTTGAAGACATTGAAATGGTAGACTTGCGAACTTATGCCGTTCATCCATAGATGAAACTATGGCGCCCTTCAATGAAGCGTTTTGTGTATGAGCGAGCACCCGCTTTATGGGTCGTGAAGATCTTCGTATTTCCATCAGATTTAGAAGCGGTATTATGGTATCTTGCCGTATGATAACACAGCGATCAATGATTGACTCACCATCAATCGTTTCCTTGAGACTCAATATGCGATTTCGCGATGTGATGGTCTGGCTTCACTGCTGCTAATATCTCTTGCGTAGAAAAACTTGATCCCGCCTTTAGCAACATCATGAAAAAACAAGGAATGATTGATTTCAGGTCCTGTCTGCCAGTCCATGAAGATGTTTGATCATGGAAGTGAGATGAAGAGCCATTAAAGTCGATGGGCGGAGGTTGCCGCGCTAACCCCCACTACAGCCTAGCTTCATATCTTGGCACAACCTCACTGCGACGAAGCTCTAGCGTCGGATCACGAAACCGCACATCCACGTCACAACCATGGCTTCAGGATACGGACTCGCTGGTGGTACGTATTCTCCCTCCTTTCCCAAGATACACAGGTGGTTGGGAAGTGGTGGAGGCGCGGAGACAGCAGCAATGGCACGACGAACACCGAACCCCGAGCGAATGCGACACGGCGACTTACGAACAGAGAGAGGATGATGGGACACGAGGAGAGCGCCGCAAATCGATCGAATACATTTGGAGGTTTATGGCGCAATCGAACGCCTGGTGGCATCCGCGACAACGAACTATAGGGCGAAAGCCGTGTACCACGAAAGAGCACCACCACGACGACACTCCCCACATCCTTCACGCCAATTTGCCATGCCTTCACCCGCCCCCATACCTCGCATCTACTAACCCGCCCACTCAGGCCCATCCCGCTGCTTCCCCTTCTGGCAAGAAGTCCTCGCCTGCTACGTCACAAACACGTCCGCCGAAGACAACAGCGGCGCCGGAAAATGCCAGCCCGTACTTGAAGACTACTACGAGTGCTTGCATCATAAGAAAGAAGTACGTTCACCCTAATTTATCCCCCCATCCCCCCATCTTCCCACTCACTACCCCAACCACCCTCCTCTACTTTCCACACCTTCTCGGCCTTCCCTACGCCCATCTCGCCGTGTAAACTCTCAGAGTGAGATCTCGCTGACGCTCGATCCAGGCCGCACGTACCCTCGCCCTGCAAGCCGCATACCGCAAAGCCGAAGCCAACATCAAGCGCGACGACGCGCCGAGCGCGGGGGAGATAAGGCGTCTCGGGGTGTTGGATGCGCCGCTCGAGGAGAAGAATTTGAAGCCGAGCAAGTGGTTTCCGCATAAGGAGATTAACTAGATTGCATGTGTGTGTGTGGATGGGGGAGTAGGATGAGATAGGATGAAAGCAAAGGAATGTCAAGTGTGAATAGTTATGTTGATCGCTGGGGTGATGCGTGATGTACATGTCGTTGTGTGATGTAACATGTTCAACAGTCTTCAACACGTAAAGTCAAACCATCTAAAGATGTATACTTTTTATTTCATGCAGTTCATTTCAACTCGGATCCGATACCCATACACACCCTCCTCCCCACACCTCTTCCTCCACCCGCACAAAACCATACTGAGAAATTCGTTGATGTCGTCGTTCATGCCACTACCCACCAATATAACATGTCAACGCCATAGTAGAGTATTGAAAAGTAAAAAACACACATCCACCACCGTACTAATACACGAAAAAGAAAAACTCCATATTCCACCTTTGCAGTACCCAAAAAAGATGCACGAAGCAACATGAAATGCAAAACAAACACTCGTCATGACTTCTCGGACTTCGCGATCAAGGCATTGCCGGCGTATCCTTCCTCAGAAAGTGTCTGAGCAGCATGTCGCGCAAGTCGTTCGGCGGAGGACCACTCACGCACTCGTGTACGTTCCGCGATTTGGATTCCTAAATATTCGCTGGGACGCTGGTACGAGACGGTGGGGGCGTGGCAGCGTTGGATATGCCGAGGCCGTGAGCTTGGGCGATGGAGCGGTGGAAGGATCCTATTTTCTGGAAGCCCCTGGAATTCATGTTAGTCGGCATGTTTCGAGCTAAAGTTTTGCATGTTTAAACACTTACTTTGACAAGTCGTAGCTCTCCTCCTCGCCCTCGGCTTCTTCTTCGAAAGACGTTAGGCTTGCGCCGCGGACCATGCCTCCATTGCCTGTGGGACCGAAGCTGTTGACGTTCGAGTTGGAGCGCGAACGCTGGGGTCCGAGGTCACGGCGGCTGACGGGACGAGATACGGTGCGGCTAGGACTCTCAGGACCGGCATCCTCGTCATCCTCGGCCTTGTTATCGTCGCCAGCCTCGTCCTCCTCATCCTCATCCTCATGATCGGCATCATCATTGTTCAGCATGGGCGGCGAACTTGGCTGTGGAGGATCGTCGTTCTCATCCTTCTCATCTGGGCGCTGAAGCTTGATAGGGCTGAGCTCCGGGTAGCCCTTGGCAGGGGTGCTCGGAAGATCCACAAATTTCCAGAAAGGCGCCGGACTTGAGAAGTGCATGTACTGACTGGGTACCTGGGCAGTGCTGGGAGGTGCAAGGCGCGGTGCATGGCGTGTTACAAGCGGTGTTACCAAAGCGTGGTTCATCCGACTGTTCTCGTTGTGACTGTTTGAGTTTGGGTCGGAATATAGAGCAGGTGGTGAGTTGGCTGCTTCGCCCTTTAGTCCGGATACGTTAGGCTTGACAGGATCGACCACGGGTGAAGACTCTAGTTGTCGGCGCTGATCGTCAGTCTTGATGTAGTTAGGTTCACGTGCCCCATCATGACCATACGCATGGCGCTTTGCGGGTGTGACGAAGCTGTGGTTGTCTTGAAAGTTCGGCGAACGCTTCAGGCTTCCATAGGGACGTGGACCGCGATCGGGCGTGTACGACTCCATTGCCATTGGAACAGAAGATAGCGGTGGTGTGGCAGATCGTGGTGGAGATTTGACGCGGCTTTGCTGTCGGTAGTCATGATCAAGTGCACCAACAAGACGTTCTGTTGCTTGAGCAGTAGCATCGCGATGGCCGAGGGCTGGCGAGCTGGGTCCGGAACCGTCCAGGCGGCTGCCTATTGCGATCCCACCTCCTTTCCTAGGGTTGAGCATTTGCTTCTTAATGAACTCATCGCGTTCGGAATCGGCAATCTTCCACTTCATGCCTTTGCCCGGCTCGTCCGTTCGCCGAGCGACCTTCTCGAATGACTTGTTGAGGGACAAGTTGTGTCGAATTGAGTTTTGCCAGCCAGCATTCGTATGGCGGAAGTAGGCGTATCTGATCTTGATCCAGTCGTAGATGTTGGAAAGTGTAAGCATCTCCTCTTCGCTGCTGAGGATAGCCTGGCCAATCAGCTGTGCATAGCTGTGAGGCGGCTTGATGTCCTTGGAAGAATCATTGCCGTAGTCAATATCGTCGTGGGTTTCATAGAGTAGGCCGCGAGAAAAGACGGCAGGGGAGCCTTTGCTGCGAGGATCACGTTCAGCGCGGAACGTCAGTGGCGTACCAGGCGGAAGCCGTCCAGGAGTAGAAGTCATCTGATTGTAGAAGGCCTGTGAAGATTGCTGCTTGTTCCGCGGATGCGACGAAGGCGGAAACGGGTCGTAGTGCTCGCGCTTCGGAGTCGGCCCACTGGGATGTGCGTGCTGGTGCGCTTTGGGCGGTGGTTTACCGTCATTATCAGATTCCACAGCGTCCTCGTTGTTGACCTGGCGCCATAACATGGGGTGGAACTCGTCCTCCTGGTTGGCCAGCAGGAAGAGCATTTGCGTGCCCATGATCCCAATGCAGATACCCGAGTGAAGCGGCTCAATCTGCCCCTTGGTCAAGTGGCGGTCGTCCAGCTTGAGACCGTTCCGGCTGTTGACGGCGATGTACCATGTCTGGTCCTGCAGGTTGAAGCTGATTTCAGCGTGTACTCGAGAGATCTGTCGCTCGGGACCAAGGTCGATATGCACGCCCCATTGCGAAATAGCAGCTTCGCTCATGGGCAGACCAGCTACATCGGGCTGGGAACTAGGCGGATGCGGGCGGACAGCTGCGTCTGCGCGTCCGATGAGGACTCTGGTGTCCTGGACGAAGAAGCACCAGTCACGTGCGGCGATCTTAGCAAAGGCAGCGATGTTCTGGCCCTCGTTGCGGCGCGCCTGCAGTTCGTTGGCATAGTCGACGACGGCGTTGGGCGTGTAGTGTCGCGGCGTGCGAAGGGATGCAATGACGAGATTCTGGCGCTCTACAGGGTCGGTCGGGTTGTCTGCGTCGCCCCCGTTGGGCAGGGTCGTGTTGGAGTCGTTGCTCGCGACAGATTCGGCTATACGTGCGCGCGGGGGCTCGGCGGCCGCAGCGACCTCCTGAGCGCCGTTCAACTGCACTGTCTGTAAGTATTTTGGCCGGAAAGCATGGCGGTGCGTATCACTTACCCGTCTGCGCTTCCGCGAGGGCGTGGCTATTGAGTCGGGGGTGTCGGCATCGGACTGCTGTTGCGGATCGGGCACATCTCTGCGGTGGCGCAGACTGCGTCTGCTAGAAGGTGGCATGAGCGCTGTGGTGTTTGTGTGCTGTTAAGGAGAGTCGAGGTCAGCGAGTGTGTTGTGATGGGTTGGGGGTGATTAAAGTGTTTGTGGTGCCGAACCATGAGCGACGTTAAGGTTTGGACCATGCGATCCTTCCACGGTTCGGTCGCGACGCCTCGAGGAATGGGGAGCAGCTTACTGTCCAGATCGGTCACAGGTGCCCTTTGAGCCCGGCGTTGTGCACTCAGGGATAGTTCCGGGCAGCGGCAGGGGAATGTCGAGGTGTAGCAAGCGTCGCCGGCGAGAAGAGGGGACGGACACGACACCCGTTGAGCGGCGCGTTGGTGTAAACAGAGAACACTATCAAAGTGTGGGCTGCGTAGACGCGTGACGAAATCGATATGAGGGGTGAATGATAACGTGTAGTTCGTCTATCCGATATCGATAGCAGCAGCGGGTCAAATCATGAGAGCCGCAGACGTCGATGGGCGTGGAAAGTTGTGGGTGCACGGATCCAATCCAACCGCCCCGTCTTAGGCGCGTCGCAAGAGGCCCGAAGCGCGATAGCAAACTCCAGTCTCATTGCAGCGACGAGCCCGCTGGCATTTTCATTCTGTTACTCAGCATAGATTCACCTCCAGATCAATCTAGACAATGACACGCTCAAGTCGCGTTGGCTGCACCAAGCCGCAAACAAAGCACCATGACGCTATTGCATCGTTCATGCACGCAGCGATCGGCCACGTACATGAACGCGAACCAAATCTCGCTCTACAGAACGAGTCGACTCTGTTCTCCGTACTTTGAGCCCATCTCCTGTCGCACACAATTTTGCATATTTTTGTCGGTCATTTGTGCCGCGAATTTTCCACCTCCTCACTTCCAGAGCTGTTTGTTGGTAAGCGCGCCATGTGACCCGCAAACACGCGCGTTTGTTGATTCGGCTACGTCATCTATTTCACACGTGACACATGTACATTCTTTCGTGTAGATATACTGCAGGGCGCGAATTAGTGTATCCTTGGAGTATCGATGAATGCTAGGCAATTAGTTGTTCGTCCAATTAAGAGGAGAGGCAGTTTGTGTCATTAAAGATTGATCATTATCTTGATTTGTAGCGTGTATCAATTTCGCGGTCTAGGCAAGTTATCCAACATTGCCAATTTTCAGCGATAGTCCTCGGTTATCCATCAACAATGCTACCATCTACTGGAAGTCGCTGGTGTCAAGTGTCGCCGTGAGCGGCAACTTCCTCGAAGATGCACCGACGTATACCGTCTTGGGTGCCGAGGTGATGACCCAGTTTTGGCTGGCGACATCCCAGTTGGACACATCACGGCGAGTGATGTCGGCATGGAAAGTGGCCGTCTTGCCGGGCTGGATGGAGAGACGGTCAAAGCCACGGAGGACAATCTTGGGGTCGTCTGGGTTACCCAGGCTGACGTACAGCTGCACAACTTCGTCACCAGGCAGGGTACCATTGTTGGTGATGGTAGCCTCAACGGAGAACAGAACATCCCAAAGCTGAGGGTTACCTCCAGGCGCGCCACCGGCTGGAATGCGGGCCTGTGGGGTACCATCGGTTGCACCCGCGGGCCAAGTGTAGTTAAGGCCGTATTCGGGATCCTGGGAGGCCGTCTTCAGGTCGGTAGAGTTCAGGTAGGGGTAGATGAACGTGTCAACGTATGTGAAGTCGCTGGGCCACTGGTACTGCGAAGCATCGGTGCTGAAGTTGCCCAGGGTTGGGGCAGCCTTGGACTGGCCAGTAGCAGGAGTGTATGCGCCAGCGTTGGCCTTCCTGACTGTGAGGTTCGAGTACGAGAACTTGGTGTATGACAGACCGAAGCCAAACTCGTAGATGGGAGTGACGTTCTGCTTGTCAAAAGCACGGTAGTCGATGAAGACACCCTCCTCGAAGTTGTCTTGTGGGCTGCTGCTGTTGTTGGTGGGCTCGTAGATGAGGTCCGGTCCGTACTCGGCTGCGTCGCTGCCAATGGTGAAGGGCAGCTTGCCACCGGGGTTGTGGCGGCCGTAAAGGATGTCAGCAATAGCGTTACCAGACTCTTGGCCAGGCAGACCAGCCCAAAGGATGGCGGTGACGTTCTCGCTATCGTAGAAGGAATTGACGAGGACAGGGCCAACTGAGTGGATGACCACAATAGTGTTGTTGCAGAGCGAGGAAACGTTCTTGATCAAGGTGTCGCCATCCTGCCAGAGGGTCAGGTTGTTGCGGTCACCAGCATTGCCGTCGACGGTAATGTAGCCCTCTCCGGAATCGGCGTTGACGAAGACAATGGCTACGCTAGCCTGCTTCGCCAAGGTCTGGATCTGAGTGTATGCCCAGTTGTCGGTGACAGAGGTGACAACGCCGCCGTTCTGGCCGACAGTGGCTTTGATGGACTCCAACGGGGTCACGAGGTAAGGGTAGTCAGATGTTCCAGAACCCCAGCCCATGGCCAAGGTGCCGTTGTTACCGCCGTGGTCGGGGAAGCCGTTAGGTCCCAACTGGCCCTCGCCAGCATCGTCACCAAAGACGGCAGTCCACTTCTCGCTACCTGTAAGGGGCAGGGCGCCCTCGTTTTTCAAGAGCACGGTGGACATGGCGGCGGTGCGGCGAATGCTACGGAAGTGGTCGGCACGAACATCTACATGCGAATTAATCTGACTGTAGCCTACCTCGCCATAGTAATGGTCGAAACCGTAGGTATCGCGCGACCAGCTGTCGAAGTTGACAGGAATGCGGGCCTTGTCGCGGCCGACATAATAGAAGGCGGCCATGATACGCGTGACAGCGTCATCAAGGCGCCACTGAGGTACGGTTCCGTTGAGAATGGAAGTTGTGAAATTGGTACCCCAGAAAGTCTTGCCAGAGTTGAAGTCAGTGTCACCAGGCATGGTCATGTCGAGTCCAGCAAAGGTGGACGCAACGCCAGAGTGCTGGGCATCCCAATCCGACATGATGAAACCCTGGAAGCCAAGCTCGCCCTTGAGAATGTAGTTCTGCAAGTAAGAGTTCTGGCAAGCCTGCGAGTTGTTGACCTTGTTGTAGCTGCACATGATGGATCCAGTGCCGGCGCGGACAGCGTCGGCAAAAGGCCAGAGGTAGAGCTCGTGCAGAGTCTTGTCGTCGAGGTTGGAGCTGAGGGCATCAACGAAGCCCTGATCCTCAAAGTTGCCGGGCTGGCGGAAATGCTCCTGTTCGTTCATGATGTAGTGCTTCGTGCAGGCAATGACACCAGCATCCTGAATACCGCGGACTGATTCGGCAACAGCAATACCGGACAGGTAGGGGTCGGGAGAGAAGCCCTCCCAGTTACGCTGCGTGTATGTTAGCCTAGATCACGTCTCTTACGATTTTGTTGCTTACTCCGCCCTTGGGGTTGCGGCCGAGAGGACCGACGACTGGGCCAAGCTGGACGTCTACACCCTTGCCACGATGCTCTGAGCCCATCTGGTATCCTCGAAGATACCACTCGCCACGGTCCCATGCTGCAGCGATGGTGCCCCCAGATGGGAAGGCCGAGACGTAATCGGCGAAGCGAACGCCCAGAGGAGCATCCTGATTACAGATGCCGGTGAAGTTCAATCGTGGCACGCCACCAGTGTTGCCGACGCAGTGGTCGCTCTGCCATCCTGTGCCGGTTGTGAGATTGACCTTCTCGAGAAGAGTGAGTTGGCTAACGAAAGCCTGCGCCTTCTGGTACGCCGCTTCCCAGTCACCAAGACCTTCGATCCATCTGGCCGGTATTAGTCGTGCTTCGAATGGAGCCAGTCGAGTTGATGTTGCTTGGGACGGCTGTGGAGACCTCTGTTTGACATGCGCAGGCGAGTGTGGGGTCTCCGCATTTGCAGAAGCGTACCACTCCACACTTTCCCGAAACAAAGCTGTCAATTCTCGAAGCGGGTGTTACTTACGGGCTGGGGTAAAATGGCGGGCTAACCGCGTTGTCCAAAGGACTCGACGAGTTGGCCGCGGGAGTAGATGTGTTGCTGGTAGGATACTGTTTACAGTCAGCTCGAGCTACACAAACAAAGCTTGCACGTGGGATTGTACAGCGCGTAAGAATGGAAACAGCGCGACAACAAAGTTCGCCAGGTCCGGTAACATGTCTGCAGCTTTGGTGCGCTTTTCGCAGCGACTCGACGTGGAATAGAAATGTTACTGACCTGTTGCGCAAAAACCTGCGTCGCAAAGAATGCGACCAGGGATGAAGCTAGCGCCATGGTTACCAAACGTGACTGCCGGGGAGACGTGACAGGTAGACAGCACACAGCAATATAGTATTACTGGATTAAAATTTGGCTGCCAAAGTAAACCAGTTGAATAAACCAGTTGACCGCGTACACGAGCGAAAATTACATCAAAGGGCGCGCGACAACTTTATCCTCGCTGGCAGCCCGCCGCCCGAGGCAGCGTCGTAGCTTCCCCAGCACTCCGCCTAGCGCCCCAGGATTCTCAGCACTGACCCCTGCTGATCGTCTCCACACTGAGTCCACAGTCGACCCAGCGACCTCACAAACCAGCCGCTGAACTTGGTACCACTGAACGCTATTCCGGAGGCTACGGCTGCGTTTCCGTCATCCAGTCCACCTGTCTAACTCTTCCACAGCGGGAGCACAGCTCGAAGCAGCATCCCTCACCGACGCGTGTTCTGTGCAGTACGTCAGGGAGGCCCACTGCATCCCATCGACTCGAGCAAGGTACATAAGCCGCCTCTCAACACTCGGCGCGAACTTGTACATCGTCATCTTGCTGCGCCAACCTGCAGGGGTCGTAGATTCAAGCTCTCAGCATCAGCCCTTACCGCAGCCCACCGAAATCTTGTGGCTTGCCAAATACGACTTCAGTCCGTGGCAAATGCGGGGGAGGTTGCACCTTAGCTCTTACTGCGCGTCCGCCATTGAGACCAGACGACCAGCGAGAACGACATTTGAAGGCATTTGAGCCTCAACATGGATTGCAATATTGTCGAATCCAGGGCATGTTCGGTGTACCGACATAACCAAATGCATATCGCACTAGGTTGCACGCCAGTCCGATGAGTTGGCCCAGGCGAAGTGCCAATTTTGAACTCCACCCTCCCTTCTGCAGCACGTCTTCGTTCGTGCCTAGCATGCTGCCTGCAGGCTGACGGTCCATAATTTCTGATTAGTGGAAGGCATGTCACGACCTGGTTTGCTGTGCGGTGCGACCACCCTGCTCAACGTTGGCTAAATCTCGGCAGAACATTTAGGGACTTGCGCGCCTCTGCTGCCCCAGCTTTAGGCCCGATCATCCACTCGTTCAACGGCCCGCCCTGAAAAATCGTGATCATCACAAGATGTTGGGTGCAGGTCCCGAGCCTGGCTGCTGCAGTAAACATTGAGTTCGTCAGCAGTCTCCAGCCCTGTGCCGCGGGATCCTTACTCTTGTTCTCTGCATGGAAGGTGGCACAGCCCCAAACGTCACCAGTTCATGAAGACGATTCCACTGTAACCGGTGGAACTTCTACCGCCTCGCTAATCACCTTTCAGTCCAACCTTTTCACGCCAAAGCCGTGGGTTTCCAGATTCCCGGCCAAGTCGTCACATCGTAATGTGTGCTTGTCCTACCGATCACAAATCCCATTTGGCGTGCACTGACTTGGGTACAAGCATAACATGTGCTGTCAGATACGAGTATGACCAAGGCTTCGGTTGCGATCAGTCACGCGAAACAGAATGTGCAGCGAAACGGCGTGTACAAATTGAACAGAGCTTGCGATTCACAGTGACGGTCGTGAACAAAGAAGCACTGGCGCGTGTCATTGTGATCACAGTCTTAGCTCTCGGAGAGTCTTGGCTAGTTGGATCGGGATCTCGTGTCCCAATTTCGGGCTTTTACCTGTTCAGTCACATCATATGCCGATCCTAGTCGTAAGCTCAATTGCCTTTAATCGGTAACCACAATTGTCAAATATGATTGTTCATCACCCTTCTACGACTTTTACTTCAGCATTGAAGCTTACATGACCCCGTCGGGTGTCAATCGCCTTTCACGATCAATTTGAGCAGTTCTTTTGAGCTGCATCTGCAGATGCATCAGTCATTACGGTGACATCGTCAGAACTGTGCCTCATATCGTGTCCATGCTTCGGGTGAGGGTTCATTGTACGGCTCCCATCGTTCACTTCCGACTTGGCCTGTTGCTAGTATTGAGCATCCTGTATATATCATACAAGCATGGCTTCTCCACAACTACACATCGGACTACTTTCTTTTTAGCTACGTAGCCTCGTCTATGAACGCCAATCGTTCTGTATGACGCTAAATCGAATGAGTAAGTCTCGCACGTGCCAAATCAAGACCTCCATCTTCACCACCATCACTAACATCGCTCAACTGCTCGATTATAACGGGCTTACATCAGTCCGTACCTTGCGAAGTCGTTTCTCGATTGATATCTCTCCTGATCACCTGCCTGCTTCCCAACAGAGACGTCTCGTAGACTCAGCCACATAGCCATCCTTACACGGACGGTGGCGCAATCAGCGCGTTGTTCGTATGAATGACTCCCTCAGCATGAAACCGTTTGCTGCGCAGCCCTTTCTGACTCCGGTATATCGCCAACGAAGAGAAAATATCGGGTTTTGAACGGTGGGTTCTGGTACAAACAGAATGAAGGCCGTCCACGGGTAGTGCATTTTACATGAGGCAAGATGAGTGTGAAATGAAGTAGCCTTTCCTTAATCGTCACGTCTACTGAGGTTTAGCATCTCTGGTTCGGTTTTGCGGGTATGCCACTGTTTGCTGCAGGCTAGCCAATGGCCGTTGAGGGCGTAAGGCTGCAAGTAGGCAACACCGCCTCACTTGAGTCACATTTGAGTCAACTCGCGCACGCTATCCACATGTCCTAATTCCATTTAAAGCACCTACTTTTATCTGCAGTTACCGAAGTCACAAGTTATCTCATCTACCATGGGTGGAAGGTTCTCCAAGGCCGTGCGCTCGCACGTGAAGGCTGAGCCCTCCGTCGCACCTACTACTTCAAATCATCACGACATCGACATAATCAAGCGCCAAGACCCCGCACAGCAGCTATCCGTTTGCAACTCAACTGAGAGCCGCGCAGCTTTTCTCAGTCTGCTTTCATGCGACGACATCAACCTTGCGACTTCTACCCTACCGGATATGGACTCGCGGCGACGACGATATAGCGACCCAACACAGTCCATGTCGCACACTCACTCTTCAGATGCTACTACCTCTGTGCTGCAGGGTATGGCCTCATTTGAGCAATTCCTGGCCGAGCGGCGGCTCATGAACATTGATTACAGCGATGAACCTGCGACAGCCCTACCAGCACCTTCGGGACCGGTCCCGCCTCTCGCCGACCCAGTTCCACAATGTTTGATCTGCTGTACAGATATGCCCAAGGACGGCGATAAGGATATTATCAGGCCGTGTCGGAGCTCCAGTCACATCTACTGCGCTGATTGCGTCAAGGACATGTTCATCAACGCGTGCAAAGACTCGACGCGCATGCCTCCGCGATGCTGTGTACCCTTCAACCTTCAATACGCAAAGCCTTATCTGACGAAGGAGGAGGCAGCTCTTTTCAGGGCGAAGTACGAGGAATGGTGCACTCCAGACCCTATATACTGCCCGATGCCGACATGTTCCACCTTCATACCAGACAGACTATTGCCGGAGCATGTCAGAACCAACAAGAAGCGGCGTGTGGACTCTGGAGTTGGAGCTACCACTCTGGAATCTTTTGCGTGCCCAATATGCGAGGCAGGCATTTGCACTGGCTGTCGGCAACAGGCTCATCCAAACAGCATTTGCATCATCAACGAGTTTGGCCTAGATGCAGACATAGCTGAGCTTCTGAAGCAATGGGGGTACAAGAAATGCCCAAAGTGTGGTCACGGAGTGAAGAGGATGTTTGGTTGCAATCACATGGAGTGCAGGTGCGGCGCACACTTTTGCTGGGTTTGTCTGGAGAACATCAACGATTGCGATGGAGGCTGCTACGAAGATGAAGACGAAGATGAGGAGGGAGATGAGGACAGAAGTGAATCTGATGAGGATGTTCAAGATCTAGCAAGAGCCGACGAAGCCAGCACAGAAACCAGCATGGCAGATGTAGCATTTCGACTGGGTCTGGAGTTGGGTGAGGCTACAGCCCCTCCACAATCGACTCGTCCGTCCAATCTCGATGGTGGAGGATCTCGCTACTGGGCAGAAAGCTCCTTTAATTTCGGCGAAGAACCTCAAGACGACGGTCAAGAAGCAATCTGGTCATGCCACCACTCCTTCGAGCCTTTCCGAGTCCCTTTTTCGTACGCAATCACCTCCCACACAACCGAACTAGAGTGTGTCAAGTGCTGGAGTATCATATATCCAAAGATCAGCGCACCAGTCCTGTCGACCATCCCCAAGAACACAGGTCGTCCAGGCTTTCCTCCTGCGCCTCCACCAGGCTTTGGTACAAGAGGCGCAAGGCGTCGTGTCCAGCGAGGCGTTGGCCGACCACACCTTCGCGGAAGAGGACGAGGAAGAGGACCATACGTGCCTCCTCGTGGTCTCTTTAGAGCTGACGCTACTATCGGCACCGCACCTCATCTTAGAGCCGTTCTCCCGCCAGTGTCTCCGAGTTTCCCTGCGCGGGATATCACCCCCATGGAAGATGTACAATTCACCCAGCGTACCGTTGGCAGCACCTTCTCTCCTATCCCCACAACCCCACCGTACCAACCTAGCAGTATCTTCCCCCGCCGTACCAAGCCCAACCTCGCTTCTCCTACTCCACCAAGCGTCCTCAGCCACACCCCTTCCCCGTCCAGCCCCGCCCACGAATGCGAGTACTGCTTCATCGTCGTCTGCGAGACATGTAAAGATGCAGACATCGCCGCGCGCGAAGCAGAGTCCAAACGCAGGCAGAAGGAATACGACGAGCAGGCGGCGCGAGAGGAGGAAGTGCGCCAGGCAACTCGACAGGCTGAGGAGCGGGAGGATGTAGGACAAGCAGGGGAAGCAGACATCCCAGCAGTCGAGGACCCAACAGTCCAGGACCCAGCGTCCGTACTCCTCGGCCGTCGCCCCACATATGCCCATCCTATCTCGGTGGCTGTATTAGACCAAGCTGCAGGACGCAGACTCCTGTTGGCGGATTTGGGGCTCCCCTAGGATTACCACAGGCAGGTCTAGCCAGGCGGAGTTTGTGTTTCTTTTCCAGGCTGGGGATTTATTTCGTGTCAGAGTTTGCGGGCATGGGTGGCGCGTTTCGTATGCTTGGATCAACTTGATTGCTCATTCCGCGTACGGGAGGGGAGGTGTGTGTGGTCGTGTCTGAAAGTGAGATACGTATCCTGTGATTTCATACAAGAGTGTCTCGCGCGCTTACTTCTAATCATGCCCCTCTCTCTCTCTCGTCCAGAGTAACCAAAATTATCTCCGGCAACGTTTCTATAATAAAGCTTCCGCATTACAATAGAAGTGACCAAGAAAATCCAGTCCAGAGCGAGTCTGTTGACTTGTCCACTTTCTTGTTGCCTGCGTATTGCCATTGACAGATTCCTTGGTAGTCCCGCGGCGAGAACTCTCATCGTGTTGGCAGATAGAACCACGCTTGTCGTCGGAGGAGTCTTCCGCTGGTCGTCGTTCAATAATAGTCTCTGTTACTTGTAGCTACGCCACAATCCCCATCGAGCTGATCCAGAAGATACTGTGAAGATGACGACTTTTGCTAGGTGAAATGGTACAAATGACATGGGAGGCAGACGACATATGACTACTTGAAACGGTAGTTCATTGATACGAAAAGGGCACAAGCTAAGGAGTTTTAGGCTCACTGAATATGGCATTGAATACTGAGGTAGATGAGAGTTAATTTTTCGAAGCCCGACCGCCCCATCCATCCATTTTGTGATCCTTAGATCGTGCTGCATTTCCAGCTCAACTCGTCGTTCAATCATTGTCAGATCCTTTGCTTGATTTCGTTCCAGGTCCGTCTACACATGTGTGACGGATGTGCGACACGACTGCTCGAGTCGTGTGTTAGTCGACGTGGGTTTGTCGAACTTATGCGCCCAGGCTAGGGAAAGCGCTGGAGTCGGCGATGTTGGGGCCAGACTGTCCACCACGTCCACCGCGGGGACGGGCATCACCACGAGCACCGCGAGCACCATCGCCACGACCGCGTCCGCCGCGGAACTCGCCACGGTCTCCGCCACGGCCACGACCTTCGCCGCCACGGAATTCACCGCCGCCACGACCGCGTCCCTCGCCACGACCACGGGTACCGTCGCCGCGTCCGCGTCCACCACGGCTGCCACCCTCACGGGGAGGGGGAGCAAGCATACGGTCGCCGTCGAGCTCGACGTGGACCTTCTCCTTGCGCTGGCGCTCACGCTTGGCCTTGGCACCCTGGCCGGCCATGTAGGCCTCCTCCTCCTCTTCGCGGCTCAGAGCCTTGCCCTCGGGGAACTTCTTGCTGCTGCCCTCGTTGGGCTTGCGGACGTTCTGGGCGGCAAGACCGAGCTTCTTCTCGGCCTGCTCAACAAGGTAGGCAGCGTAAGACTTGCTCCTGTCCTCTGGCTCAGGCTCGGGCTGGTTCTCGCCCTCGGCAGCGTCAGCGACGGCATCCTTCTCTTCGGCCTTGGCAATGGCATCGCCAGCTACTTCGTCCTCGAGCTCAGCGTTGCCGTCGTTTCCGCCCCAGCCGTGAGCGGCCTGCTTCTCCTGCTCACTGTTGCTTCTTAGTGATGCTCGAACATTGGCATGTAGCTATGCTTACCCGATACCGGTCCTGCTGCGACGGTCACCATCGGCACGGGGACCTCCACGGCCGCCGCCACGACCACCACGGCCACGGCCGCGGTAGTTGCCACGCTCACCAGTTCCAGAAGGCTCTTCTTGTCGTGTTAGTAGAGATTGAAAGCAGTATGCGGGGTGTACTAACCGCCTGATCCACGGCCACGGTTCTTGTCAGCGCCGACACCGCGATCCCGGAAAGCTGTTCACAATTAGCCCAGTCCAAGTCTGCTGTCTCTGCGCAAGGCTCGTGAAGGCCTCTCTCAGCTCCTCGTGGTGACGTACCGTTCTCGTTCGCGCTGGCGGTCTGCTTGGTGCGGGTCTGGGTGCCTGTTCGCTCGGGCGCAGGCTTGGGGGCGTCGGTACCGTCGCGCTTGCCGTGCCTCATAACGGGCTTCTCGATTGCCCTTGTTGGGGGGTCGGCCGGCCTGTCGGGGTCGAGCTCTGGGTCATTGCCTGCGGGGTGGTGAGTATTGAGCGGGCAGCCTCTTCGATGCGGCTTTCACATACCCAGCAGCTCATAAATGTTCTGCCATCTCAGTTAGCCATTGCCCCCATGTAGCTTCTCTCGCACAGCAATTGCAGCTGGCGATGCGGCGCAGACTCGAGCCTGCGCCTGGGGAAGTGGAGCTCACCTTGGAAACTACAGCAGACATCTTGGTGGATTGGAGCGCCTTTCGCGCTTTTCCCGTCTAGATGCGCAATCTGCGGAGAGGGAGGGAAGATGAGAGAGCTTGCCCTACGGACTTAGGACGTGACTCTCGGGGGTGTTGTGGCTTTCAGGCGAGAGGCGAGGTTGACGTGAGGTTGGCGGGCGCTCCAAAATTCGCTGTGGTGCTAGCTCTCCGTTCGCTTAGGCTCCATGGGCTGCCCGTGCCCCACCTACCCTCGGACTTGGAGGGTGCGAACAAAGCAACATCGCAGCAATTGTTGTCTGCGTTAGTCCCGTGATGGATCCAATGGCATGAGAGAGTGCGAATTGCTGTAAAGAATACTGATATCATTAATGCTGCTTGCATTACTATACAGGCTTTGTCTGTCTGTCCTGCAGCCCTTCACGCCTGAATGGCACCTGCATTCTGACAGTACCACCAGATCACTAAGCTTTAAATCCTCACAAACGCCTGTGGTACGGACACTGCAATGCATTATAGGCTGCCATGTAAGAGGGGGCATCGCATTGTGACGCCTACAGGTGCAGCACATAGCTTCAGCCTCTTGGCTCAGCAAGCTGTGTCATAACATGGGTGTGCTCACTTGAAGTTGTCTGCACGCTACCAATCTCACCACATGTGCACTATATGGTATGCTTAGAGCAATCGCAGGTGCCTTGCATGTCTCGCTTAGCCGAGCTGACCTTGGCTCGCCTTCACGTCATCCCGGGGTTCATTCAAGATTATTTCAAGTGACTTATTGTTATGGACAGCCGTCGAAATATTACACTATGTACAATCAAGCAATGTCTCGAGTCGTCGACCAAGTCTTGACAACATCCAACAGTTGAATTTCTGGAAGGCCAGCTACCTTCTATGTCCATAACACCATTGCTGAAGCTGAATATTGGAACAATGAACTTTTGAGAAAAACCCCATCATTTGAGACCGGGAAATATCCAAGTCGTATAGAGTAAACGCCAACGTACTGCCGTCGCACATTCATGGCAGATCGAGCCAGGTTTGACGCCCGCTAGCAATAGCATTAAAGGTCTTGTGTGGATAGTGTCGTATCCGGGAAGTTAAGTGTCGTTTATCGTCTTTGCTCGTATCGAAATCATTCGTGCCCTCTCATCGAGATTCGTACATGGTGGGGAAGTGCATGCTTGCCGAGAGCCCAAACGGATCGGCGTCTAGCATAGGGTCGTATGGGTCGAACAGGTGGTTGCTCATACCATTGAAGACGTGGCCGCCGTCATTCGGCGCCAGCGCAGCTGGGCTGGTGAACGGAGGGTTCTGTGAGGGGGGCATCGGAGGCGGCATGTTGTTCGCCGGTGGGAAGTTCTGCTGTGGGAAGGGCCCGGGGCCCGCAGATTGATCGCTCGGGTCGTCGTGGTCGTAGGAGTCTGCTTGTTCCTCATACTCCTGCTCTGCAACACAAAATCAGCCTAGGATTACAAAGTCCTATCCCTAAGGAACGAAGGAAGGGGGTCAGCTTGCCGAGTTGAGACATGTGGTCCGTGAATTGAGTCTGGAATTGGAAGCCTGTGCTGCTGTTCTGCGTTATGCCGTTGCCGTTGTTGGCCACAGGAGGAGCATTGGACATGCCATTTGCTGGGGGTTGGTTTGTGAGTATAGCTGGCCGCTGGGGTCCCATGTTGGGTGTGAAGTTTGATCTAGGTGGCTGAGGCCGCAATGGCTGCTGCTGCTGTTGCTGCGGCGGTATCGGCCCAAAGTTGGGCGACACTGACTGACCGTGGGGCATGAAATTAGGAGAGCGCGTCGCTGATTGAGCGGGCGATGAGAGATGCGAGCCAGGCGTCGGCTGCGACAGGGGCGAACGTTGAATAGGCCCATCGGGCTGTATCATAGGCAGGCCATTGGAGCCGTCAGCCTTTGGAGGCCCTTGAAGCGACCGCCGCTGCTGCTGTCGGTTTAAGACTGCACGCTGCGAGAGCGGTGCTTGGTTGGGGGAATTATGAGCAGATACTGGAGGCCGTGTTGGCCCCAGATTGGGACTACCAGTCTTTGCGCGCAGCTCGGCCTGGACGTCAATGCCTAGTGGAGAGGGCGTTAGTATGGGTCCGGGTGGTGGACAGAGATAAGGACTTGGAATCACCTTTCTCTAACAAGATTCTTTCCAGAAGCGAATTCTTGTAGCGGAGCATAAGGCATTCGTCGGCGGCATTGCGATGACTGTTCTGCAGGTTCTGCAGCGTCTCCTCATGGTGCTTGATGGTACTCTCGAGCTGCTTGATGTACTCTGTGCGGCGCTCGCGGAAGGCGGCCTGTGCCTGTCTATTGCGCTGCTTGCGCTCCTCTGAGGTTGCGTATATCTTACGGCGCTTGGTTAGTCCTATCTTCTCAAACGATACAGAGTGCGCATATTCAGCAGTCATGGTGGCAGGCATAGGGAGGGCTAAGTGCTCACGGGTTTGCGGCCGCCTTTGCGCTTCTGCTGCTGGGGCTCCTCTTGAGTATATGTCTCGGCCAGACCAGGTTCAGGCGACGATCCGATAGACGACGTCGAACCATCGCGAGAGGCGTCTGCCTTGCCCACGGGGGCCGTCATATCTGTTACGACACTATCTCCCATCTGCATCTGCGGCTCGCGCACCCCTCCAGCTGATAGAGGGGCACGTTGCGCGCCAAGACGTGCGATAGACGCGACAGCGAACAGAGGCAGAAGGTCGATATGGCGGCAGGAGGCTCTAGGCGGCTAAGCGCGCCAATTCAGGGCAGCCGCTTTGTCGGGTCGAGGGGCGATACCGTGTGTTAGGGAGTTTGATAATGTGCGATAACGAACTGGCTTCGGGGCCTGTGTGTGGTTGCGCAGTAGTTGTGAGGTAAGCTCTTGGGTAATGGAAACAGAAGAGGGCTCTGACCGAGGGGCGGAGGTGCTCGAATGTAAAAGGCGGGCGGGGACCACTTTCTTGTCCAGCGGACCAGCGCGCCCAGGCACTCTCAGGGCTCTCGCTGTGTGGATAGAACGTCTGCTCGCCCGCCAAAAGAAGGATGCCTCAGCAGCGGGCAGCAAATAGCACGCGGCCGTTCCGCGCTGCACGTCACACTCGCGATCCGGCCAAGGCGTCCACGGTAGAGGACGGTGCGCCGGCCCTGGCACAGCTCAGAGTTTTCTCGCGGGGTGCTCACGGCGCATGCAGCCCTCCCTGGTCTCACGCTTGAGCTGGCAGCGCAGCCAGACTCCAGTCTCCAGAGTGAAGACGGCCGTGGTCAACGACGCCGAACATGGCATCTGCTGCCGACAGGATCGCGACGCCGCATGCGGTCTAGCGGCGGCTTAGCTCCCGCGCCATCGTGAATTGCGACCTCGTTTCTCCGGATCTCCTGCGACGCTGCAGTCTTATCACCACGGCCGCCTCCCATCGCCGGCGCGGACCTGCTCGTCTCTTCTTCACCACCATGCGCGACCATCTGCCGATTTTCTGCGCACCTCTACGATTTGTTGCGGTGGAGAACGAGCACCCGCGGTCGAGTCGCGCATCTCTATCCGACCTCGGAGCTCGCTTACCGTCAAACACCGACGAGGATGAAGACGCTGCAAACCTGCAAACCGTGCCGCTGCGGTAGGGCTGACAGTGCACCTCCGTCTGATATGTGGCGCAGCCATCACCTATAGCAGATAGGCCCCGGCACGTTCATACGTCGACTCGCACCGATAAACCCCTCTTGAGTTTCGCCAGGCCTGCTCTTACAGTCGCGACCTTGGGGTGCTGTGACGTGGACAACGCAAGGCTGCTGCAGCGCAAAGTGCTTTCGGTCACGTTCGTCGTAGCTTCCCCGCCTGCACCACG
Source organism: Parastagonospora avenae f. sp. tritici 18332-5 (assembly GCA_022559985.1). NCBI lineage: Eukaryota > Fungi > Ascomycota > Dothideomycetes > Pleosporales > Phaeosphaeriaceae > Parastagonospora > Parastagonospora avenae. Next base: position 108,270 of record JAFJTR010000017.1, read on the forward strand.
GAAAGAACCACCAGCCTGTTCACTCGCACCTCAGCACCACGCAGCCGTGCCAGCACTTCGCCTGGGATTCGCCGAAGTCGTTGCTTTTATGCACCACATGAGCCTTGATATCCCGAAGCGCCCTAGCGTCGAGCCGCTTTTTCTCGGCTGAGCGAACAGGTGACCAGAAGGCGGTCGAGACTCGTACGACAACTCTGGTACGCGCTACGGTGCATCGTGATATTTCGAGTGCACGTCGAGTGCAATTGTGCCGTGATGAGCTGGTCATGTTTCGCGTCGAGGCGAACGAGATGGAGGTGAGCTATGCATCGTGAACGGTCCAGAATCGTTAGACCTGGGAGCGGTGAATCCTACGCGGAGCTTGACATATGCTGTAAACCACATAGTGCCGGAATAGCAAACTCACTTGCCGGACGCAAATTTTAGTAGCACGAACTTGCAGAAATGTATAGGTGTACAACTCGCAAGTGTAGGCAATTCTAAATCACACGTCTCATATTTTTTGCTTCAGTCTGTGCTGCTTTGTTTACTTCTCGCGTGGCGATTGAGGCAGGAGCATAGAATGCCATGCACTTTCCTCTCTCTCACTGTCCTATCTGCAACACCATGGCGCATCCTCGCATCCTTTCACCTTGTACACCTCCCGCGACAAACCTCACCGCGCCCCACAGGATATCGAGCATCGACATAGTCTCACATGACTTTCCTCCTGAATTCAGCAGTATCGGATCCCGCATCAACTACTCGGTCAGCATCTAATCCCTAGCCGTACTTCGTGCGAAGCCTATCGTTCACGGAGTTGTCTGGCATACCTATAGCATCTCAGCAACGGCTGCTGACGGTATGCAGCGATGACATTCTCCGAGATCGCGGGACGGCTGCTGAAAGGGTCAGGTTACTCGCATACTCCTTCGTCTAGCAAAGACCAGCCTTCTCCGCCACCTCCCTCGTTCGACAGAGAAAGCGGCGCCTCTTTCCTTACATCGCCCGGGTCCGAAAACAGTCAAGTCCTTGGCTGTGGCGGCATGGTTGGCAGTAACTTTGGCGAACCCAGAGGACACTCCACCAACGTCTCTTCTTGGGCGAGAATACGTCCTCTCTCAGATATCCGTGAACTCACCGAGCCCAGCCTAGCAGATACACTGCTACGAAAGCCTGTCTTAGAAAAACTGCCGCGAAGCACGTCTCGTCCCGATATTTCGCGGAAGCCGTCCGTGGCTTCAAAGCGTCGTCCGAGTGGCGACAATCGCAATGGAGAGAACAGGGAACCAGACCGGAAGATCAGCTTGGAGAGTAATGGCATTAGATCTGTCCACCGAGGGCGATCCTCTAGAACCCCATCCCCACCAAGTCCAGCGGACAACAACAGCATATCAAGTATATACAGCATACCACCTGGCAATGTGCCACGGCGCTCTTCATCGCGTACGCGCGCACGTAGTACTTCCAAATCACGACCGCCACTCCAGAATATAACCCAGCGCGGTCCAGCCACTACGACAATCAATATGGTTCCAAGCATACCGCCACCCGACCACACCATTCCTCGGCGCGGACATTCGCAATCACCAGTGCGCCATGTCGCTGCGCGGCTCGATCCCATATCACACGATACTAGTCGACGCATACCTTCTAGAACATTTGTTCGAGAGCCAATCTCGAAAGAGCTCCTGGAGTTCCCATCACATCGACATCCACGTATAGAGCTCGGTCTCGACTTATTGGCGGGCATTTTCGTAGGAGGGGGATCAATTGAGGGAACAGTACAGATCAACGTTGACGACGCTGAGCGAATTCGTCATAGAAGGACTCTGGACATAGCCCGAATATCTATCGATCTACTTGGATTAGAGGAGATGAGTGGGAACAGACGTTGCGTGTTTCTTAATCTTGCTACAGAGCTACTTGACGAAAAGAATCCACCACCAGCGAACATGGTGGATACACAGGAACCGATCAGCCCCCGCAATGTTTTCTGGCATCTGATGCCATCCGTCACGAACTTGGCTTTCAATCTCAGCCTACCACTCAACGTCGGACCTCCGCCATTCCAGTCCAAAAACGCAAGGATACGATACGTGCTTTGTGTGTCTCTCCTCATTCGCGACCACGGCAAGCAATATATTGTAAGGACATCGGAGGATGTGACAGTACTGTCCGTCTATGATCGTACGTTTCTTGTCTCTCTTTCCTCCGACTGGACTAATTGAGTACTAGCCGAAAAGGCCCTCATGTCACTACCAAGCCCACTCACAGCATCTGATGAGTGGGTCAAACCTCGCGAGACCACCCTGGAAGTCGTTCGGGTCACTGCAGGCCTTCATCGACAGGTCTGGGTCAGCGGAACAAGCATATATGTTGACGTACATATCGCCAACAATAGCCGGAAGACGATCAAGAAGATTGAGCTGCAGCTGGAACGGGATATACTGTGCTACAAACATGTCTGTTCAAGGATAATAGAGTATCTATATAGTTTACAGCTGACAAGTCATCGTTGCAGGCCGCCGCATCGACAATGGAGAAGTCAGCTGGCCAAGCTCGTATCTTCGACAACAACGACCGCTCGATACTTAGCAAATCAATCGTCAAGCAAGGTTCTGCTGGATGGCACGGTGTTCCTGCCCATCAAACGCATATTCGGACGTGCGATCTAGAGTTACCTCGCGGTCTCGCCACAGTTAAGTGCGGTATGTCCCACGCTACATTTGTCGAGGTACAAGTGGCTGATTTTTTAGGCAAATACTTTGAAGTACGATACTTCTTGAACGTCATCGTTAGCAGCGCACATACGTGAGTTCCGTCCATCTCAATGACTATCCCAGCTAATTTCATTCAGCAAGCTGGTCATCGTTCAGTTGCCTATTGTGCTCATACATATGGTTCGCATCCCTTTTCAACATAATATAGCACGGAACTAACCATCTCAGAATTCCCTTGATGTCGTCCCCAATTCCGTCGCCCAAGTCGCTATGGCCATAGAAGAAAAGCGATCCCTACACACTCACCAGCGCACCACCTCCATAACACGCCGCCCCTCACAATCCGTCCAAGGCCGCGCTTTCGCCGCTCCACGCATGCAATCTCTCGAACGAATGCGCGCTCGCGCCGATGACATCCAAGACCTCAGCCAAGCCCTCGACCTAAGCCCCCGCAAATACAGCCTCCGCAGAATGAACTCGAACTGGGACTACCACACGCCCCCCTCCAACCGCAAAGGCCGAATCCTCGGCGACGGCGAAGCAGCTGATCTCAAAGACCGCCTGCGAAGAGTCCGCTCCAACGCAACCGTCGGCTCCAAGATAAATTTACACAGAGATAGCTCGACAAGATCGCGCCGCGGGACTACGTCTGCCCTGGGCTTCAGAGAAGCCGAAGTCCGTGAGGACATGGAGCTTGCGGGCTTGGGTGAGACCGGGGAGGTGCGGTTCAAGCAGAGGCTGGAACAGAGTCGCGAGCGCCAGTATCGGTTTAGCAAGAAGAAGAGTATGGAGAGGTGGAAGGGCGTGGCGAATGTTGGGGTTGGGTGGTTGAAGGGCGGTGGTGGTGGTGGGGCGAGGGAGGAGCGTGAGCGTGATGGGTGGGTATGATCAATCCGTCGGGTCGTTGATATGATGGTCCAGTTTCTCACCTCTAACAAACGCCTTCTTGGATACGAGACGTCATGTTGGATAGTTGGATAGAGACATTGCTACGCCCAAGGCAATATATACTTATCATTGAAATCTCTTGGGTGTGTGTTTTCGAATGTCGAAGTACGTTGCTGATTTCGTCTTCCTAGCCGCAGCAAAACGATGCCTGACGTTGTCAACTTGACGCTCAAGCTTCATGTACTGCTCAGCGTGACGAGTGATCAGCACATGGAAGGGAAGAAAGGCGAACCAGTCATTCCCTACCTTTGTCCACGGGTCCAACACTATCTTGCTCGTTCTGTGAATGGGTACTCAACTGCTCCTTTGTTCATCTTCCTCATTCATTAATCGAAACCGGGCAGCATAATCCAGTCCAATGATCACGCCAGTCACGCTCGCAAGGGACACTTCAAGTTTGCAAGAAATCTTTAATTCCGTCGAACAGACTGACTATATACACGAAAATAATGCTGATGCAATTGCGCACAAAACGCCGGGAGAGATACTAGGAAAAGAGAAGCCCATTCGAGCCAGGTGTGTGTGAAAAACGCCATTTTGAAAAAACACCTTTCGTTCGTGCGGCATGCAATGCAAACACGCTTCAACTCCTCCTTTTACGCTGGATAGAAATGCAATTCATGAAGGGAAGGTCCAAGTGGATCTTCCACTTTGCGTCGGAAAAAAACGATGCGGTAGCTTTTGAATGCAAGCTTTCAAAAAAGGTGCCGCGTCGCAGGGTGATCTTGGTTCAACATGCAGCAGCGGCGGAGAATGTTCGAAACCACAGGCCCGACTCGACGCCGCGGCTCGTTGCTACTCGCTGCAAGATGGGTGACGACTGCGCCGCCGCAGAAGAGTGCCGGGCGGGTCGCGGCTCCGTCACGCGTCGGCCGGATAGTAGGCTGGGTATATAACAACGTCAACAATCGTCAATACAAGCTCTAGGAATGGCATCTCTTTTTTTCGTGCTCACTCGCCAGTGCTGTTTCCTCTCTGCCTCCTGCCTAGGGTGACGTTCCTGTTGGTCAGGTCGGATACTCCGCCGATTGAGTTGCGGTTGTTGGGGTTTCGGTTGACCGCGAGCTGGGTGCGTGCACGTAGTGTGCTTGCTACTTGCTTCTCGTATGCTGGAGAGCTTTCGCGGAAATCGTAGCGTCGGCTATTATCTCGGAAGAGAAGACTGTTCTCGTTCTGGGTGACTGTGGGTCGTCGAAGGCTCGAGGAAGACTGTAACGAAGGCGGTGACTGTAGCTCTGGCAGCGGCTCACGGGACGTGTACTGTCGAGCAGCAAGTCTGCTCTTCTCTGTTGGTCGCATAGATCGGAAGTCGGTCATTGCACGGGATGGTGCTCTCATAATGGGATCTTCGTCGTCATCATCCACGCTGCTGCGATTCCGGTGCAGGCTTGTACCAGCACGTGAGAGCCGCGAGGAAAACTGCCTCTCGTGATCGAAATCTTGACTTGATTCTCGCGGTATACCATTGCCGTTGTACAGCATGCTTGTCCTGCGGGCTTCAATACGATGCATTGCTCGGCTGGGACTGACATTCGACATGGAGTTACTCTCGGTTTCGATACTCTGTCGAACAGTCGGAGAGTCACCATTGATCTGCACGCTGGGTCGTCGCGATATGGTATGCGTTGATGATCTCACTGCCGGGCTGGACACGCCTGTTTTTGTTTCACACAGGGCTATGCATAGTTCTGTGAGGCTTCGGCACATGTTGTCAGCTTTGCGCCGAACCTGTCTATCAGAGACATTTGCTCCTCCGAGGATTGAGCTGGCGGAGTGCAGCGTTCCTTGTGGCCCAGCACTGCCAGTCATTTCTGCCAATGTTAGGGCCTCGCCTACTGTGGCGTCCAGGACGCGATATACAGCCGGAGAAGTATGTTGTCGTGCTTTGGCTAGGGCCTCACGCAGCAAAGGATGAGTACGGCTGCTTGTGTGCCCATCTATAGTAGACTCGGGCGGCGAGAGATTGGATTTACGCTGCTGATTCGGCGAAGAAGAGACTGTTGTGGCGGAGGTATTTGCTGTCCGTGGTCGTTCAGCTGTCGCTTGCGAAACGATAGCTCCGGAAGTCGAAGGGATCTTGCCGCCCATCTCAATGCGCCTGATCCGACTCTTCAGCTCGTCCAGCTCGTCCCAGACAGATACAGCTGGCCCGGTAGAGCCATGTGACTCGGTGCCATCGGCATGAGACGAGGGCTCGCGCTGTACGGGCTCAACCTGCGGCGCCCTAGCATCATCGCGCGAAGAAGAGTAGTGGCCTAGGTTCGATGGACGATAGGTGCCGGTCCTGCTTGGTGGAGTGTGCACTGCCTCTGGTTGTGAGCCTCGCCGTTTGTTGCCAAGCTGCGCAAGGAAATCACGGGGGGAGAGATCCGAGTCTCTGCGCGAGGAGAAGGACGCCTTGCTGTTCAGTTCAGGTTGTCGGGTCCGCGGGCTCTCGAGGGGTGTGCCTGGGGACTGCGGAGGGCGCTCCTGCTGCGTCCTGGTTGAGCTGGGAAGGAGCGACGAGCGGCGGGGCTGGACGTTCGACCGTGATTCGGTGGTCGAAGCTATGCGGGTGACTGTGGGTGCGGCAGAGCTGGAAGGGCCGGGTGATGGAGACTGCAATGCTGATGGCGAGGACATGCGGTTCACGCGGGCGATGCGGGAGCGCAGCTTCTCGTGGCGCGCCGAGTCGACATGCTGGCGCTGCTTGGGCGGCGCGACGTCTTCGGCGATGTTGAGGAAGAGGTCCTCATTCTGCTCCCCGTCGGTGCCTGAGGTGTCTGTGGCCCTGCGCCCATTTTGCGCGGGACGGCGGCGATCCTCGTAGTTGCTGGGTGAGCCGGAATCGGACTCAGACTCGGACGACGACGAGTCGTCAATTGAGCTCGCCATTTGCTGCGTCGGGCGGGCGGTGCTCGTGGCGGTCGGGTTGGGCTTGCGCTGGGCCTGGGCCTGGGCGGTTGTTTGTTGTGTTTGGGGTGGTTGCGGGGTGGAGTCGCTCAGATTCTCTGCGTCGTCTCTTGGGCGTCGACTGGAGGACTGCGAACCGCCAGGCGAGACCAGCCCCAACGACTGGAACTGCTGCTGGGCGTAGGCAAAGTCGGCGGGCTTCTGCGACGTCCTGCGCGCGTAATCCGAGTTGCCGCGAGTAATCAGCGTCACGGGCGGGCCGCGCGAGGTATCATGGCCCGCGCTGAATGATGCTGGTGGTCGTCTGGTGGCCGGTGAGCGGGGCTCTGCGCCAGATGCGGCCGTCTGGGGTGCAAAATACGATGCTGAAGTGGCCGAAGCAGTCGAGTGCGGCGTGGGTGCCGTCGGCGTCGAGGGGTTCGAGGCGCGTCGTGAGCGTTGGGAGGCAGAAATAGTCGAGCTCGCAGACGGCAGGCGCAACAGAGTCGGTGTGTCGGGCGCGGTCTTCGTGCGCTGGTGTTTGGACGACGGCGGCGACTCTTTTACCACTCTCACCTCCTTGGGATCTTTCGATTCCTTGCCCTCTTTGCGGCTCGACGACGGCGGGTCGCGTTGTTGTGATGCGTCTTTGGAGCCCTTCTTAGAATGGCGTCGCCCAAATATCGGCATGGCTTATGTAGAGACGTGTGCTGGCACTGACACCAACCAAGCAGGGTTCAACGCGGGAATGTCATGTAAGGTAGCCAACGCGCGGCATGCTGCTACACGACCCGCAATTGCACGCAGAGTCGTCTTAAGTTTGGCATGCTGCTAAGGAGTTGGCAAAGGTTTGCAATCTGCCATAGCGATGCTGGGGTTGGCCGTCTGAAGAGGGACGAGTCGCGAGCTAGGCGCTCCGGCCACCTCTGGTCACAGTACATGTTCGAGCTAGCATTCTAACGCTCTTAAGCGCGTGATTTAGCCTTGGAAGGTTACGCGCAGATGTCACTACCTAGGTATGATGCAAGCCATCCTTGTGTTGTACTGGCGTGCCAGTGCCGTCTGCTTGACGAAATCCCATCATCTTCGCAAGCCAACTACCAACATCCGCCATTGATGACCGAGTAATGTCTGAAACAGGCTGCTACGGGCGACATGGCTTATCGTCGCCCGTCAATAGCGCCTCTGCAGATCTGATTGACGAATGGCTGATAGAAACAGTGACATTGAGGGAGTGATGCTTCAGCCAGACAGCATCTTGAAGCTGCACGCCTCACCCGATTTTGTTACAACAGCTATCCTGTATTGAATCTGTCCAGCCCTCCCTTCGTTCAATGACTCGTTTGTGTTCGGTGAGAACGCTGTGTTCCAACACGATAGCACCAGTCTCTATGGTAGGGTTGGCTGGTGTCCCAGCCCTCGGAAAGCAACACTCCCAGCCACCTCTAGCTGCACGATGCAAGCGTCTATGTCCGATTGGATGTACTTGGAGAGAAGAGATGGGAAAGAATGCCACCAACTCGCAGCCCAACGACCACTTGACAACTTTATCTCCAAGTCGATAAAGTGTACCTGCATATCATCATCCTTGCAGGGGTATGAAGGTTAGGCGAGCTGTTTTGAATCTTCAGTGACCCTCATGCAAGCCTCATCATATCTCTCTTTGGCAGCCGTTGTTGTACAGATGCAAGCCCGTGTACTAACCAATCCGTCGAAAGTTTATGTCGTTGGGCTTGTGATTGTTAGCACAAGGTGCACGTGATGATCTTGGAAATCGGGCGGACCCTCTGACGATCACGTGACACTACCCGGCCGAACGATAATCCGCGGGAGCCTGATTCGGTGAGATAATTTGCCGGCCCATCATCAACTTTGCGAACGCGTCCACCTGCTGCAACCCTCGTCGCCCATCATGTCCATCGCCGCCCTTTCGAAGTCGCTGCCAAAGCCGAAATATACGGGCGAAGAAGAAGAGCTCACACGCAGCACACGCGTGTTGACTACCGAGCAATACGAGACACAGGTCGCCAGGAGGCAGAATGGCCCACCTGCCTATGGAGCCCGAAAGAACTGGCGACCGCGCAGCGCTGAGGATTTCGGCGATGGCGGCGCGTTCCCAGAGGTACACGTTGCGCAATACCCGCTCGACATGGGCAAGAAGGGCGAGCCATCGAAATCGAATGCCATGGTCCGCAGAGTCGATGCCGAAGGAAAGACCAAGTACGACGAAATCGCAAAGCGCGGACACGGCGACTCGAGGATAGTGCAAGCGAGCTTCAAGGACCTGATCCCCCTGCGACAACAAGCTGATGCTGGACAATTAGATCTGGCACGACCAAGTCAAGAGGTCGTACAAGCGACGAAGGAGAAGACGGAGCAGGCACTCATGGCGCTCGTAGCTGGGCAGACTGCCGCACAGCGACCCAAGAACGTGCAGGGCCGCAAGAACGACGAACCTACCTTTGTACGATACACACCTACCGCGCAGATGGGCGAGGCACAGGGAAAGACGCGGATTTTCAAGATCCAGCAACGGCAGATCGATCCTCTTGAGCCGCCGAAGTTCAAGCACAAGAGGATACCTCGCGGACCACCATCACCACCTCCACCAGTTCTCCACTCTCCACCCCGTAAGCTGACCGCCGAGGATCAAGAAATGTGGAAGATCCCGCCGCCGATCAGTAACTGGAAGAATCCCAAGGGTTATACCGTGCCATTGGACAAGCGTCTGGCTGCAGATGGACGAGGCCTACAGGACGTCACTATCAACGACAAATTTGCACAATTTGGCGAGGCTCTTCAGGCGGCAGATCGCCATGCTCGTGAAGAAGTCAAACAGCGCGCAGTCATGCAACAACGATTGGCAGAGAAGGAGAAGCTGCAGAAAGAAGAGCATCTACGCAACCTGGCCAAGCAGGCCCGTGAGGAGCGCGCGAACGTCTCGCGCCGCCGTTCTACGAGCGACTCCGACACCGACTCCGAGGAGGAAGCTGTACGAAAGCGACAAGCAGACCGGAAGGAGCGTCGTGAAGACTTCCAGCGCGAGCTTCGCCAATCGCGCATGGGTCAAGAGCGCAAAATCCAAATGCTTGCTCGCGAACAGAACCGTGATATTTCAGAAAAGGTTGCCCTGGGTCTGGCAAAGCCTACACAGAGCGGCGAGTCGATGTATGACTCTCGCCTATTCAACCAGTCCAGCGGATTTAATGCCGGCATCAACGAGGATAATCACTACGATAAGCCTCTCTTTGCAGCACAGGACGCCATCAGCAGCATCTACCGGCCAAGTGTCCAACAGGATGATGGGGAAGACGAGGGCCAGACCTACGATCGCATCACAAAGTCCAGCAAATTTGAAGTTTTGGGCAAAGCTAAGGAGGGCTTCAAAGGCGCTGACTTGCAAGAAGCTCGCGAAGGACCAGTGCAGTTTGAGAAGGACACGGACGACCCGTTCAATATCAACCAGATGATTGACGAGGTCAGGGGCGAGAAAGGAAGCGAGAAGACTGGCGAAAAGCGCTATGGCCTCCAGGAGTCAGAGGGGCGTTCCGCAAAACGTGCGAGAGTCGATGATGACAGCGACTGAGTCTGAAACATGTGAACAGTATGCATTTATTTCTGGAACACGAGCGTCGGAGTTTTGGGATGTGTGGGTGCCGCATGTTGGCCATTGTATAGGACCGAAGCCGTGTGACATTTGCATACGGCTCAACATTCAAGAGCTCAATATATTACTTGCTTCTTTCGAACATTGATGCTGCACCGTGTCAGACGTGTTGAACGCCCTTTATGTTGGAAGTGAATCACCTCGTGCCTCATTGGCCCGAGATATCTGCAGAATCCTAGTTTCGGATAGCGCACCTTGCACCGACGTCAACTCCCGCTGCAAGTCCAACCACACTATCGCTGCACAGGCTCCAAAGCCCCGCATGCCGCTTACAGTCTTTAGTTGTGAACCCTGAGCTATTCATCATGGCTCACATGTGGCGTGGCAGAACATACTTTTGTCGCTTGCTAACGACAGTACTAATACCCCGAGAAGTCTTACACGGTCCTTCTTGATATACGCAAGACAGCTACTTGCTACTTTCGAGTTGTTGATCACAAAATGGCTACCAATGGCACAGCAGTAGAGAACAGCAAACAGCACAAGTTCAATCCGAACTTCACACAAGCTGTCATCAACGCTACAGGACCCAAAGCCACTCCACGCGTCCGGCAGCTCACAGCGGGATTGATACAGCATCTCCATGACTTTGCTCGCGAGAATGAGCTCACGGTCGACGAATGGATGCAGGGTGTCGAGTTGGTATGCATGCATCACCAGTCCATATACACAGATTGCTGACAGCATACAGATGAACGCAGCCGGCAAAATGTCCGACGACAAACGCAACGAAGGTCAACTCCTCTGCGACATCCTCGGCCTTGAATCCCTCGTCGACGAGATTACCTACAAGCTTGCATCAGACGCCACCGATGAGCCCACATCAACTGCCATCCTCGGGCCCTTCTACCGCCACAACGCGCCCCAGCTTGCTATGGGCGCATGCATCGTCTCCGATGAGGTCAACAAGACGGGCGATAGGACGTGGATGCATGGCACTGTCACGGACTTCAGGACTGGAAAGCCCATCGAGGGCGCGGTCGTGGATGTCTGGCATACAGCGCCAAATGGACTGTACGAGCAGCAGGATCCTAACCAGCCTGACATGAATCTCAGAGGCAGGTTCACCACGGGCAAGGACGGAAAGTATGACTTTTACTGCTTGAGGCCGGTGCCGTACCCCATTCCGTTCGATGGGCCGGCTGGGAAGATTCTGCAGGCGTTGGATAGACATCCAATGAGACCGGCACATATCCACTTCTTGGTATGTTAAGATTCATGGCTGTGGTGTCTGTACGCTGACTTTTGAAATAGCTCGCTGCGCCGGGATACAAACCTATCGTTACGCAGATCTTCGACCGGAACAGCAAGTACATTGATGACGACGCTGTTTTCGCAGTCAAAGACTCGTTGATTGTAGACTTCAAGCCTTTCCAAGGTGATCCCAAGGCTGATTTCGAGCTGCCATACGACTTCAAAATGGCGAGCTTCGAGGATGCAAAGAAGCACGGAGTCAACGGTACGACTGAGGAGAGCGCTTGATTTTTTACAAAGTCAGGCATGGAGCAATATAAACCATCTCCTTTCCATGCACACTTCACTCTTGTTCGCATGTCGGTGTTCTAGGGAGCGACTTGCCCTCTAGCGTAACTCGTTCCGACAACAAGCGGCTCCATTCCGAGCGAGCGCCGATCCCCGCATTTGCACAACGTAGCTAGCCCGCTGACAACCGTGCCGCGGTAGACGACGCCCTACGCGCCTTGTCATGCCGATGTGATGTCTATGTAGTGACATGGTGCTAGTGTGGGACTACTTTGCTTCGCTGCTTGCTTCTTCCTTCCTCTTGCATCTTCTCGCTTATCACTGCCAAGTCGTCATTATCTACCAACGTGCTGGCAGTCGTCAAGGTAGATATGTGAATATATAAGGTCATTTGCAAGCTAACATGCGGTAGGCTTTAAGGAACTTGACACATTCAGGAAGCTTTGTGCTATACGAAGGGGCCTACACTTGTGTTCTCTTGACACGTGCTAGCGGGGGCAAACGCGAGAAGCATAGTCAAGAGTCGATCTTACCGATTGATCTGTCTGCAACAACAACCTTCTCGGTTATAAATACCGTGGCTGGCCTTCTCCTCCCTAGACTTTTACCTTTCTCCCACCTCTTTGGTTCAACCTTCACGACACAGCGTCAGTATTCTGTGCTCTCTTTGTTCACATCCCGAACCCGAAGCGTCTCTCCCCACCAAAGCAAAATCTCCAATCATGGGAGAAATGCCTACCGGAAAGATCACCCTTGGGCGGTACATGTGGGAGCGCATCCACCAAATCGGCGTCGACACAATCTTCGGCGTACCAGGAGACTTCAACCTGCAATTCCTCGACTCCATCTTCCACGTCGACGGCCTGAAATGGATCGGCAACATGAACGAGCTCAACGCCTCATACGCCGCCGACGGCTACGCACGCGTCAAGGGCGTCCCGGGATGTGTCGTAACCACCCATGGTGTTGGTGAGCTCAGTGCTTTGAATGGCATTGCGGGCGCCATGTCCGAGCAAGTCAAGCTCATCCATGTTGTTGGTCAGACCCCCCGACCTATACAGAAGAATCACATGATGATCCATCATTCTATTGGGAACAAGCCAGATCATCAGCTCTACAATAAGGCTTCTGAGGGCTTGCGGTACGCGGCGGCTGAGCTGTGGGATATCGAGACTGCACCGGCGGAGATTGATCGGGTCATTAGGGAGTGCTTCCTCAAGTCTGGGCCGGTATATATTTTCTTGCCGCTTGACCTTTCGAAGGAGCATGTTGATGCTAAGTTGTTGGATACGCCTATTAACACGAAGCCGGAAGTTGATGAGGCGGCTCAGGAGAAGGCAGTCAAGGCCGTTATTGAGGCCCTGAAGGAGGCCAAGCATCCGGCTATTATAGTTGACGCATGGACGCAGAGGTTTGGAGCGGCAGAAGAGGCACAACAGCTCGTCCAGAAACTCCACGTCCCGTGGTTCTGCGCGAACATGGGCAAGGGTGTAGTAAGCGAAGACGACGAGATGTATGTTGGTGTCTGGAACGGAGAGGTCAGTTCACCTGGCGTCAAGGAGGCAGCAAAAGCTGCTGATTTAGTCGTAAGTGATCCTTCCTACTGTTGCGAGTTACTTGCTCACTGTTCAGATCACTTTGGGCTACATTCCCTGCGACACCAACTCAGCCGCCTTCTCGCGCCCTCTCTTCGACGAATCCACCATCCACATCAACCCGCAAGACGTCGTGGTCAAAGGCCAAATCTTCCTCAACACATCCATCAAATCCCTTCTCTCCGCCCTAGCCACCGCCCTCCCCTCATCACCCCAGCACTCCATCCCCAAGCCCCAGCTCCCCGCCCCCAGAACCCCCCTCGACAAGGACGCAACCAAGCTCACCCAATCCTTCCTCTGGCCCGCCATCGAATCCTTCCTGCAGCCCAACGACCTGATCATCGGCGAAACCGGCACCTCCAACTTCGGCCTGTGCGACATCAAATTCCCGCCTAACGCGCGCTTCATCACGCAAATCTACTACGGCAGCATCGGCTTCGCGACCGCTGCAACTCTCGGCGTCGAAGTCGCGCGCTCGGAACTGCAATCTGACAAACCCAGTCGTACGGTGCTGTTCACAGGCGACGGCAGCATGGCGCTCACGATTCAGGAGATTGGCACCATGATCGCGCAAAACCTGCCGATTGTGATTTTTGTGATTAATAACGCGGGATATACGATTGAGAGGTTGATCTGGGGCGCGAAACAAGCGTACAACGATATCACACCGACAAACTACTCGCACCTACTGCCGCTGTACAACCACCCTAATCCAGACACGTCATTTCATCGCGCGAGCACAAAGGCTGAGTTGAGCAGTATCCTTGGCTTGAAGGATTTGAGGCAGCCACGCGATTTGCAGCTCGTCGAGTTGGTGGTGGATAAGTTGGATACGAGTTGGAAGCTGGGCACGACGTTGGCGTGGAGGAGTGTGGAGCATAGGAAGTATTTGACGGAAGAGGGGTTTGTGGATACGTATGGGAATTGGGGGTTGGAGACGCAGGAGGGGGGGAAGGTTAAGTGGTTTTGAGGGTGAGTGGAAGCTGTGATGTCGTGTGTTTAGTCCTGTCTTACTGGGCTTTTGGGAGGGAGTGTTTTGCTGGAGGGTCCTGGTGAGGCTGAGTGAGCTACTCGAAGGGAGTAGAAGTTTGAAGCGAGTTCAGTATTTGCAAATTCGTCTCCAAATAAGAATGTGGTCATGACATTTTGCGGGTTGTAGTGTTGTTACCGGTACTCCATGTGAAGACGATGGTTGAATTTCCTCCGTCGAGATATCGGAAGTACTCAGATCGATCAATCACGTCTGTGCTGAACAAGCAGCAATTGTATTTGCATCGGTTTATCTGAAAGAGAACGCATGGTCATGTGCTACTTCTCGGAGGCGTGTGCCTCAATAGTGTAACGATGATAGCGGTGAAGGTATTTCTCAAACGACAGTGGGAGCAGCAATGAGCCAAACCTCAACCTTAATGCGACCTGACTTTCAGCCGGCTAAATATAATCGCGTCATCGCACGAGGCTGGGTTTTGAGCCTCGTTGACTGACCCCGCGATCCTGCCTTGCGCCACCGCTGCTGCTTGTCTCGACTCCCGGACACACAACACACCAACACCTTTACCGCGAACAACAATCAACTGGTCATACATTGTATTCACAATTTCAGTTTTATGTTTAGTCTCCTTCTGTCGCACACTTCACGAGCTCGTACGATAGCAGTCTTCGCCAGATCATGGAGTTATATGGACTCCCAAGACACAGCCGGGCACATAGCTGCAAATATTGTCAGCGTATCGTGATTTGCCGTGAGCACTTTTTGAGTGGTACTTCCCGAATCAGACTACCGCATAAAGAATCGGAGGTCCTGCAAGCAATGAAAGATAATTGTGCGTTGATGATGTCTTTGCTGGGTTTAGGATGGCAGTTCGGAGCTCATCCACTCGAAGACAACTTTGATCAACTGATGAGACAGCACTGTAGTTCTTGGCTCAAAACTGGCTAATGGGATGGTAAATATTACGTTGTGATCTATTCACATAAGGTTCAGCGTCCACTGTGGCGAGATTTCACGCTGCGCATTCAGTACGAAGATTACCACAATCCGGGCGCTGAATGGAGCATCAAGCCATCACCAGGTAAAACTCGTCGAGCGAAGTGGAGGAACCAGAAGCTAATTCTCCCTAGATATAGCTGTAGACGAGGCTTCAGAATATGTAGGAAGAGCGCTAGATCCCTATGTTGGCTCTAAAGATAGCCTTCGACAGGCTCGCGAATGGCTGGACATATGCCATGATGCACATCCGTTGTGTGACAAAGCATCAAAAGACTTTGTACCCACACGCTTACTAAACTTTGGAATGGATGATTAAAGAGACACTGTCCGACTAATTGACACCTCTCAAGAGCACTTCGTCGTTTGGGCAGCCTTGAGTTATGTCTGGGGCGGTGGCCAAAGTCTCAGGACCACTGTATCTTCCAGAACTGAAATGAGCCAGCAAATGACTGTCTCGAGATTCTCCCGCACACTACAAGATGCTTTGACCGTTTGCAAAGGACTAGGAATACTGTCCGTACGCAAGTACGGCTTAATTCACGGCGCAATTGCGGCTCAATACAGTCTGTGCGCCAAGGGGCCACATGTAGATAAGAACCCTCCTTCTCCGCAAGGAGAGAGAGGGTAGTAGTCAAGTAATCAACAGAATCATCTTGCCTGCTCACCTTTTGGCGTACGCCTGCGGGCGTACACATCCAATACCCGGTCAACCGACATATACAGTATTTGTGGGTCGACATTTTATGTATTGTTTAGGTGTCAGATTAGTTCGAGGCTTTGCTCTATGAGGATGTCAGATAGCAGATTTCGCGCGTTACTGTCTTCACGATTAGGGATAGTCGAGTAACACAAAGCTTGGGTGTAACAACACGAATAAAAACAGAACACGTAGCAGGAACACAGCACAACAGGACAATCAATCAAGACTTCATCCAATCCGTCAAATCTGACACTAGGATGACGAAGAATATCTTACAAGAGAAATGGCCGCAACGCCTAAGATATATCAGAACGCATGGTTCACCATCTCAGCTTCCACAGCAGATGATGCATCAAAGGGGTTCCTAGAAGATCGATGGTACTTGATGGCTGCTTTCACCAGAAGTATTATTTCGCTTCCATACTGCTTAGCAGATGGTTGGCTTAGTAGTAGTGGCTCCATTATTCTTGGTGAGAGGCCTGTACCCATTGGTTATGATGACAAAGCCCCGATACATCAGCGCGCATGGACATACCAAGAGCGAAGACTATTGCCAAGAGTGTTAGACTTTAACAGAACGACCCTCTCTTTCATTTGTCGCACTGGCAGATTTCGTCGAGGCCAAAGCCCCGAGCTATGGGCATCAAGTAAAGTCGATAAATTGGGCAGGGCATAGGCCGAACAAGAGCGAATACTGCCATGCATGGAGAATCACGAACTACCCAACTGGCATGCCATAGTCAGGGTGTTGCGATTATGAGGAGAAGCAGACCAAGTGCTGGTGTTCTGGTGCTACTTCCTCACTTATCGAGTATCTCTTACCTCAGCTATATCATAGATACGTCATATAAACAGACCCTGCTCTGGTCCCTTCTGGGATGGAGACGAGCAGAACAAGACAACACAACAATACACAATACTTTAATTAGACTGCATTTTCCACACTGCGACACAGGGACTACGCGACTCGCAAGCTCACATACCCGAACGACAAGCTCAAGGCCATTGCAGCTTTAGCTGAGTTATAAAGGATCCGTAACAAGCAGAAGTATGTGGCTGGTCTTTGGATGGAAACCCTTGTCCTCGATCTATGCTGGATTTCAAGTGGCGACGGGACTGGCATTGGGCTGACGCCACGGCCGTGTGAGTACCATGCGCCAAGCTGGTCCTGGGCAGCAATAGACGTAGGAACAACACGAGAGCTATTCCTCGATGATCTTGTTTATGGAAGTTGGGAAGGATACGATTGCAAGCTCGAGCCAAACGCTACAGTCGTTGATCTTTTCCTAGATCAGATACCACCAAACACAACATATGGACAAATCCGCACAGCAAGCTTGACTTCAGATGGACTCGCGTTGAGCACTAAGCGGTCCTTCGAAGACGGTTACCAGCTTCATCCGGAGTTAGCAGGAGGAAATTCCCTCTTCGCCTCCAGGGACGCCTTGGAGATATTGAACCCTGTCACCAAAGCTGAGTGGCCCGTGGTAGCTTTCGTTCTGGTGACGCGAACAGCAACGGGGAGAATCCCTCCAGACTTCCTCTTTGGCTTGTTCCTTGTTGAGCAAACCGCGGAACAATACCGACGAGTGGGAACATTCCATCTAGACTTAGGTTCATATTGGGATCACACACACAATGAGCTTGTTGACGTTGGCAAGATATTCAAGCGACGTCGTATCACGATCGTATGATCTATGAAAGACGGACTAGCTGCGCACCGAAGTATGTGAGGATGGATGGCTTCTTTGAGCGGAAACAAGACATTTTCTTAGGCACCATGTTCCTATCAAGTACTTCTCATTCCGCAATTTGATTGATCGTATCCACTCAGCATTATCACACGCTACGAAGCATACCAGATGCATCGTCGTGAAGCGTGTCATGCTTAATAATGTAAGACCCAACAAGAAGCTGAGAACTCGACAATTGAGATCATCGGCAGGAAACAAATCGTCGCCATCAGCCCTGTCACAGGACTCACAACACTGCTGTAAGAACATACACTAGCCATCAGAGTATCATTGCACAATATAACCCACTTCCTAGCGCCTGATCAAATTATCACAAGTATTCGTAACTGCACACATGCCACCGAATCTACATTTGCTTGTCTACGAAATGCGATCACTACCAGAACACAATCGCAACCAATCCTTGATCATTGTGTACCCAAACATCTACCCAACCACAAACTCACCACCCTAACAAATACCATTACCTCCATCTTCCCCCCCTTCCCAGAAACTCGTGCAAAACGCTGTAGCATCAAGACACACATTGCGGCGTAGTAGATGGGCACATGATAAGTAATCAGCCAGAGTTTATTAGATAGCCGCCCACTCCGAGTCCCAGACACCTCACCAATTCCCACCACAATTGAAACTATCCATTAATTCCTTACCAGCTGACTGCAGGTCGAGAAATAATCCCTAACATGAGTAGATACTCATTCATGTAACAGCATACAACATCCAAAGTGCCATCAAGAACCAATGACCTGAAAACCAACAAACTCGGGATCAAACAAAGAAAGTTTTGCAAGGAGAGTGCATCATGTAGTCTTCCCGAACCAACCTTTAGCCGCCGTCAAGCCATACAAGTCTATCAGCACACTATATGTGAGCGAGTATCTCACGCCACGCTATGCAGCACGAACAAATCAATCTTTACATGTACCGCAACACTATCGCCTCCTCTCCCTGAAATCTTCATCCATGCCTTCTAAACATCCACCACGGACCCTCAAATTAACACATGCCATTCATCCACTGAATCACACATCACTCAAACCCATCCTGCATCACTCTCGTCCTCCCATAAACTACGACTTCTCCAACCCAACCCCACACCAGCCCATTCCACCCTACAACATCCTTCTACATCACTCATCACCCAAAAAGAAAGTGCAATCATGTGCAATAATCAAATCGTATAAAATCGTCTCTATATACTATATATATCTACCGTCTGAAACGAAAGTGAATGTGCATCGCACAGCAACCCAGCGAGCGAATCAAGGACGCCCACCAAAGTGGGATGCATAGCTTACAACGAGAGAATTCGACCGCTTAATCAGCGACGTGTAAACAGACAGCCGCCCAAAGGCCGACCGAGCGAGAGTAACAAAACTAAAAGGTTTGGATTTGAGTATATCCACTGTACGAAAAGGAATATAATGCAACTTATGAACCAGTGCGCATCTCGAAAATCAAAGGGGCGAATCCTGACCCCAACGCTGAGCAGCCCTTGCTTGCAGCGTCGAGTTGTGTATATCAGGTCCCATCCTAAAACACAAAAAGAAAAGTTCAGGTCGCAAACCTAAAACGCCTATTGAATATCAAACCAGGTACTGGGTATCCTGCTATAACCATTGTTTGTGTGTGTGTATACTTCCCTCACTCTTCACGCCTTCGGCAAAACTAGTAAACATACGTAGCAGTCCTGCCCAAGCTAGGTTTACTCGGCCCGTAATCGCTGCGCTCATTCTCGCGACCGCGAGGCGCCCACCTGACGTCTTCAGGGCCGTACTTGGGCGCATACTGCACTTCGTTGGGGTTGAAACTCGACTGGCGAACGGGGCGAGGACGCTGTTGCGAGGCGTACGAGTCGCTGCGCATTTCGCCGTACAGAGGACGTCCGGAGCGGCCGCGCTGCTCTTCGCGGATGGGCGAGGAGCTCGAGCGACCCAGGGGTGGGGGTGGCATGGATGCCTTGGAAATGTTGGCTTCCGAAGGGCGATTGGCGCCGATCGGGGGGCGACCAAGGGGAATTGCTTCTGGGGAGCGGTGGCGTTGGCTGCTTGGCGGCTCGCGGAGGACGGTGCGGTGGCTGCCTGCAAGGAGGTCGTCTTGGCGGAGAGGGACGCTGCCGTTGGGTGTGGGGTAGTGGTAGTACTTGGTCTTACTGGCAGATGAAGGCTGAGGTGGCGGTACAGATGGGTATGCCTCCGGGCTGCTGTGCTCGGGAGTCATGGTTTCTCGCAGTCCAGAGGGGCGCGGGACCGAGGCGGGTTTGCTGCGCGAAGACGCATGTGGCACCGTTGACGGCATAGTCTGCGAACGGTGGAAGGCTGGGGGTGGCGAAGTCGATGCATGCTTCGGGGCTTCAGCGTAGCGGCATTCCGGCGTAGCACGCGGCACTTCGATCTTTCCAGGCGAGGAGGTGTGTTGCTTCAACGGAGGAGGCATCCGTCTCGATGAGCTCTCATTGCCGTCCCAATCGACGATTTCAGGGAAGGCGCGGTCACGGTCTCGGCTTTCTCGTTCGCGGCCTGATGTTGTTCGCTCCTTGGGTCGGGCAGAGGACCTGCGCACGGGCTCTGGCCGTGATTCCTTGGGTCGCGATGAGCGGCTGCCGTCGTAGTAGTCTCGCGATGTAGTCCGGTCCATGGTAGGACGCATCTCAGCTTGGACCTGTTCGCGCGATTTGTGCAGGTAGCGAATAGCCTCTTCGGCCTGTGTGCTCATCTTGCGAGCGCTCGATGTCTCGTAGCGCGGGTCCTCATATGAGCGTCGCTCGTCAGGCTTGCGGCGGGTGTCGGCACTCTGTCGTCGCACCTCCTCTTCTTGGCTGCGACGCTTGTAGCCTGCTTCGTAGCGCGCCTTCTCGTCTGCGGACGACGACTCGCTTTCGACAGAGACAAACTTGTGGTTGCGGCGGTCTTCCTTGTCACGCGTCTTGGTGCGGTCAGATCGCGTGCGGTCGGTGGTGGCTTTGGCGGTCCTTGATGACTCCTTCTCCGTTCGTGGGGTTGAGCCAGACTTAGGGGGGTATGCGGAGTATGTGTCATACTTGCTGCGGGTGCTCGCACGTGCACGGTCGCGGTCGCGGTCGTCATAGTACTTGTCGTCGTCGGCGTAGGCGGCCGTCGGTCTGCGCTCCTCCGTGGCATAGCGGTTGCTGGACGTGTTGGCGGACGGGCGGGACTCGAATCGCGTCGACTTCTCGCGACTTGCGGCGGTGGCTCCTCGTGCGAGCTTCTCTCTTCGCAGGGCTTCAAGGGTGATGCTGGCTTCGTACTTGGCGCGCTCGGTCTCGTCGATGAGCACCTCGTAGGCCTTTTGGATCTTGTGGAACAGCTCGGCCTTCTCTTGCTTCACGGCGGGATCCGTCGAGGTGACCTTGTCGGGGTGGCAGTGGAGCACTAGCAGGCGATGCGCCTTCTTGATTGCTGAGGCATCGGCCGTCTTCTCGACGCCCAGCGCTTTGAAGTGGTCGGGTAGGGGTTCGTCCATAATTGGGGGTTTGGGGCGGTTGGGGAAGGTGCAGGCGGGGTGGTGTTGCACGGTCTTATAGCTGCGAGACAGTGCGGTGAGTCTTCAGTCAAGAATGAGACATGCGCTCGCCGATCAATTGCAAGGGAGCGGTGGCGGAGAGCGGGAGTGCGCGGTGGTGGCTGGAGGCGGCGAATGTATCGCGTAGGGCAGCGACAGGCTCGAGCAGACGGGCGCTGCTGGGTATATGTGCGTGGACTAAGGGCACGCGTGGATTGGGGTATGGGGTGATGCTGGGACGCTGGGACGCTGCAGAAGAGTCTCCTGTTCCTGGTGCGGTGACGACGTTGGTGCCCGTGCTGACTCAAGCCGATCGGGCTGTTCCTGGATCGAAGACGGAAGGAAAACCGGAGAATCTCGTGGCAACGCGAAACGGGGGCTCGGCCGGCGAAAAAGAATAACACAAACTCTTTGCAGAAGTTTGCTTGGGTGCTTGGTTGTTTGGGTGCTTGGTTGTTTGGGTGCTCTTTGTTGTGGGCGAGAGCAGAGGCTGTGTACGGCGTGTCTGCAGAGTGGATGCGATGCTGGGCAGCTGTCGTTGTCCAAGCAGCGGCTTCCTTGCGGAGAGTAGCGGTCTGGCCTGCGACGTCACTCTGGGTTAAAGGTTTCAGCGAGGTCCCGATCTCTGCAGCTTGCGGCTATCCGGGTCACAAATACAACGGCGGGTGGGAGCACAGAATCGAAATAGAAGCTGTCGGGACTCGAAATAAAGAGCTGTACCACGCAGGAGACGTGAGGGGTGTCAAGTAGTCAGCCTGCGGAACTGTTCTCGGGGCCTTCTGGGCCTCTACCACGCCCGAGGCGGCCCTGGGTATGCCCACGGGAGTTGGCAAGGGATGTGCCTGCGGTCCGCAGCACGCAGCACGCTCTGCTTCATTCAGGAATCAGGGCTCGAGGCTATTTTGCGATTCACGCTTCATCAGCCTGCATGCAGCTTCCACGGCGCCTCTGCACGCTGCTGGCCGCGCCAATCCGGCCACGCTCAGCTAAGCCAGACGCAACTAATCATCTCATCTGAGCCACCTTGTCCAGAGGCACGCTGCATGCGAGGCATCGGCTTGGGCGCCTACGAAACACACGCCCAATCATACCATGCAGGTCCCTCCACTGCCAAACCCCCATGTGCCAAAACCCACCCAGCGAGCAGCCTCGATAGGCACGTCCAAGAAAACACTAGCTGCAAGGTCATCCAGACGACATGAATGCCCACGAGTCGCCTGTCAGGTGTGACCTGCAGCGGCCACCCAATGGCAAAATGCTCAACCACTCCACCGCAAAGTATTGCTGCCACTGTGACCAACCCGAGTTACGCTGGCACGAAAAATGACGGCGCACAGCATTGTCGAGTGCAGTCTGGTCGTCGCTAGAAGGACATGGAATCCAGACACCCCGCCCGTCACACGCCCACCGCGCCCTAGCCCCTTCACCTCACCCCACCACTGCGATGGATGATGTGCAGCCCTGACACCTCGCCCGCAAGGATCATCCCCCGACATCACCGGAAGGGACGTGAGAGACAGCACGCCGCGTCGATATGGGCGGCTGCATCGCATCCATCGCCAGCCAGCACGAATGTTTTCTTCTTGTCGATACAGGCAAGGCCCGTCCCGAACGACACGGTCTGAGTGGCCCATGGCCATAGGCTTATGCGGGGAAAGTGGGCCGCCGCAGCCAATGGGCCCGTTGCATGGTCTGATCCGGCGATGAGACGTGGTCAGCGAGGATTTGAGGAACACACGAAGAATATACACCAGGACGTAGGTGTGTGTGGAGAGCGTCAACAGTTTGCGCAGGATGACGAGCGTGTGCTTTGAAAGATATGTCATTGTGCCTCCAGCGCCGCTTCGCTGGCAAACTCCCACACGGGTAGCTCAACGTCAACCACAATCGGCTTGTTGAACGTGGATGCTTTTCCGACGACCCTCGGACTCAAGAATGCCGCGTTGATCATCAGAGTCTCGCGGCGCTCCACTCCAGTGCCCCCAGGTGTATGCGCCTCAACCTTGCTGCGGCCGACGTCGCTTCGAGTCCTGCACTCTATCGCTCCACCAGCCTTCCTTCTCCACGTCTCCACCCCCGCCTCACTGCTTGAAAGAAGGGCACCGTCCTCGAGGCTGGACGTTGGATGCGGCTCTGGGGCACCAGGCTGAGTCTCGTCAATCTCCCCGAAGAGTCCTCTGAACTTATCAGAGACGACATGACGTGGCACCTCTCCGGCATGCATGTACTCGATCCCACGCCCTGCTTTCCGCGTGGCATCGACGAGTGAGATCTTCTTGTTTCCTGCGCCTGGATCTGTCCAGTGCTCAATAGATTCGACGAGGCGAGACAGGTCTGATTCAGCGTCCGCATTCCCGGCACTCGTTGATTCATCCTCCGTCTTACCAGTGCTCGTCACTTCAGCGTCAATCTCACCATCCCTCCACCTCACCCTCTCAACCCCCCTCCCCCCATGAATATGCCCACAAACATGCATCACCGGCCTCACCCTCGCCAACCTCCCCATCAGCCCCGCACACCCCGCGCTCCCCTCCATTGTCCCATCCAAACACCCCTCCCCCGGCGAATGCGTAATCACCACATCCGCCCCCTCCATCTCCCCCGTCCCCCAAATCTCCTCCGCTTCCCCATGCCCCCAGTATTGAAACGCCCAGCCGCGTCGGCCGGGTGAGTATGGCGAGCCGAAGACGCGCAGATAGGTGCGTGTGCGCGGTAGGTAGATTGTCGCGGCTGAGTGCTGCAGGTATGTGATTGAGGGTGAGGAGAGTAGGAGTTTTCTACACGCTTCTGGGTCTTGAGGAGAGGGCCATTTCCATTTATTGGAATGCGAGTGGAAGAAGGGCGGGTCGAGGGTTGTGTCGTGGTTTCCTGCATGCATGATATATCAGTGCACGTGATCAGTAAACGCAGTAAACGCAGTGAATATAGTGGATATTTGAACCTTGAAAAGGTAAGTTTGGGGTAAGTTTGGGATAAGTTTACCAGCAACAACAATCTTGGCCTGAAAATCCGTCTTCTC
Source organism: Parastagonospora avenae f. sp. tritici 18332-5 (assembly GCA_022559985.1). NCBI lineage: Eukaryota > Fungi > Ascomycota > Dothideomycetes > Pleosporales > Phaeosphaeriaceae > Parastagonospora > Parastagonospora avenae. The sequence continues at coordinate 132,520 of JAFJTR010000017.1, forward strand.
AAGCCATCCCACCGTCTTCTTGAGTTCCGCTTCACTCCCCTGGTTCGTCAGGTCGCCGGCGTGAATCAACACGTCGCCCGCGGGCAATTTGGGCGTCTGGTTGTGCGTGTCGGATATGCACACGATGCGGACTTTGCGCGTCGTCATTCTACTCGTCTACAAAGTGTTCATTTCGATTCACGATTTTGTTGTGGTTTTTGTGTGCGTGACTCACCCACTCCTTCGCCAATGCCAATTCTCCATCGCTGCCTGGCGAGCCTCAAACATTGATGCCTCAGCCATCCATACATATGACGTCATCCCACACTCTCACATCTTCAACGTCCCTCATCAACCCAACAGCTGCGTTGTTCTTCGACATCAAGCATCCCCAGCCGAAACTAAACGTCCGTCCCTGATCATCCCCCGTCCCGCCGCACCTCGGCACGGCAACCTATGTCGTGCATTCTTCGCCACTTCGCCACTGGCACACGAAACAAACGCCTCGCCCGAACACGAGCGTGATCGGCGCACATGCTCGAGGATAGGGAAAACTCGGATGCAAAACTAACACTTTGCCATGCCATGCCCGTGGGCTGGGAAGGTGGTGCGCATTGATGGAGACGGAGGTGCGCGCCGTGTGTTGCGGAGCGGCGACGCGACGTGGAGTGTGTGAGGCTGCGCATCGAGTGAAAGCCAAGAATAATGCGATGCAATGCGATGCTACAGCTACACGAGACTTGCGAGGCGATGTGAGCTGGAAGTCAGCTGGAGTAGTAGCTATCGGTCAGCGCGACGCTATTCGTGCTGCGCCATTCGTACCTCAGCTCACAGCTGTCTAGCAGCGTTTGTGTAGCTGAACTAACCTCGGCGTCTCGTCGTAGGGCTAATGTGACAGTCGCACGATCTCCAACGTCGTCATCATCACGCAAGCACATTATTGTTGTGTAAAACACCTTTTTCATTCTTATGTTGAAAATATAAGAGCCATCCCAGTGGGGTATCGTCGCACATCCATAACGCCAAACTCCAGCATCTGAAAAAACAAAACAAAGCGCCCTTCTGTCTAGGGTTCCAATATCGTGCAATTCGTTGTGTGGAAGAAAAGGAAAAGAAATGAAGATCAGATAAGTAGCAGCAGCTCTTGTAAAAAAAAAATCCCCAAACAAAACGAAACAAATCCCGCAATCCTTCAAACCGACCTCCGTCGTAACCCAAACCAACATTTTCGTATATACCAAGGAAATCCACGCGATGCTTCAAGTCGCGTAAATGCGAGACAATGTGCTCAGAGAATGTGAGGCCTGGTTAAAGAGTGTGAGACTTGGATAGTCTGACGCTGTTCGTTGCGAATGGCCGTCATATGTGAAGCTCAACCGGACACATCAGACCAGTGGCTCTTGACACTGCTTGATCGTTCCTGTCCCTCAGGAAGAGGAGCACCCACGTCCACGTTTTGCTCCGGCGGTGTATGGGGTCGAGGCCGACCTGTTGTTACTGGTTCAGCATGACGTTTCCTGCTCGAAGACTCTTCGTATTGTTGGAGGATGTGCTGCGGGAACTTGCGGGCTTGGCTTGACTTCCCCTTCGTTGGTGTCGTGTCGTGATCACGAGCACGATAGACACCGTATACTTTGCTGTGGGAGCCACTGTCAAAAGACACACCGTCCATTTCCCAATCGTTGATGTCGAAGTCTTTTGGGGGCGACTTGTCGAACATGGTGGACGACGCGTCAAGCGAGAGGTCGTCCATCGAATCATCCTCACCCACGAGACTGATTCCACCTCCCCTAAGACGCTTGAGTGATGCTGCGGGATCTTGATCTTGCTCATCTTCCGAGGAAGCATCGGTGCTGCCCTCACTTGCAGGTCTTTCGGCTTCCAAGTACACTGCTGGACGCTCTCGAGACATGACTACATTTTCGCCTTCAACAGCGGTTTGGTCATGCTCCTCGGTGGACATTAAAGACTCTTGGTCGGTCTTGACCCATTTGATGAATTGTTGCATCTCCAACCGAACAAGCCAGGAGTCGAACATCGACTTGAAATATCTGGGGAAACCGCGGGGGAGCGACAGATCGCAGTCGGCCTCATGACCATTGAGTTGATATTCGATGATTTTCTCGATCATCAGCTTGACCATCTTCCAAACGAAGGGGCCGCATGCTCCGCGATCATGGTTAAACTGGTTGTCCCACCATTGGTTGGGGCTCTCCTCTTGTGGCAGGAAGTTCCAATCTAACAACTCTTCCCTAAGGACCATCAAGAGGCCCCTTGAGACGTCGCATGCCAGCCGCTGGATCCGATTATGGTAGTTCACGCCCATCGAGTCATAGTAGAATCCTATCTTGTGAACGCGATCCACAATGACCAATGACCAATGAGTACCGTCGCTGTAAGCGCCAATACCGTCATTTATGGGCAGCACAATCCATCTCTTGTCTTGCAGGCGATGTCTGTAGACATCATAGCTGGCTTCATCAGCGTCGTCGCACCTCGCCGCCAGGTAGATGATCTGAGCTGCATTGGGGCTGATTATGCTGATGCCATATTTGTGACACTCTAGGACATGCTGAAGTACATCGAGCGACATGCCGAGCGCACTATCTCGCATCCATGCCTCTCCTTCACTGCAGTCTAGCATGTAGTTGAAATCCGTGTTCGGCAGCACACTGTCTCCAATCGCCAGATATGTCTCGTCGTCATGAGGTGGTGGGCGCCTGGCTCGTATGTTCAGCTCCCTGTACCGAAGAGGTTCAGGAAAGGCCTGGATCGTTTCTGCACGCAGTCTGGATTCGCTCTCATGGTGCTTCTGAACTGCTGTAGAGGCCTTACACGGGCCATCGGTTTCCCACTGCAGGCCCTTTTTGAAAGCCTGAGGCTTAATCAGGACGTCAATGCTATATCGACGTGTGCGCAAGGGTGGCGAAGTCTTCTTAGTTGGCGCGAACCCGGCACGCTCAAAGCCGCGAGAGGCAAGAAAAAGCATTTTGCTAGTCTCCTCGCGCATCGTCTGTTTTGTGTTGGCGAAGATGCTAACGTCCGGGCGAAGCGTGCTCGTGTCGATCTTCACGCGATCGTTCCAATTGTCAAGGCTGATCGGGACGGGTTGTTGCTCAGACCAGATTGAAGGATGCGCCACGGAGGAAGCCGTGGCCTCGCTCGTGGCGGGCGGGTGTATTGTCGGTAGCGACTCGGTTGTGGCTGATGACAGTGTGGACGGTGCTGGCTCATCGGTCTTGGGGGAGCCGCTTGTGGTGGGAGTCGTAGCCTTCGAATCGGAGCATGTAGCCATTCCAGATGCATTGGCTCCTGCCATCTCGGTCGGCAGGATGTCTGAGGGCGCGCCATCAGGCGACGACATGTCCCAGTCTTCGTTGCGGATCTCGAGCACCGCGTCTTCGGAGTGCGCATCTATTACCGCTTCGATTGTGTAGACCTTCTGGGCCTCTGAGTCCAGCATGATTGGCGGAGAACTCGGCTGTTTGCCGTTTGGGTAGCTTCCAAGGGATTGAGTGGTGAGTTGATTTCGGTAGCGCGGAGTGGAGCGTTCCAAAGTTGGGTGAGGGTGAGTGCACTGCCGGGGGAGAGCTTTTACGTGCGGGGTGGAGGATTCGGCACACAATATCAAAGCGTAAAATTCAAATTCGTACGTGAGAGCGTGACGAGTGGTGGGAGAGAGTGCGCGTTACCCAGTGTGAAAGCGAAAGGTGCGCTAGTCGAGATATCAGAAAGTTTGCGCGAGGTGTAGCAACTTGTTTGCGTCGCTGAACGTCAAGGCAGGCTGAAAGAGTGAACTCAAATAAGAGCTGTGTGTGTGAATGGAAGGAGCGAGCGAGGAGGGAAGGCCGTGGGAGTTGCTTCCTTTTAAAGCTGTGGAAAATATTCTTTGGCGGAGCTAATAAGACTGATACCATGGTAGGAGGTGACAATAGAGGACCATACAGATACGTCCACATCATAATGAAAATTTAAATATTCACATACTGAGAGCAGCATATCTTTGGAGCAAGCGTACGGCCGGAGGGCGCAAAGTAGAGATAGGAAATATACGTCTTGCGGTTAAGATGAGGGGAAGCTGATTCGATGCATACAGCCAAGGCGCTGAGGCCATGGAAACTCTTTAATACTCGCCGGCTGATCCTTTGCAGACACATGAAAGGCTGCGCATGTGTGGTTCTGGGGCGACCGATCGGCGACAGCCTGCGCTTCGTAGATAGCGACAAGTGTGCGCTCTCCTTCAGCGACGTGTCGCGAACATAAGTCCACAATCCGCTCTCTATTGTGTGAACCTTATCATAGCCTTGGGACAGAGTCCGGCCGTCGCGCCATTCTTGCAGCGTGAAATCTTTCTAATCAGGTTGCGGCGGTATGGCCTCACGCTCGTCAACGCTGCGCTCTACCTTATCTACCTGGCATCTGTAAGCTCGAAAACATCTATCCATACGCAAAATCGAATCATCAAAGACCTTCTGGCAGACAGCAGCGGAACCATCGTCACTTGACTATTGCCCGAATCGGTCTGCTGTGCTGCCTCTACAGCCGCACTCTACCTACAAGACGGGCAGAAAACATCTCTAGCTCTTCTGATACGCGCAAAGGGCTCTCGCAGCAAATCTTGGGCTATGACATAAAATTAGTTGCAAGTCTTACGCCAACCTTGGAATCCCACGTGTGTGCTTTGTAGCACGTAGCCGCCTGTTGCAGGCCGAGAATGGCACTTCAAACGACGTGTAGATGATTCACGACCAACCCTTGATGGAAAGAAAACCACAGAAACAACAAAGATGGAGTAAGTGATGGAATGTCACCACGCAAGCAACGAGTGAAGTTGTGGATAAGTTATCCCTGGCGTCCCAGACCGCTTTCGCTTAGATTAGCACAAACGTCAACGTCAAGAGATCTGCGTCGCGGCTGTCATCATGTCCTTCACTCCATCAACGACAGTGACCAAAGAAATGGAGAAAGCGTTGTCATGCTCAGGCGTGGCGAAGATCGAGTCTACGATTGGTCAGGAAGGGCATCGAATAATGCCCATCGCGAGCACGAGCCATGGAAGAAATGCGCATGTCATTGCTATCGTCGCTACACTAATACACTGATATACTGTAAAGAAACAAGAAAGACCGTAGGATTGCGTTAGGGAACGCTCTGGCGCCTGATCGCAGGCGCGCATCCACCAGTCTGGACGATCTGAGCAGGAACTAGGCCGAGACACTCCACAGCAGGTCGTGGGACGAGATCCTGGATAAAGATGTCCTCATGCTGGCCGGAGGCCAGACTGTAGAACTGAAGAATGGCGGCTTTGTCTGCAGGGCTGATAAGGAAGCGCGACATGTCACCGACGTTCCGGTCGTTCATGATGGACTCGTTGTCATGGGAATCAATGGGGAATTGGTAGGCGCTACCTGGCTCGTTGTTTTCTTTCCAGAACTCATGTCGAAGTCCGAGAACGTGCCCGAGCTCATGAGCGAAGACTTGAGTCGCATGCTGTAACTCGCCGAGTAGACGGGCACCGACATCGATGACCCTTCTCTGCCACCCGGGAAAGAAGGCTAGGGCATAGTGATCCAGACCCAAGTCGGAGTTGTATGCGATTGTGAAGTTGGTTTTCTGCCATTGTCTTGTCTCCTCAAAGATTATACCAAATCCAGTCGCTTGCCAGTGGTCTGCAGCGGTCCTCATACCGGCCTGGATGATCGTCGCCTGAGCCGTCGACAAGCCACAATGCTCGATGTAGTAATACAGCGTAGATCCTGGAGCCCAGCGAATGACTGAGGTTTTGGAAGAGCTGGTGTTAAATCCCAGGGCAATGCTGCGTACGTTCTGGATGTGCTCGGATATGGAAGTGCCGCCAAGGGGTGAAAAGCAGGCGTATGGGAAGTAAAAAGTGAGGACTGACATGATGAACTTGAGAGTGAGCTCCAAGTTTCCTTCGAACATTGCTGCTTTATACCTCAACATCTGATGCTTGAAGCTTCCCTTCATGCACGAGTGCAAGCATCGTATTGGGACGGCGAGGTGCTAGGCGGTCTAGAGTTGACCAGTGAGAGCGTCTCATTTGGGATTTGGATGACAGCGTCCCTGCAAGGTCTCCGATTTCCGAGAGAGCGACGGCGTGCTAGTCGGTATGCGTAAAGTGCGTCATCCCTGGCATGGTCCTGCATGCGATCTCGGTCGATAGACCTGGTGGCTCTGTGGCGTCCAACACCAAAGTGTTGCTGTTGGCACGAATCGCTCAAAATTATTCTGAAAACTAAAATGGCTTGATAGTGCAGCTTAAGGGGAGATACAAGGTCTTCGAAATTCTGAGCCATATGCAGTCGCGTTGAGCTTGCGTGGTTGTCCTCACCAAAGGGTGAAAAGCAGGCGTACGAAACAGCGTATTTACATAACCTGCCAGGAGCATCACCTGAAACTCTTTGACAATGCGACAAGAAGCCAGAGCGACCATAATGTTTCGGTATCCTATAATGTGCCCGTGTTCAAAAGCGCCAGCTCTGCGTCTATCATGGTCGATCACAGCCTGGAGAACAGTAGGCCGAAGGCGGTGGCACGTGCGAGGCATTGCGGACCTAGGACGACGGGAATAACTGCAGCACCAAGAGCTACGGCAGTGTAGACGATTGCGAGCAGATGGGAAGCTTCAAATACGTTGAAGTTGCGAGAAACCGGTGGTTGCATTGCTCTTTATATTACATTTGGTGGAGTTTGATGTTTTTAGGGGCTACGCTGACCATATATCGGTGAGTGGTCTTTTGAAAACCAACCACATTCTCGACGAGCAAGCCGGCCGCTGCCTGACGCGCGTTTAGAACTAATCGCATATTGCCTGCTGATATGGAGTCGACTGTTCAATCACCACAGAGGGGCAGGAATAGTGCATTGCTGTACCGAACACACCCACTCGCGAGGTATTGTTTGTCAATATGATGGCGAGCAGCTATTCCATCAGACTGCCCGCCTCCAAAAGCCTGCGCGCGGTCACGATCTCGTGCGTAGTCGCGTACACACGCTTCTCTCTCAAGTTTCCTATATTATGTGCAAAGCTGATCACACACTCGTATGCACCACAGCATTGGAAAAAGTCATCATGGACATATGTGATTCCATTCATTTACATATCTCCCATCCATCAAATCCTCCTCTCCCTTCACTTATATCCCAATCCCATCCATCCCTCCCTCACCCCCAAAACTCCCGGGCTAAATCCGCCCTCCCAAACCAAAATACAAAAGAAAAGGCTACTCAAGCCGCCCATTCGCTAATGGCGCTTTCCCAAACATGGCATCGCTCGTCGTCAATGAAAAAAGGTTGATTGATTGTACAAAGAGTGTGTATGTGAGAAAGAGTGGCAGTGGGGAGAGTTTTTAGTTCATCTTGTCGGCGGCACTAGAAACTAGAACATTACGGTTTATCGGCGTAATTCAACGCGCAGAGGAAAAAGGAAACAACCCCCACAATTGGGTTTGGTGTAGAAAGGAACGCCGTGGATTGCGCCCCCGGCTGGCTCAGAAACGAAGGGAAGTTTGAAAGATGGAAAACAAAAGGGAGGAAATTGCGTGTTGTGGTGATCGTGAAGAGAAGGGTCTTCGGTGATCTGTGTAGTAGGTTGTGGTCCGTGGTGAAGTGGTCATGTGATAGACATGCTATGCCTGTCACTTTGATGCACAAGCTCATTGCTGTGGGCCAGCGAAGGAAATTGCCGGTCCTAGTACCACGGAGTTCAACGGCGGACGCCACATACACGTGGTACGTAAACTTCTTTTGGACGCGTGGACGCCGAACTACGGAGGTCGCTCCGAGTGTTTGTGTACATGTGGAGATGAAAAAAGGATCATGACCATCGTGATAGTGTTCATAAAACATCCCAAATGTTTCGTGTGATCGGACTGCTGCCTGCATGGACAGGGCTCCGGGGGTCAACGGTAGCCTTCTCGGGAGTCCACTGTCGAGGCACCGGGTCTGTCCAGTCGTGGCCATTTCGTCCATCCTTGATAGTCTCATTCGAAGACACCGGGCTATCGTCCTCGCTTGTAACCTGAAGTTCAAAATGGAACGGATTGCGAGTGAATTCTTCTGCTCGTGGGGACATCAAGGCATCAATGTCATCCGCAGCATGTTGGGGTGCAGGAGCCTTCTTTGGCAATTTCGACTCCATCGCTGTCTGTAACTTCTGCAACTTGCGCTGGTCGCGCAGATTCGGTGACGAGAAACGGGTCTTGATGCCTTTGGACGGAGTCGATAGAAATGCATCTTTTGGCGATAGAGGTGTTTCGGGAGCTTTGGGTATCGGCACGTACTTACGCGGTGGCGACTCGATAGTGGGCGCATTCTTCGTCTCGTCAGAGGTGTTGACGCTATCAATGCGTGGCGAGTGTCCGAGATCTTGGCTCGTGCCCAGGGCGCGAAGCGGGAGCGGCTTTGGAAGTGTCGGCTCTGACTGTGCTGTACCGTCGAGTGACGCAAAACCATTGAACGTCTGGTGGGCAGGTGGAAGAATGGCCTGGAATGATGGCTGTCGGTCTCGCGGCTGAACCTCTTGAATGACTGGAGGAAGGGGCCTGTCGAAGGGATTGCCAGGAATGTCGAAGCGCGTTGGCGAAGTCAAGCCAAACGGATCCTCATCTACGGTCACCTCTGGCTTGAAAGGAGACATGTGGAACTCTTCGGCCCTTGGTGACGCTAATGGCTCCTCCTCATTGTGACCATCCTTGCCGAATATGTCCTTGGGGAATTGTGTTGCAATGGGCGACGCAACATCGGATGGATCGAAAGTAGCGATACTAGAACCGAACCTTGGAGGTGACGGTGTCTCGCCAAGGTTGAAAGATGTAGCACGCGGTGAGAGCATACCGTACGATTCGTCGAAGCCACTGTGGTTCAGTCCGGTCATGTGGAACTCGGAAGATCTTGGAGAAACGAGCGTAGGTCGCGCATCGTGCTCTTCCTCGACCGACTTCCTGTCGTCAGATGAAGGTTCCGTGTCATACCCACTTGGCCATGAGTGGTCGAACGATGTCTTGATAGGTGATGTTATCTCCGAGCTGTCGAACTGCTGCTGTGGAGCAAAAGAAGGAGACATGGCAAAGCTTGCCACGGCCGGCGATCTGAGAGCACCGAAAGACAACGGCTGAAGACCGACAGACTGGCCAACCTCTAGTTGCGAAGATGTTACCTCCGCTGAGCCTTCTTGAGCTCTAAGCGGTAGTTGACGGGAGAAGTTGGGGACGGCAGAAGGCAGCTGCAATGTTGAGCGCTTTTGTGGAGGCGCTTGGAGAGTCGTGGTAACGTCTGCCTTTGGAGAAGTGATATCGTTTGCAGTAATCGACAAGACAGGAACGACGTGGCCAGCGGGATCAACATAGGGCACAGTTGATGGAGAGGGTTGTGGAGGGAGGTCGAAGTTCGACTGACTGACATCCCACGAGCGCCGGAAGCTAGTGGAGAAGGTACCAGTTGGTGCTGACAATGGACCGGGCGAGATAGCCATCATGTTGCCAGTACTTGCTCGCTGCATGGATATGTCGCTATCAGGTGGTAGCGGTGCGGTCCGCGGTGTCCGTGAGCCCGAAGTCGTTGTCTCGAACGCCGAGTAGCGATTACTACCGTTGTTCAAGCCGGCCGATCGCCGTCCAAAGCCTTGATTTCTGCTGTCGTTCGCCCTCAAAAGACCATTGCGGAATTCCTGAAGCTGCATAATGAGATTCATGTTCGGACCGATCCATTTGCTTCGCTTCTTCGCCCGGTCGTATGCGTCTTGTACACTCATCTGGGGATTCTTGTAGAGGCCATACGCCACGATCAAACTCGCAGAGCGACTCACGCCGCATTGGCAGTGAATCAAAACTCGCTTCCCTTGCTGAACCCTATCGTCCATGATCTTCACCAGCTTGTAGAGATCAGGGACAATATCGGTGTTGTGCTCCCATGGCATGTGGATATACTCGGGAGTTTTGTATGTCTTGCCATCAATGACCAATTCTCCTGGCTGTATGGTTTGCATCACAGGTGTAGCCTTTGGTGTAGTCGGTGAGTTGTCGTCCATGCCGAAAGATGTGGTCGGCTTCGCCCGTTGCGAAAGAGCAGCGAAATCGACACTCTCAGCTGGTGGACCGTCTATCCTCCTGGCATCAATGTCTTTTTGCGACTGTGATGTTGGCGATGTGAACGGGTTTTTGACCTCACTCGCAACGTTGATGATTACGTCGAAAGTGCACGCCTGCTTAGTTGTGGGCTCAAAGTAGAGGTAGACACCGGCTTCGTATATGCAGATTGGTCCGTTGGGGTACGCCGCGGGCTTTTCCTCGCGTGATTGAGGAATATCAAAGTTCTGCTCTTGATCTTCCTCCTCTTCCATCTCGAACGGGACCTCAGACAAGCCGCTGGGCTTTGTAACGAGCGGGCGCAACGCGGGCAATGTCATGCCATTTGAGGGACCCAAGCTTGATCCGCATACTGGCAACGATGGAGACGACTGGAAGTGACGCAACGCAGGCCGGTTGAAGGATGGGGTAGACGGTATGACGAGACGCGCCGGCTTGCTCTCTGAGCTGCCAGGCGATCCAATGGTCAAGCTGAGATTCGATGGCCGCCTCTTAGGTGGTGTTGGTGGCTTGATGAAGAGTGGAGAGGGTGGTGCCGAGCTGTTCCTCTCTTTATTCACGACGGCGACAGGTGCAGGCGTGGGGCCGCGGAGGTTTGTGAGGGATGTCGTGGTGTTGATGCCGAGGTTCTTCAGATTCCGTGCTTTCTTCGCGGGTGTCGTCGGTCGCTGCAGCTCAAAGAAAGCACTCGGTGATGCGTCTCCGGGGCTGGTGTCAGGCCTGCGAGAACGGAAGTCGGCGACGAAGGATGATGATGCGGCAGTCTTGGCTAAAGGCGACTCGGGCGAGACGCCCGGCGACGGGTCGGTCACAGACGAGGAGTCCATGGTGGAAATGGTTGTGGTTGGGGAGTTGTCGGACGAGGCCGTGGAATTGCTGTCGCGACTGTCGGTGTGCGTGTGGTAGGAAGAAAAGGGTGCACCGCTCGAGGCAGGCCGTGCTACGTGGCTGCCATGTGGGTTTGTGTGATCTTGAGTTCCGTTGTTGTGCAATTCTCCTCCAAACACTGCGCCGAATGAGGGCATCGGCATAAAGGACCGCGGGCTCGTCTGAACCATAGTGAGTCGGTGAAAGGTAGGCGAATGTGCCGGACGTGGGCAGCGGGTGCGGGTGAAAGTGTGCTCGAGTTTCTTGGAAGGAAACGAGGAATTAGGTGCAAAGAATGCTCTCTTTAGCGTCGGGCTGTCAGCGTCTGTGCTATTTGAAGGTGCCATGGGCGCAGTGTCCCTGGTACTGGGGACGGTATTGTGCAGTGCGGAGTCGGGGTCCTGTAGACTGCTTCCAGACAGGCTGTTTACGGACTGCGGAGAGGGTGAGGGCATGCACATGGTGGTGAACAGATGGTGGTACCCGTGTGCCGCGCTCTGTAGTGAAAGACGTGCTTAGCCTGAAGCTATACGCAGGGTATTTCCGTCGTACTCCAAGTCCAACGATACCGTGTACAGCTTCAGACTACGGGTTCTAACCGCACAGCGTATCGAGAAGGGAGGTGTATGAGGGGACGGGGCACAGGGTACAGATGACAGAACGCAGAACGCAGAATACAGAATACAGAATACAGGAAACAGGGAACAGGAAACATGTTGGACCTACCGAAGCGATTCGCGAGCAGCGAACAAATCACGCTGCTGTTGGTGGTTTGGCTATGGGAGGATACCAGATCCTCGACTAAGCGCCTATACAAGGAGCGACTGGGCCGGCGATGCGCCTATGCCTGGGAACGTGGCGCGGAACAAGAAGATTCGAATAGGCGACCAGGTGGAGGCGGTCGTGGCGGGTGGAGCAAGTACGGCGCTCTGGCTGTCGTCTCGTTGTCGTGCTCGGTGCTCTCTCGCTGTCGCACACGGGCAGTCGTGGGTTGGCAGGCGAAAGCGCGAAGATGTTCGGTTCCGCGGGTTTCGTGCAGTGTTGCGATCAGCCGGAGTCGCCAGTGTGAGCCGCCGCTGCCTAGGGAAGGTGCTGTGGGTGGGAAAGGAAGGTGCGCGCTGTGAAGTCGGGAACGACAACGACCCAACCAGCAGCTCGTTTCCAGCAAGCGCCGGGCGTCCCAAAATAGAAACGGCGACGCCAACCATGCGCACCTTCGCTCCGCTAGGACTCCAGGCGCAACCACTCACAGCCGTCGCCACGCCGAGCTTGTCGACCACTCTGCAATGCCAGCGTGAACTACTCACTGCTTGCAGACCCAGCGCTGTTTGCTTGCAAGAGCCGCTGTCCAACGACACGCATTGTTGCCCATGCCCGCACGCTGCCCTCGACGCTGCTCGATCTCTGTTCCAGCCGAATGACTGCCCCAAGAATAGCCCCCTGAGGCACGCATCGCCATCCTGGGAAAGGCTAGACGAGACACCAGGACCTGGAGATGATTGCAGCCACCCCGGACGCAATCCGCCACCCCAAAGAACACTGGGACTGCCGCCTCTGGGCTGCGCTTTTGCAGTTCGTCACTTCGACTCGCATTGTTGTTGCCATTGTCCCGCATTTGCACCGCTCTTCAGCCTGAGGTATCCTTGCCTTCGCCTATCCGTAACGGCGTCCTGAGGCTCCAAACACGGCAAAGGCAGAATTCTCTAGGATGAAACGCAAGGCTGGCCGACCCACACTGTTGGCGGGGTGAGTTGTGCGATAATGCTTGAACATGTGCGACTTTGCGACAGCACTTTGGAATCGTTCCCGTCATGTGAGTAATATTTGCTGTTTCAGATCGCCAGCACCCACGCTGCGGTGAGTTTCGCTCTACAAATTCTTGAACATCCGCGACTCCGGTTCACCAGTTTGTGCAACGTTGCCCGACATCCCGTTTGACAGTTTGCAAGCGGTCGTCTTTGCGACAGTGCGTCCAACACACCGCTTTGGGTTCCCGCCGATGGTAGCCCGTCCTGTAATCATCATATCTTGCCTGTTCCGGTCGAACAGCTGGCCGAAGTGTTTCAGCCTGCCAACAATTTCTCACCCGCGGGAAAACTCATGGACCCTGGCGACGATCCTGCGACGGCGCCGCGCCGACGATAGCGACACGTGAGATCGAAGGCCGATCTGGTAACGCTGACTCGCATAGAGTACATCATCAAGACGGAGTACGCAATGCACCCGTCTGGCTGGTCGCATTCCGCCAGACAGATTACTTCCCAAGCAATTCTCTAGATGACTTCATCATCTCTTGTCTGTCACATGTGCTCAAGTATCAGCCCGACCAGCGCCCGGGGCAGAGTACTGATCGTGCCCTCAACGCGTCAACATGGCATTCCGGCAGATCTTCCACAGGCCGGGCTTGTGGCATGATGATCTTTCACTCTTCGATTAAGGACGGTCAACAAGCAGATCATGAAGCTGGGCGGTCAGCATGGAACGCCAGGGAGAGCTAAATTGCAGCAAAAGGTTTCCACCTCCGAGCCGACAAGGCGAGTGTAATTGCAGACACGGGCAACTGCAGGCGAGCGTCATATTGATTACATCCGTTAGAACCATAATATGGAATGCGGTTTGTTATCAATGTGGTAGAACAGATCCTCAGCGTTACTGTTTAGGCATACTGTTTCGTCCATCAGACGATCGTCTTGGCATATGGGCCGTACGATGATCCACATGGTTCTGCTATATCATATCTTAGCATGAGGAATGAGTATTCCCGCAACCATAGCCAGATTGAAAATCTTCAGTCGTTGTCCCATGCACACAGACGGACAGGACAATGACAATCAGTGTGCCTCGATCCACTTGCTTTGAAGTTTGTGCTGCGTCATTTATATATCAGGGAACACGATGAATCCGCACGCAGCATGAAAGATCATCCTTCATTCAGACTACACATGCTTTGGTGTTCCCGGACAGCCGCGAAAGAAGGGTATTGCAATATGGCACTGCTGGACGACATGTGAGGATGCAGTATTGACTTATGCTACATGTTCACAAGTACGACTTAGAGCGATTGGGCTACAACAGTAGGCAACTCATCCAAGGACCTATTCTATAGGTTTATGTATGGCCTTTCCATCAAATTAATAGCGTAGCAAAATCAATTTAGCTTCGAGATATGCGATGCACTTGCTCACTTTCCCTCGTAATTGATGGCTTGCATTAATTTCCGTACCCCAGAGCTTCCCGCATTGCCAATCATCAAGTGAGCTCAAACCGTGTCAATTACTACCGCACCTACACAGCAAATTACATGTGGTTGGGCAATGCGCAACGAAGCTCGAGTTTCTGGAGCGACGCGCTAAGGCCGTATCTGGTGTAGCGACGCGCCAAGATATCGGTTAGTGAGCGGCCACAATCGAACTACCACATAGGCAAAATCATCAACACCACGACAGGTCAGCGATACTAACAACAGCAACGCCCACGAGACACCATGTCAAGGCCGACCGTTACCGTCATCTCCGCCAAGGGCGAGTCCACCAAGGACACCCTCACCGTGCCCAATGTCTTCAAGGTCAGTCCTATGCCGCTTTTCGCAATTTCGAGATGGGGAGCAAATTTCGTCGATGAAATTCGGAAGACATGTACACAATTCCACTGGAGGTGGAGGGACGACCGAGCGCTGGGGAACGCATCGCAATGCGAACAATGTTACTGGGACAGTAATTGACACGCTTCACAGGCACCTATCCGCCCGGATATCGTCCACGCGGTCCACACTGGCATGAACAAGAACCGCCGCCAGCCTTACGCCGTGTAAGACTCCTCGCACACCACACAATTGCTCTCTCTAATTCCATGGCAGCTCCGAGAAGGCTGGTCACCAGACTTCTGCTGAGTCATGGGGTACTGGTCGTGCCGTCGCCCGTATTCCCCGTGTCTCTGGTGGAGGAACTCACCGTGCCGGTCAGGCTGCGTTCGGTAACATGTGCCGCTCTGGTCGCATGTTCGCTCCCACCAAGGTCTGGCGCAAGTGGCACCAGAAGATCAACCTGAACCAGAAGCGCTTTGCTACCGCATCCGCGCTCGCTGCTTCAGGTAGCCCCGCCCTCCTCATGGCCCGCGGCCACAACGTCAGCACCGTCCCTGAGGTCCCGCTCGTCATCTCCTCCACCGCTTTCGCCGATGCCGCTATCCGCAAGACCTCCGCTGCCGTTGCTCTGCTCAAGGCTGTCGGTGCCGGTGCCGACTGCGAGAAGGCCAAGAACTCTCGCAAGCTCCGTGCTGGTAAGGGTAAGCTGAGGGGTCGCCGCCACAAGCAGCGCCGTGGTCCTCTTGTCATCTACAACCCCGACGAGGATGGCAAGGAGCTCGTCAAGGCTTTCCGCAACATCCCCGGTGTTGAGACTTCATCCGTCTACTCGATGAACCTCCTCCAGCTCGCCCCTGGCGGTCACCTCGGCCGCTTCATCGTCTGGACTTCGTCCGCTTTCGGTGCTCTCGACACCATCTACGGCTCCACCACCGAGCCCTCAGCACTCAAGAAGGACTTCCTGCTCCCATCCACCATGATGAAGCAGCCCGACCTCGGCAAGATCATCAACTCGAGCGACATCCAGAAGGTCCTCCGCCCTGTCCGTGGCGGTGCCGTCTCCAAGCGTGGCGTTGTACAGAAGAAGAACCCTCTCAAGAACTTCCAGGTACAGCTCCGCCTCAACCCCTACGCCGCTACCTTCTCGAAAGAGAAGCTCGGCTCCAAGAAGCTTGAGAAGGGCAAGCCCGACAACGCTGGCGAGTCCTTCGCTGCGCTGCTTGACGAGAACTAGATGGTATTTGGCGGGCGAATGGGTTTCCTTGGGTTTTATTACAGATGATTCCATGGTGCAACGTGGGGTGGCTATTATGAAGTAGCTGTCTCAAATCAAAACGACCTCTTACGAAGATTTCCATGTCTTCATTTCAATTACTCTTATTTTATGCTATGTGACCTTGATTCATGACTGTCCAATGGGTATCTCAACTCCCTCTCCGTCCACACCAAACAACTTCAAACAACTATTCCTCTTGAACATACTCGCACAATCCACCGCATTTGGCTGCCCCAACCTCACATCCGCCCCGCCCTCATACAGCGCCCTCACCACATCATCATACCCCTTAAACACTGCACCCGCAATCGGACTCTGGCCCCTCGCATTCAGCACATTCGCATCCGCCCCGTTCTCCAACAACATGCGCGCCGTCTCTGCGTGCCCGTGATAGGAAGCCAGCATCAATAGCGTGTCGCCAGAAGCATTTGTGAGGTTCTTGGGTATCCCCGCGCTGAGGTATTGTTGGAGAGAGGGCGTGGTGCCAGCGCGGGCGAGGTCGAAGAGTTTGGCGGCGAGGTCGAGGGCGGCGGGGGGGAGGGTGGATGTTGGTTGTGGGGTTTGGGCGGATGGGGCGGGCTGGGTGTAGGCTTCATCGTAGGATGGCATGTTTGTTGGAAGATTATGGGGACTGTGGTGTGAGGTTTGGAGAGTCTCGTGAAGTTGGAGATGGGTTTGGAGGTGATGTGAAGCTTGAAAATGGTATATGAGTGGCGCGAAAGCCTAGTGCTATATACTGGTCTACATCCCGAAGTCTAAATCGATTATGCTCAAGAGGCGTGAAAAGACGTCGATGACGAAATGCTACCCGCGTTCCGCTGACAATTCCGAGAGCAGGGGAAAACACGCTAGTGGCCGTTTCTTGGCGCGACTGCGGGTGCGACTTTCATTGAGAGCTGGTCTACAACACGGATCAGCAGACTTGGGGTAGCTTTACCTCACTACGGATTGAGAGCGATCTTACGGTGCAAAATCGCGATTCGAAGAGCGCAACTGAAAGAGGTAGGGGCTACGGGGACCAGGAGCGCGCGCAATCACCACCCCATAAAGGCGACCAAGCGCATCGGCGACTTCAACACACACACATACGAGTCTCTACGTCGAGCCACACGCGCGCATACACGGTGCAATACGTTCAACATGGCGTCACCACCTCACATTCCGAACCTGAACATGCCGCGAAAGCGCGGTAGCATATCCTCGCTCAACGGCGCTCCAGCAAAGAAGCGCAAACCGTCACACCTCCGCAATGCCTTCTCGCCAGAATCAGAAGGTGTCGGTTCCCCGCTGAGATACTCGCGCTCTCCTTCGGTCGATAGTGTTGCCACTAATTCAGTCATCAACGGTGGAGGTGGAAAGAAGCGCAAGAAGAAGGGAGATGGAGACAATGCCAGCGTGGTGAGCAGCAGACGAGGAAAGGGCGCGGATGGCGGCAGCGTTGTTGGTGGCGAGGGTGCAGACGGCGCAGATGGTGGAGACTACGAAGACGACGACGATGAGGACGACATGGGCGTAGAGATGGACATGGCAGTCGAGGAAGGCGGCATGAGCGCCGAAGACCGGCGGAATCAAGAGAAAGAACATGAGCGGTAATTCCTCCGAACCCAAATTCTGATACCACCATACTAATGACCCACCAGCATGCTCATGGAATTCATGACCCCCCTCCAACTCGAACGCTACGCAACCTACCGCCGCATCCGTCTCAAGCGCGAGACGGTCCGCAAACTGGTCAACCAAACCCTCTCCCAGTCCGTCCCACAACCCGTAATCATCGCAGTAACATCCTACGCAAAATCCTTCATCGGCGACCTCATCGACCGCGCCCTCACCGTCCGCGACGAATGGACCCTGGCATCCACACACCTGCCCAACGGCGCCTTACCTCCCTCCGTCCTAATGCAGTCCCTCCAACGCCCCTCCGCACACATCAAAGACGAGCGCAATCGTCCGACGAATCAGGACATCACGTCTGCTGGCATGTATCTGAATCAGGTGGATCGAACGGACACGCTGTGGAAGGAGATCAACGAAGACGAGGGATTGCAGGAGAGGTTGAAGCAAAGTAATAAGGGGCCTTTGACGCCAGCACATCTTAGAGAGGCGTTGAGGCGGTATAAGTTGGATCGAGATGGTGGAGGCGCGGGGTTTGCGGGGATGAGTCTTGAGGGGGTAGAGAGGACGATGGCGAGGACGGGAGGGAAGAGACTATTTCGGTAGTGTTCGTTTATTGAGATGGGGTATTACTATTTGGCATAGCGAAAGGCGTTTTATGGCTTGAAGAACAGGCTTAAGGCAGTCTGAAAAGGGATGGAAAATGGTGGGATATTCGATATGATACAGCTATTCTATTGTCGCATAGATAATCCTGGAACACTTCACATCCGTAGCTCCCTCCTCGACGGCCCCTCCTCCGAATCATCGTTCCCATCAGCACTCCCATCAGCACTCCCATGCTGCCCTACATCACTTCCAAACGGACCTCCATCACTCCCATCCTCCTCTGAATCATATTCATAATCTCTGTCACTATCCCAATCCTCACTATCATCCTCGTATCGATCACGGTCTGAATCCCACTCCTCCGAATCATCTTCATCCATTATCCTAAGACTCTTAAGCATCGCCTCACGAGCCTGCAGAACATAAGATTCGGAGCGAGGCCGTGGCGCCTCCAAACCCGCTCGGAAAGGTGAAGGATTCAGCAGTACGGGACGAGGCATGTGTGCCCCCCGCGGTATACCTACGGGAGAAACTGGCCTTGGAGCATATCGCGATGGTCCTGCCTCTGGCAAATCCACACGGTCAAATCGCTGTACTCCCTCCTCTCGGGAAACTCTGACCACTTCTGCGTCAGTCATATACCAAAGCGGCACAGGTCCATCGTCCTGCATTCCCTGGGCATCACCACTAACATCCGCATTTGGTGCGATTTCGCTATACGGCGGTGGAGAGACTTCGCGAGGCGCGCAGGTTAGTGGTGCTTGAATCGCTTCGTAGCGAGGCAGTTCGTCGAAGATGGTTTCGTAGCCGGTTACTTCTTGGAGTGCAAAGGAAGGGCGGTAGGATGAGGAGGCCGTGGGGCAGAGTATAGTGTGATAGTTTTCGCTTGATGGGTCGGACGGGGAGGGGGAGTAGGGTCTGTGGAAGGACATTTTGGCGTGCTGTTTGGAATGTAGTGTTGGATGTTTGAAAGGTGTAGTGAAGATAATAAGAAGATATGATGAAAATAGGAAGGAATTTGTATAGCCGGCTCTTTGTGTGCGAATTTTACGTGTAGACTAGATTTTTAGGTTCCATGGTTGGGCGTGGTGGAGCGAATATACTATGGAAATTTGTGTACCGCAGGCGAATATCACTCAACAGACGAGCATTATGGGTCCTATACCTACTAGGCTCTTGCTTTATCCTGGAGATCTTCAAGGCATCAAAGGCATATCAGAAAATCTCGAATTCTTTTGCGGTAGTCTCCGGGCTTTGCTATCTCACGTCGAAAAGCGGCATGTGTCGACATTCAGCATGGGCCAAATCACTCAGACTAACCGTTCCGGTGCAAATATGACCCATTTTCAGAAGCTAAGTGTTGTGTAGAAACTTCTCACCGAGCCAGAAAATGGTGTTGAGGTTGGAGAGCCGGGCTCGGGAAGCGCAGCCGAGCTGACAGATCCGAACGAAGCTAGCCACTCTGACTTCACGACATCACCTCAGCCTCGCTGCTCACTGCAGCTGGCCCCACCAGCTGAAGAAGGCTGATAATGCTGCCTGATCGCATCAAGTTGATATACAACTAACCATCAGCACTGATTGCAAAAAGCAGGAAACACTGCAGAAGTGCACACTACATCTCCCAGTCTCGCAGCAAGTATCCTGTCC
The DNA here is from genome assembly GCA_022559985.1 of Parastagonospora avenae f. sp. tritici 18332-5. Lineage (NCBI taxonomy): Eukaryota > Fungi > Ascomycota > Dothideomycetes > Pleosporales > Phaeosphaeriaceae > Parastagonospora > Parastagonospora avenae. The sequence continues at coordinate 152,204 of JAFJTR010000017.1, forward strand.
GACGCGATACCACGCGACATAACTCGAAAGACAACATAAATCGACGCATATCCTTGGAAACTTAATCTGACGTCTTCTCTGGTACGTCTGTTCCTCCCCCGCCTTGGCCCATCTAACCCATCCAGCTCTCCATCGCCAGCGTCAAAATGTCACCCCCATCTATCATCAGCGCCTTCCTCTCCGTGTCTCCTCTCGAGCCCGTCCTCGTCTTTTCATCTCCCGAAGACGCCGCTATGTTCCAATCCCGCTGCAAGCAAGGTCGTATCCTACCTTCCGCCCGACAGTCCTGGGTCTACCTCCCCATGCCAGAGGGCCTATTGCGCGTCCGCACTGCGCGCATGGGCGATGTGGCGTTTGACTTCAATAGCGAGAAGAGCGCGAAGGAGTTCAATGTGAGCATTAAGCATTTGGGCAGGGTGTTTGAGAATAGGAAGGGAGATCGTGGGTGGGAGAAGGTGGTGTATTTGGGTAAGGAGAAGGTTTGATGATGTTGTGTCGGTGATGTCGCGTTGGCGTGAGGCTTTGCTCTCTACTCTCAACGATCGGCATCCTTTTGCGGAGGTTTGTATTCTCGAGTCTTACTGTTGCGGTCGCCTTGTTTGCGTTCTCTGTCAAGTGTTTACTATCTGTTGCTTCAAACCCCTCTGTTGCTTCTGTTAATGTTGTTTCTCTACTCTCCGCGTTTAGCTGTGATCAAAGTGACCCATATCTGACCAGTTCGAGGTCGAGAGAGCAATGCTTGGACAAGTACACTTTGACTTCCCATGCCATGTGCAACAGGTCTTCAAACACCTAGCCGTGCTCGCCTACACGTCGCTCGCGCACAGTGCGTGAGAATTTACTGCTCCTTCCGTCAATCTCACCTTGCGCAAACGCTACCACCCCAACAACTAGCCTTTTCTTGGCGTTTCCAACGCCTTTACCCTCACCTCTACCTCCGCCTATGGCCTTCCACGTCAGTCGCTCGTATTTTTGTCAACCGCAATCGTTTTGGCGCTCAAAAAAGCGCAACAGCAAATAACATCGTCTATTTCTTTCAGCATGTCGGATTCTAGTAGCAACCGCTCCTTTCCTGGAGGTTTCGATTACGCAAATCATAGACTTTCCGATTTCCCGCTATACCCAACATCCATTTCCGCTGAGAGTCTTAGCGCAACTGATAGACGTCAAGTACAGCTGGGTTCAGTTTCTGTGCGCCAACGCGAACTGTGGCTTCGGCAGGCTCAGCGAGCGCTCGAGCTCTTGGATCAAGAGCCCTCTGCAGTTCCGGACATCCTCAGCACCCTAGACAGCCTGCAACCTGATATATCCCGCCCAACTAACAGCGCATCCGAGTTCGGACGTATGCCTGGTCCGTTGCCGCCTATGCTGCCCGCAGCCAGAACCAAGCGAGAACTCAAAAAGCCTGTGGTGACCTGTGTCAGTGCGCTGCCTCCGACTGTCTACAACGAGCAAGACGAGCCAGACGGCACCCAGAACACCCTCGCGTACGTCAAGGTGCAACGTGCGCTCCTCAAGTTCGCCGAAACCCACCCTACCGACTCGCTCAGCACTCGACAAGCCTGCCGATGGACCCAGGATATAGACCCCGCGGGCCAGAAGGAGCCAAAGGCGGCGGATGCGCTGCGTCTCTGCCACTACATGCGCTCCCAGGGTTATGATGTCTACTCTATCCTACTTAATGGATGCATCTACCTTTACATTGTCCACCAGGGTTCAAGGATTCGCGAAGCTCTACATGACGCGCTCTACTGGAAGCAGAATGTCTCGACCAACAGTGTCGGCTTCATGGCTGCTTCACCCGCACGAGACCCTCGCCGCAACGCTGCACCCAATGGCCCCAACTTCGCAAGCTTCGAGGCGTTGATGGCGAGCCTTGTGCGACAAGATGCCGCCCCAGCAGGTGCGTCAGCCATCGTACCCGCACCCGCGCCCGTGCCTTCGACACCGCTTACTGCCGCCGAGGCCGCTGAGACCGCGCTTCGGGCTGCGCAAGCTGCCATCCAGACTGAGATCGACAGAGAGGAGACTGACCCGATGTAAATCGCCGACTGCCTGCGTAGGAATCGTCTAGCGTCTACTAACTCGTGTACAGTGCACTCAGCGCCGCCGTTGAAGCCCTTGAGGCCCTTCTCCAAGACGAGTAGACTCAGCAAGAGTTCGGGGGATGCAGCACGGAAGTGAGTATGTGCGCAAGGCGCGTTTTCTTTCTCAGTTGGCGATTTTATTTTTCGTTTCTTTCAGAATTGGTGCTTGGTTGGTTTGGAGAAGGAAATTGGTCGGGTGGCTTGGAGAATTGGAAAGGATGGAGCCGCTTGGACACAGAAATTTGGTGGGACGGTGAAGTGCTCCAGGCATATGCATGGTTGGATATCGGAAAATTGGCAGGGGTGGCGCAATCTTCGCATGGTATCTGGCAATTTTGAAAAGTGGTGTCGAACATTGCGCATCAGTCTGAACTTGTGATGTCGAGACCGTGATTGTGATGAGAGAGCTTGAAGACATGCGCAACACTGATAGCGCAGGGGGCATGGTTCAGGCAAAATTTGTTTTCGATCGCCTAAACACCCTTAGCTCAAAATCGGGTTTGTAAATGTTCCCCTGTCCTCATTCCTTCTCTTCTCAAATCACCTTTGTTCTACCTTTCCACAAAAAGGAACCGATAATACACTCATGTCTTTTTCCCTTCTGGAAGCCCAACCAGTATCGCCATATGACTACCAAAGTGCTCTTCCTCTCCTGTCCAAAACCGACCGAGAGACGGCACATGTCCTTCCCGAGCACTTCCTGAGTCGACACCCGCAAGCGTCATATCTGACAGCCGCATTGCAAAACCAAAAGCTAGTAAAAATGGATGATCCTGTGGTTCCATGTCCGCAAATCAAAGACACAAACGCTGTCATTCATGTGCTGGCGCATGCTCTGCCTTCGAGAGCATATAAAGTCTCGACTGAGAGCGCGGATCTTACTTCCTTCTCACTACATCTTGGGGTATTTTTTCTCCAAAGAACTCATCATCATGGTCTATGTCTGCTCTTCTGCTCCTCTTTTCTAAAAACAAAAACTCAAAGGGTACTCTCATGGCATCTGTAGACCATGGATTCTACAAATCACAGCCGAGTTCTCCTATAGGTACAGACGATCGTTGCTACAACACATGAATCACCAAAATGAGATTGCGCATCGACCATGTCTGTGATTTTCCAAAATTCCGACTTGCTGGTATATGTGCGGAAAGACGAGTTGCGCTGCTCGAAATGGGCTCAAACACGACCAATGGATACTGGGGTATATGAAGTATATATACCTTCTCGAAGTCGGAGATTTCTCCAACACACATCTGGCCTTATGGAGAACTAAAAATGCCGGGTGGACTTTGTATATGTGCTTTTCTGCACTTCAAAAGGAAGCAGACAAAGTTCATGTGCTTTTTTCACGTCAAAGGACCAGTAGATCAAGCTATATGGGTCTCTGGGCTCGGGACATCAAAATCCATACAGTTTGGGTGTATGTCCTGAGTCGGCTGCGGACGTCAAAGATGGAAAGGGCTACAGTCACTATCAATGAGTGCGTTCGAGAAATATGCAGACGCTGATTACATGTCCGGCGCTCGGAGCATCCTAGTATATATCGCGAACCAACCATGGCCAAATTATGCACGCCATCAACCATGACTGGAGCACCAGGCTTCGGCAAAATTCGTGTCCGCTCTACACATGCACGAAGTGATCTAGCAGTCTTTAGGAACACATTTAATAAATTTATAAAAAAGCCTATATACATTTAGTGCTGCAAGGCCTGTCTCGTTTCGTGAAGGTGGATAGGAATTTTGCCGAGGCCTGGTGGGAGTGCTCCGGAACTTGGTAATGATGCAGGTATAAATACTTCCTCGTTAACATACTCCTTCGCTCTCCTTGCAAAATGCTCCACTTCTTCTGGTCCAGAAAACGAAAAGCTCCCTCGCAATGTCCTTGGACTCGTCCAAAAGTTCGCAGACAGACATCACATGGACTTGCGTCGCTTAAAGTAGAAACTGGTTTGTGCATATCTGGCGGTCGGCCTTTCAAAATTGAAGGAGGAAAATGCGATGGCCGACTGCCTTCAGAAAAGGAATGCGTCACTCCGATATATTCTTGGCAGCCCGGGGTGGACTTTGACATACCCTAAAAGTCATTATCGCATTTCTGGTGTGAACCGCAGGGCTGTACAAGGTTTGTATAAATACTACGAGGCTCAGTGTGAACTCTTCTTCATCACATATCTTTTCCGGGTGTCTAAAATAGTGAAGCGGGAGACATTATGTCCGATGTCTTCTTCCAAAATCAGGTGAAAAGACTAAGCATGGACTTTTTTGGTCAATCGAAAACATGAGACATTAAATAAGTGTGTCTGGCAAGAGTGGAGTGTGACATGTTGAAACGCGCTGCTACCAATATTGCCTTTTGAGGGTACTCATAATGCATAGTCTGCTTGCAAATATTGAGAGTGTATTTAGTCATGCGCTAGAGACGTATGTAAGCTCTCTTCTAATTACGACGATGCCTTCCTCCCTCCACACCAAATCCACTCTTTTGACCGAAAGCCAGAGATCAATGTCCCATGAGTCGCTTCTTTTGTCCTCCCAAAACGATAGTTGTAGAGAGCAATGTTACTTTTGCCATGTCTATGTGGTTCGTACATGAGAAATGCTTCTGTTTTCGGCCAGATCGACTAAAGCTAACCAAACAGTGCTATAGCTCGGAGCTACTGAAGAGAATACAAATGTCGAAGTCGAGCGAGCGACGTGGTATGTGTCGAGCTGCGTGAAGCAGTCGCTGTTGTTTGCGGACTCTCCGCGGAATATATAAGCCCGCAGCTTTACCACAACTCTTTCCCAGCAACACGCCGTCCTGGTGACTTCTTTCAAAGAACACGGCGAGTCGTACATGATTGCCTTCTTTCAAAACCTACTACCTGAGATGCCATGTTCTTTCTTCTGCGAACATCCAAAACATGTCGAATTCTGATCATGTCCAACCCTCAGCATCGACCGAATATCAGCAGGAGCATCCGTATGAGCTAGAGCTGACGCAAGCGCTGATCCAAACTAAAAGGCGAAGAGCTCTTAAAGGATATCTGGGTCTGAGATCGCTTCGTCGCTAGCTACGGACATATAAATCTTCCACGATCGCGGTCTTTACTCCTCCATCACACGCCAGCATTCTCTTTCTTCCAAATTCTTCGGCGACCGGGCTATGTGTTTGTCTTTGCTCCTTGCTCCCAAAAAAACCATTCAATGTTATCAACCTACTTCAAATCAGTAGGTTGCAGCAAGGATGTCTGGAAGCCACGACCGGTCAATTATGTGTTTGCTGTGCGTCTGGAAATCACAACACATCCAAGATAGAGATGGAAAACGTCGCATGGCGAGCCCTTGCGTACCGAGCATTCAGGTACAAAACTCCAGCGGAACTCCTCAAAGTTTTCTGTAGTAAAAGGCGCCGATTTCTTCTCTAAAGATGCGACAGAGGTGCGCCATGTGGTAATCTTTCTTCTCGAATCCCTGCAGCAGTGGCTGAACGTCCTGCTTCGTCAAAAACTCGTCTATACAGTAACGATGGTGAGAAGCACATCGCAAGTCACTCGTGCTCGTAATTATATTGAAAATGCTCTTCTGCTCAATACTCATGTTGTTTTGTTAGCTGTATATTAATACCTGTTCGTCTCGAGGTTCTTCCTTGTGCATCAGACACTCCCACTCCTCATCCAAAGTACACACAAGAACTTCCAATGTTCTCTTCCCCTCTTCTCCCCAAGACTCGGAGAAAAACAATGCATGTTCCCTCCTCCGCGCGCCAGACCAACTACACTATGGCCTATGCCTTTTTGCACCCGTACGATCACGGTGGATGGTTATCACAAACTAAAAAATAATCATGGAAGACATCTTCGTGTTCGCCTCGCGCGACAAAGGGTAGTCAGGGAACGCATGTGAAAAAATCGACAAGCAGTACAGGACATGCCGCGCGCTCTGCGGCTGGGCGTATAAAACCCTCCTCACCCTCAATGCTTACTTTCATTCCTTACCACGGCTGGTAACTCTACTCTACACAGCTCCAACCTCTCTTTTAAAAGATCAATAACGGTTCTTGACATGTTTGTTCTTCATTCTGCCCAAGGTCATGGAATAGAAATACGCATGTGAGCCTATCTTCTAAAGCTACAACTACACGAGGCATCAAGAGGGCGGCACATGGACGGCGTGGCGCGCAGAAAAGTTCAATGAGATGCATGTGGCAAGCAATAGAAAAGACATCCAATCATGTTGTGTGCTTTGCGTCAGGACGTATATATATTCCCGACTCCTCCGACTTAACTTCGACTCCACACAAGTCCACCCTGTGTTTCCAAAAGCTGCAGTCACGTAGATCGTGTTCGTTCTCCGCTCTTCCCCAAAGCATTCAAACAGGACAGATATGCGACCTCGAGCCTTTCTTCCAAAGCTGCAACAACTCAAGACGATAGCACCCTGGTATATGGATCGCGTGTCGCGCAAAAGAACAGCTCCAGAATGTATGGAGCAAAAGAAAACTGAGGCAGCAGAACATGCTGCGTGCTTTGCATCGAGGCGTATATAAACCTTCCTCACTCTCGGTCTTGACTCCTATTCCCCACACCTCTACCCTCTTTTCCAAAAACTGGGATATGTTCGCGCCATGTCCGTTCTCCGCTCCACCCAAAAGCTTTGAGCCTGAACATATGTGAGCATTTCTGTGCAAACTCGAAAACCACAAAATACTGCGTCTGCTCTTCATATGCGCTGCTCTGCGTGAAAAAGGAGATCCCCCGAATAAAAAGCGCATGAGAAAAACCGGCAGATATGAGGTGTATGTTTATTCTCCGATCTACTCAAAAGCTCTGAGCTGAAACACATATGTGAGCCTGCCTTCTCGAGCCCGAGGACTACAAAAGCCGCCGGCCTCTCGTCACGTGCGCTGCTCTGCGCGCCAAAACATTCACTATCGGAAAAATGTGCGAAAAATGAGCAACAAAGACCTTCACGAAGCTGTCCAGTACTTGTCCGCAGTCTATAAATCCTTCGATCCGCGGTCTTTACTCTCTCCTTATAACACTACGACCTTTATTTCTACAGAAACAGAACGCACTTACGGCTCATGGCTGCTCTTCTCCCTGCGAAAACCATACTGAAGAGGTTCCATGTCGTTCTGCGGCTCGACCCTTTCCTCGGGTCTCAAGCAACATATCAAAATACAAGGTCATGTCCTCCATGTCGGCGTCTTGTCCAGATAATCGAAACGGTCCAAAGCATAGACGATGACGCCTGGAAACGAGCGGTCCGTGCCTGTTGGCAGCATATATAAGCTTTCCAAATTTGCCAGTTCATCTGCACATCACATAAATCTTGTTTACTACTCTTAAAAGTGGACACTAGGACAATACATGTGCCTTCTTCGCCTCTCTAGAACGAGTTGAAGAGATGCTGCATGCTTGCTGTGTGCGCCAAAACCACCAGATCTTATCATTCGAGATTGCGGAAGGTAGGGTCCTTCGGAATATTCCAGGGCGCCGCGTGATTACAAATAGTGTCATAAGATCGTTCTCAACCCGGGAGCTACATTCAAAGTGCTTCGGGGGGTTGGCCGATCACGAAGTACTGGTGACGTGTAGGTGAGATCACGACATATCAGTGCAAAGAGTGCTACAAAAGATGCTTTCTACTGCATCATGTCTCCGCTCAGGCGCTGAGATGAAGTTGCCACCAAGGCACCCCAGCTTCAACCCGTGAGCTTGCTAAGCTGATATACTTCGGCGCCGAGCTGCCGGCGCATTGCTTTGTTCCTTGCTATTCTGACATACATACCTTCTGTATCTCCCTGGAAAATCGGAAGACACAGAACTTATTTAGCCTAGTGATACGCGGAGTAGCGGCTCCTTTCTTTGAGTGATGAGTTGTTCAAAGGATATTCCTCGTAAGAAATGATGGAGAAACTACGAACTCGGGAATCAGCGAGAGTAAGTGACCGCGTTCGACCCGATGTTCACTCCGGGACGATCCGAACGGGAATGCCTTTACATGGTCGACTCCAAGGTCTTCTGTAGAAACCAGGTCTAGCATGTTCGGTCGAACTCTTTTCGCTTTCTGCTTGTCATTGCGCACTTGTCCAGAAGCTGGCCACGTGGACTTAACAGTGCAATTTGGACCGCGAAGAAACTGTAGAGCCTTGAAGCTTTTGAGATAGTGAACGTGAGGATGAGATAGACCCTGCGCGCAGCAGCACCATTCGCTGTCTAAGCTGATGGCACGGTCTTACCATGGTCAAACGTAAGAAAGACAAGAGTGCGATAATATCCGTAATTGGTGCAACAATACTGGCACATCGTGGTTTTACCTGGACCAAGTCGATTCTAGTATGGTGGACCAGGCGTGCTGCATGTCACAAGACCGAGACGACCAGGGAAGGGCCTTCTTCGGCAATGTCGGAAGACGCCGAGATACAATGTCGCGTCGAGCGGATCGCAAAACAAGCATGTCCATTCCAGGTATCACAATTGCAGTTCCTGCCATAACGAGCATTCGCGATGCAGCTCATGTTGCAGAGGATCTATGATGATCAACGCAAGGGTAGTCGCGTGGCCGATGGTGATGTGGACAGGACAATGCGGTGTGCTGAGGAAAAAGCCAGATCTCGTTCTGCCAACATTTGTCAGTGCTGGTGGACCGCCATCGCCCTGACGCGTAGATCCGGGATAATGCACTCTGCGCAAGAAAGATCTCGGAAGATAAATCTGTTACTGATTAATTGCGAAGCGCGATCGATATTGATGATTGTGTTCCTCTGTGGGAGTTGGGGCTGTGGATAACCACAGGTGTTCACTGCGCACCACAGGGCCCATGTCACAACCACGAACAGGCCGAGGCGGGACCATGCCTGGGTGACACAGCGGTGTTGGTTGCGCGAATTGATGACGTTTGTAGCATCAATACCGAGGCAAATATAGGCGCGCCGTCAAGATGTATCGACGTGCCAGTTTGCGACAAGAGTTTGCGCTCTTGATCAAATCGAATAGAAGGTAGAAAGCAGGACAAGATCACGGCCCCCAAGTGGTGAACTCGATGCAGGTGCGCTAGTCTATCAGCTGCAGCCGCACGTCGATCAGCGGAAATCAGATGGCCAAGCGAGATGTTGGCTATCAACGACGCGCAAAAGACACGACGCGGGGCCCCGTCCGGTAAATCCGCGCGACTGTGATGTTTAAATGAATGTGTGCTGTGATAGGCGGTCCATCACAGAGGATGTGAACAAAGAGACTGCGCTGATTGTTTGCTGCGTACGAAGTGGTCAAGCGCATCTTCTCTTCAGCCTGGTGCGCCACGATAGGTTGAGAGCATGTAGCTGGCTCACGGGGAGTGGCAGCCTAGAAATAGCGACACCGGAATCGAGGTTCAAGGGCGAGGATTTTGTGTGACGTGTCCAATTGCTGACTGCCTTGTACAGTCAAGGCAGAGGCTGAGGCTGTTCGCTTGCAGTCCTTGATGAAGTTGATGGGGACATAGATGATGGAGCGGGTGGTGCATGGATGCTAGCAGTCGCGTTCGCGCGGACGGTGAGGCGGATATTTTTTGCGCTAGCCTGATGCGGATGAAAAGGGCCACATTTCGCAACTTCAAAGAAGAAGTCGCCATCGCCATCGCGTCGCTGATGCCACCACGCGCGCAGCACCCTCCAAGAGATGTAATTTCTGGATCGCATGTGATGGATATACATGCTATCGATAAAAAATCAACGCGCTTTGCTGGTCTGTCGGATCTACGAGCATACAAAAATTTGACTCCTGAAACGGTGCGCGCACGCTCGGACCACATAGGCTAGGCCCAGAATCGCTAGACTGCTAAACTGAACGCGAGCGAGGCAGGCTTGTATTTAATGTTGGTTGTTCTCATATGCTGGAGGGGCCCGCTGTCCACATGCCGACGCATCGGGGCGGATTCGACTTACCACCAACCATCACGTGATCCCACATCACTGATTCACCAACCTACCTACCCTTCTCACGACCACTGCATATTCGATGGCCTCTACTACGGCTTCCACTAATTTGTAATCTCTACGGCGAGCCACGCTATTCGACGCACACTCAACCAGTCGCCAATATGAGGTTTGTCGCGTCCTGCATGCACGTTATTGATGATGCCGCTAACGCTTTGATAGTGCCACCAGATTGGACCGTCTCGTAACGTAAGTGCACCCATGACCGGCCTCTTGTACCATCATCGTATTCACCCAAGACACCGCTGCAATTATCTGCGACTTGTCTTGGTCTATTGTTTGCCCGTCGCCATCGCTTAGCAAATTATTCCAGCATCCGCTAACATGACCAAGGCTCCTCGAGACGGGCAGCACAGCATTGATCCGGAACACTGCAGCCGATCAATTAGCCGACGTCCAAAAACAACACCCCGATGAACTTTTTAATCTACTCACGCGAGTGATTCCCTATCTGCGATCAAAGAGCTGGGAAACTCGCGTTGCAGCTGCCAAGGCTGTTGGAGGCATCGTATCCAACGCTGAGAGGTTTGACCCTAATGCCGAGGATGAGCCGATCGACGCAATTGTCAAGGCAGAAGAAGTCAAATCAGAATCCAACGGACATGTCAAACCTGAAGACAGTAATGGAGCCATCGTCAAGAACGAAGAGAATGGCGACACTGCGGTACCCCCCCTCAGCGAACGGTTAGAGTTGGCTACCCTAGATCTGGCTTCGATCCTCAAATTCGGCAAACAACTTGTTGCTAGTGGCACCAGGGAGCATGAATACAAACTCGCTGCGATGGCCCCAGCCGATCGCATTGACTACCAGAAAGAAACCCTCCTCAAGCGGCTCGGCTTTGAGGGCGAGTACATCGAGGAAAAGTCGCCTCCAATCGAAGAGATGATCGCACAGACACCTGGACGCCAGACGCCGGCCATACATCGCATTGACACCAACATATCAAGATCAAACTCAATGACGACTGCCGCATCTCCGCCTCTTGCAACACCAAATGGCGAACAAGTACTTAGCAAGCGCCAACAGAATGCCCTGAAGCGAAAGCAGAAACACATTGCCAAAGGCGGTTCCGCCAAGGTCCAGATCGTCGATTTCAGCGGCCCGCGGAAGGACTCGCAGCCAGATGTTCTACAGACACCAGTCCGCGCACAGCCTGTTGCGCTGAAGGTCGAGAAGTCAGAGAACGGAGAAGATCCCAACAACGTCGATGACTACTTCTCGCTCGATCGCAACGGCGGTGACGATGACCAAAAGTTTGTCAAGGAATTCAAAGGCGAGACAGTCCCAGAGAAGTCGTCTTTCCAGACCGAGGAAGAAGAGGAAGGCTTACAGTGGCCTTTCCGACGGGTGACCGAATACCTTGCTGTAGAGTTATTCGACCAGACCTGGGAAACCCGGCACGGCGCTGCCATGGGCATTCGCGAAATCCTTCGTGCTCATGGTGCTGGAGCTGGTCGACGGAAAGGCAAGTCGCGCCCTGAGAACGATAGCCTGAATCAACAATGGCTCAACGATCTCGTGTGTCGCATATGCTGTGTGCTCATACTCGACCATTTCGCTGACTACACATCCGATAACGCCGTCGCCCCAATCAAGGAGACTGCCGGACAGGCCATGGGATCAGTGTTACAGTACTTGTCAAGGGAAAACGTACTGGCGACTTTCAACATACTCCAGCGTATGATTGTACAAGACGGCTTACCAGAGGGCCCTAATCTCAACTGGGGCGTCTGCCAAGGTGGTATGATCGGCCTGCGGTATCTGGTCGCCGTCCGAAACGATCTCCTTCTGCAAGATGATACATTGATGGACGGCGTCCTTGCTTGCGTCATCAAAGGACTTGGCAATTTAGATGACGACGTTCGTGCTATCAGCGCCGCGACATTGATCCCAGTCGCCAAAGAATTTGTCGAGATGCGGCCAAAAGCATTGGAAGTCCTCATGAACCAAGTGTGGGCTTGTCTGTCAAGTTTGCAAGACGACTTGAGCGCGAGTACCGGTTTCATCATGGACCTCCTGGCGAAACTTTGCAGCTTTCCGCAAGTACTGGAGGCCATGCGCGCCAATGCTCGACAAGACCCGACCCAATCTTTCCACGAGCTCGTCCCTCGCCTGTTCCCCTTCTTGCGACACACCATTACTAGCGTTCGTGCAGCTGTGGTTCGCGCACTCATAACCTTCCTCAACATCCAGAGCGAGGACTCAGATGGCTGGCTAGACAGCAAAGCTCTGCAATTGATCTTCCAGAACATCCTACTTGAGCGCAATGATGGTGTCCTGAAGCTCTCCATACAACTCTGGAATGCTGTCATCGAAAGCATTGGCGATGAACTGCCCACACACCTTGAGCCGATCCTGGATGCCATCGTTCCTCTTACTCTCACACCCATTGGTATCGCACGTCACCCGATAGCAATGGACATGTCGTTGCTCATACGACCTTCTGGCCAGGTCATGGGCCAGGCCCCACATCAGACGCCTAGCCGTAGATCGACACCACCACCCGGTGGCGAACCTTCAGCGAAGAGACGAAAGAAGTCCCGACATGGAAAGGAAGACATGGCGACGCCCACGCCATCGACGACCTCTCATAACGTTGATGGTCACATGATCAGCGGTGAGTTGGAACTCATCGGTTCTGATGTGCTGATTCGGTCGCGGACCTCGGCGGCGGCAGCGCTGGGTAAGGCTATGGGCGCCTGGCCAGAGCCCACTAGGCAACAGACATTCCAAGCAAGGCTGTTACCTTCCTTGTCCTCGTCGCATTCCTCGACTCAAATGACTGCCGCCATCGTGATTGATGAGTTTGGCAAGAATTTGAAGATAAATGACGGCTTGGCAGAGGCTTTCGTGAAAGCTCTGCTACCGATCGTAGAAGGCGAACGACCCGCCGCCTACGAAGATCTCGTTCCCAAACTCCAGATCGTCCGTACGCAGTGCACTGCATTACTCAGCATCTTCCGCGATCACAATGTGCAGAATCTGCCAAATTTGGCGGTCGTTGTACAAGGCGATCCAGCCGCTAGCCAATATGCATTCGGTGTCGCGGATGCAGAAAAGCTACTCACGACACAATTTGACAAGCTGAAGAAGGCTATGACTCCATCAGCCCGCATGGTCGCTGCCCAAAATCTAGACACATCTCGGAAAGAAGTAGAGTCAAGTCTCCAGGAAGCGAAGGACATCAAGGAGGAACGAGACATTCGTATCAAGGCTGCTGCCGCTGGCGCTTTGGTCTGGCTGAATTCGCCACCCAAGAAACCGTCACCGCCCATCAAGGCTATGATGGACAGCGTCAAGAAGGAAGAGAATGTGGAGCTGCAGAAGCGATCTGCTACCGCCGTGGCTGGCTACATTGTCTATCTTGTCAACGCGAACAGATCCGGCGTCGTCAACAAGGTGGTCGGCAATCTTGTCAAGTTCTACTGCATGGAGACAGCAGAGACTCCCGAGTTCCTGGCACAGTCCCATGTCGAGACAGGTATCCTTACGCTGAAGAAGGACGAGGACATCCGCGACCACCCAGACGCTGCCAAGTTCGCTGAAGAATCCAAGGCTGCCCGTATCACTAAGCGCGGAGCACGTGAGGCGCTCGAGCAAGTTGTCTCAAGCTTTGGTGCCGAGATCTTCCAAAAGGTGCCTATCTTGAAGGACCTGATCGAGAAGCCAATCAGGGAAGCTTTCACAGATGCTGCCCTCCCTGCCAAGATCTCTGAAGAGGATGGCGTGTTTGGCCAGGCGGTTGTGGATGCACTCTCAACCTTACGAGCTTTAGTCGGAAGTCTGCATGCGGATGTTCGTGGCTTCGTGAAGGATCTCTTGCCACTCATCGCCAAGGCTTTGCAGAGTCGACTATACGTCCTCCGATACGTTGCTGCTAAGTGTTTTGCGACCATTTGCAGCGTCATGTCTGTCGACGGCATCACAATGCTAGTCGAAAGCGTTCTTCCGACCATCGGCGATGGTGGTAATGTGCATGGCCGCCAAGGTGCAATTGAATGCATATACCATCTCATTCACGTAATGGAAGATGACATCCTGCCATATGTTATCTTCCTCATCACCCCAGTGCTCGGCCGAATGAGCGACTCAGACAACGATGTTCGACTCTTGGCAACGACAAGTTTCGCTACGCTCGTCAAGCTTGTGCCTCTGGAGTCTGGTATCCCTGATCCGCCAGGTCTACCGGAATCTTTGCTCAAGGGGCGTGACCGCGAGCGAAAGTTTGTTGCGCAAATGCTCGACGCGAAGAAGGTGGAGCCTTTTGAGATCCCTGTCGGCATCAAAGCAACCCTTCGATCATATCAACAAGACGGTGTCAACTGGCTTGCGTTCCTCAACAGATACAATCTGCACGGTATTCTCTGCGACGACATGGGTCTTGGAAAGACTCTCCAGACCCTGTGCATGGTTGCTAGCGACCATCATCTCCGCGCCGAAGAGTTTGAGAGGTCAGGGGACCTCAACTTCCGACGTCTACCTTCGCTTATCGTATGCCCTCCGACGCTGTCTGGCCATTGGCAACAAGAGATCCGACAATACGCACCATTCCTGAACTCCGTCGCATATGTCGGCTCACCAGCTGTTCGTGGTCAGTACAGGAATGAGCTCGAAAAAGCAGACATTGTGATTACGTCATACGATATCTGCAGGAACGACATGGACCTTCTGAAGCCTATCAACTGGAACTACTGTGTTCTGGATGAGGGCCACTTGATCAAGAACTCAAAGTCAAAGACCAGCCAGGCCGTCAAGAACTTCCAGTCCAACCACCGTCTCATTCTGTCTGGTACGCCAATTCAGAATAACGTACTCGAGCTGTGGTCACTGTTCGACTTCCTCATGCCAGGCTTCCTCGGTACGGAGAAGGTCTTCCAGGAGCGTTTCGCGAAGCCCATCGCGGCCTCGCGGTTCGCCAAGTCCTCGTCTAAGGAGCAAGAACGCGGTGCTCTGGCCATCGAGGCGCTCCACAAACAGGTCTTGCCCTTCCTCCTCCGTCGCCTCAAAGAAGAAGTGCTGGACGACCTGCCGCCGAAGATCCTCCAGAACTACTACTGTGACCTTTCCGAGCTTCAACGCAACCTCTTTGATGACTTCACCAAGCGACAAGGCCAGGAGATCCAAGCAAAGGCTGGTAATGCCGATCGCGACAGCAAGCAACACATCTTCCAAGCCCTACAGTACATGAAGAAGCTATGCAATTCGCCTGCCATGGTCGTCAAGGGACCAGCGAACAAAGCCTACGAGCCCACACAGCAATACCTGAAGAAGCACAATACCACGATCGATGACATCGTTCACGCACCCAAGCTCGGTGCGCTCAAGGACCTTCTTGTAGACTGCGGTATTGGCGCATCCGACGTTGCAACGTCTCAGGCCACGCCTGCCACCGGCGATCTACCCGAAGCCGTCTCCCAGCATCGCGCCCTCATCTTCTGCCAAATGAAGGAAATGCTTGACATGGTGCAAAATACTGTCTTGCAGAAGATGCTTCCTTCAGTCCAGTTCATGCGTCTCGATGGTACAGTCGAAGCCACGAAGCGACAAGAGATCGTCAACAAATTCAACTCCGATCCATCGTACGATGTCTTGCTACTCACCACTAGCGTCGGAGGTCTTGGGCTGAACTTGACGGGTGCCGACACAGTCATTTTCGTCGAACACGACTGGAACCCGCAGAAGGACATCCAAGCCATGGATCGTGCTCATCGTATCGGACAAAAGAAGGTCGTCAATGTCTACCGCATTGTCACGCGCGGAACGCTCGAGGAGAAGATCTTGAGGTAAGTCAAGCCTAACCTCCTTCCTGTCACTCATATTAAAATCAAAACAGTCTCCAACGCTTCAAGATCGACGTCGCCTCCACCGTCGTGAACCAGCAAAACGCCGGCCTCGGAAGCATGCAAACAGACCAAATCCTCGACCTTTTCAACGTCAGCGCAGACAGCAACGATCCCAGCGCTTTACCACCACCGCCAAGCAATAGCAAGGACGACGTTGACCGCATCGACGAAAACGACGCCGTCGACGCAACGGGGGCACTGAGAGAAAAGGGCAAGAAGGGCTTCCTAGACGAACTAGGAGAACTGTGGGACGAGCGGCAGTACGAAGAGGAATTCGACCTGGACGGATTCTTGGGCAAGATGAAGACGTAAACAAAGGACGGATGAGGAAGTGTTTTTTCATGGCGTTTAAGGTGTTGGTATTATCTGACGTGCCAACGACACGACAATTGGACTTCTTTTTTAGCATGGCGTTGGACGGAACGGCATTCATCATCAAAAAGCCCAGGGAGGGAAGTGTGTTTGTGAATGTATAAGTAGTTGAGAGTGTATTGATACGGTGGAATGGAAATGATGTATTAATCTTGATTCAGATCTTGATCGAGACTTTTTGAAACTAATACAATGTATGAAACCGTCCCTGCCTTGCCTAACAGGACCCGATTGGACCGCGCAGCACCGCCCATAGGGGCCGTTATTGCCAACGCAGACATCTGCGCATAAAAAGCAAATTCTAATGTGGAATTTCCAGCACGAAGGCACCGTCCATGGCGTTATTGCCTCTACACAAAC
Organism: Parastagonospora avenae f. sp. tritici 18332-5; assembly: GCA_022559985.1. Classification (NCBI taxonomy): domain Eukaryota; kingdom Fungi; phylum Ascomycota; class Dothideomycetes; order Pleosporales; family Phaeosphaeriaceae; genus Parastagonospora; species Parastagonospora avenae. The sequence goes on from JAFJTR010000017.1 coordinate 168,829, forward strand.
CCATACGTCACTCGAATGCGATAGAAAGGTGGAATTGGGACCATGGAGCACCGCCCATGCGGGTCGTTATTGCTGACATGGTCAATAAACGCTGAATCGCAGCATTGAAAGGGAACTAGAAGCCACCCACTGTGAGGTGGAAGTACGCCTCGAGGCGTTGTCCACGGCGTAATCGCTTCGAGGGAGCGTGTGAAGAGTGGGACCAAAGCCACCCGACAATCTAGGACCAAAGTCCTGTAAAAGCGCGGGAAATGAACTAGAGCCGCCCATGTGGATATGCACCCCGAAGCGCCGTCCACGTCGTAATCGCTCCGAGGAAAAAAGATACTCACCTTCTTCCAAAAGAATGAAAAACAAAACTCGCTAAATCGCAGCAAAAACACCCACCCTCGTCCCCATCACACACTAAGCATCTATACAAAGAAGCGAAGAACAGGCCAGTGCCAGTACGTAATTCTTCGCGTCTTGCGGTCAAGCCGCGATAGTTGGGCTGCACCTCGTCAGAACGAGTGCAATGGCGCGCAGATGGTGGCGCGCCCGGTGTGATGGGCGGGGTGGGTGAGGAGAAAGAGGAGAGTGATGGGGAAGATTTTATAGGAGGTTTGGGGAAGTTGTAAGAGTGTTTATAGTGATTGTTGTGATGATACGTATAGGGAACAACGAATGTGAGATGATGGAAGGACATTGTAAAGATAACGAGTGAACAGTGTTTGGTTAATCTATGTACAGAGAAGATAGTGCGGTTATCACACCGCGTAATTGGTTGCTGGAAGATGACCTCCTGACAGCGTGATCGATGAGAGGCAATGTTGATGTTCCTCCTTTACTGCATCGCCACAGATGCATTCAAGATCTGTACCCGACCCTAAGCAGCAAACGCCACCTCCCTCTTCTTCCTCGGCGCACCACTTCCAGCATCACAAGCCCCACTCCAGTAGAAAGCACCAACCTCTCCTTGCAGAGGATTGCAGTACCAGTGCCAGTTGTCGTCGATGTAGTTGATAGTGCCATGATCGTTCCAGTACCCTCCGAGTTGGTTACTCTTCGAGTAGGGCAGCACATCGCAATAGCCTGCTACACCACCAATCGCGGTAGCGGAAAATCCCCTATCCTTTGAGTTTTTAATGGCTTGATCCTTGTTCTCGCCTCTGCCTACTACACAGTATCTGGTTGCGGGAAAACCACCTTGGTTGGCGTAGTTTGTCCATTGCTGATTCGAGATGGCAAGCCATAGGGCTTGGGTACCAGTGATGGCGCAGAGGATTGGGATGAAGAGCTTGACCATGATGGTTCGTTTTGCTGTGTCGAGGTCAGGATGTGTCGGTTGTATGTCGTTGTTCAACTTACTGGAGAAGATGATTGGATTGTCTATGGGGCAGAAGGCTCAGAGTAGTGGTATCGCAGGGTTGAATGGCCTGTGATGAGTTCTAAAGGAGTGATGCACATGATTGTTATATACATCTTCGTTTGACTATGTTTAAGCCTATCTCTATGCTCATGGTCTACATGCACAGAAGGAGATACTCCATCTATGAGTATGCGAGGGTATGCACAGTGGAATTGCGGGGCCGCAGTCCTCATCTTTACGGCCTGTCAATGCCGATGTCATCAGTCGGCGGGGCACGAGCCTCACGATGAACTTCGCTGCATCCGTCCCCGTGCCGCTAAACCACTTCTGCCACGGAACTACGTTAATCTAACCAAAAGCTACTATGACAAGAACTATCGTGGAGAACACGTTGTTTCAACACCAAGTCTGCCTTCTTGGTTTCTGCATGATTTCGTAAATGTTGCCTTAAAATCCAAGAAGACTGGGATGGCTAAGCCGTGTTGCACCCGTGGAACCTTGGATGTACTGCAAATTTTCAGCTACCCATGGTACGAGAGAGAACGTAACAGGATCTTGCCCATCGTAGGCCAGGCCGCTTCTCGAACAGGCTACATGTTCTCCGTATTGCATCCTCGTTACTTCCCGTCGCACCATGTGGTGGCTGACAGCCTGCAACACATTGGCAGGGATATCCAAGCTCCACATTGTGTACTACCAATTTCCGTAGATTCACCTGGACATCATGGTGGCTGAGTAACACAAGCGTCATAGTCTGAAACCAGACCTGCACTACGCAATGGTGTGGTAGAACTGTTAACACACAAGACCCAGGGAGAGGTCGGAAACTTTGGTGTTCCTTGCTGCCGAATAGCCGTGAACTTGTCGACATCGGCGCCGACACTCCACTACCTAGGTACAGACTCCTTGCTATCTTCCGGCTAAGTTTCCTTACCATGATTCGACTGAGGGGCAACACGTTTTCGCCCTTCGATTGGCCTTAATCATCCACTATGGGACTCTTGCCTCTGGCGCCATCGGATCAGTCAGATTCAAGCTGATAGCGAGTACAACCACACAACACCGGAACAACACGAATCTTCTAGTCCTTTTGCTCGGGCCTTCCATTCTTCGCATTTCCACGTACGTACGGCGTTGGGTACAGGTACCGCGCGGGCAGAATGAGTAGAGTGCTCGCCTCGCAGAGATCTTTAGATTTCTAGTCCTTTTGTTCGCAATAGACCCAGCCTGCCCCGAGAATAACCTCGACAACATTTGCACAAAAGCAACGCGCTGAAACGGTTGTGAAAAGATAGCTCATCGCTGTGTTGCGGCAACTTCTACTTCCGACTATTTCCACGGCGCTAGAATCTCACTCGTGGAGATTAATCACGTGCCTCCCTTGGCGACTCCTGGTCTTGCTTACATGTATTGGACGATCATGCGCAACGGAGCGATGATCAAATCAAGGACATCATACATCTGCTGGAATGTCGAGATGACGCCTGGGAAGATAGAGATGTAGCACTGTTGGATGTCTATCAGTTGCCCCGGCTGCCGACTGATACCAGTCGCTGAACAACGATCTGGATGCGATATTGGCGTCAGCAACGCCTGACCCCGTCCTTAATGTCACATGTAGGCGAAGAGGCATCCTGCATGCAGCTCACCACTGAGTGCAGACAAAGACGTCTCAAGCAGAGCCTCCACACATAGGCATACAACCAAACGTCAGTCAATCATTCCCTTATCCGATCAGCTCACACTTGGTCCAATACTGCAACCTTGCCTGTTGAAATCCCAGTTATTAATATGCCCAAGAGAAGGTTTAAAGTTCGCAAGACCTTGACTGCGGCTACCCAATGACAGTCTGTTTCTTCAGCCTTAGCTGTTGTCGCTATGCCAGACCTTGGTGTCTCTACATTCCTGCTCTTCTACGACATCACTTGCTTCAAGGCAGGCCGAGAACTACCCGGTGTGCGCCTCATCCTTATCAATTCTAGCTCCATACTGCGAGCCGCTCGTCAGAGTCTAGCCATCTGCCATTCTGGTATGTCAATACTATAGGCTAACAGTGTAAGAAGAATTAACTGAGTCTTGCCGATGCTCCTCAACTATGCAGCCATACGCTATATAGCCTAGCTGGGCATCTGATGCGACACAGTGCTACCGTATGCACATCTCTAAGCTATTCGATAGGCCGCCAAATATTTCGCCCTCGTCGTTCCTCGGTCGCTCGCCGTCGATCACCATGCCATCATCGTTTATGAGCCCGCGATGACAAAGATGCTCCAGCAGGGGCAAGTGGGTCTTCTAAAAGATCATCGGGTACCTATTATGGCAAGTCAGACCAGCCAATGGCGGCTGTAGAAACGACGAGCGACCTTTTGTAGTTGACTGTTGACAGCACTTCGTACATCACTTATTCTAGATACGTCACGAACGCATGGATAAGCGAACGCCCTTGGTACGTTCACCTGGTTCCGTACTAGCACGTGGTGTAGCGTGGATTAGTGCGTCAGGCCGCCCATACTGGATCCCAAGATCTTCATCAACAAGAACTATCAGCAGGTTGCCGCGGTTGTGGTGACAGTCGCAAGCATTGTGCAGACGATAGCGGTCGCGCTGCAAGGTGCTCGCAATGTCAGCAAGACTTGCTGATGACCATGACGGGATGATTACTGTGCCTCAAATTTCGGTCTTTGCTCGCTTAGGTCATCGCCCGTTACGCCCGACACGTCAATTTCTTTCCTCACGCTTTTTTGTAAGTGGCCTTACCGACTCCAGACTAGCCGGCTGTTCGAGATACGCCACATTCGTACCCGCGTGGATAGTCGAAATACACACACGGCACGCATCTATTTTTAAGGTCGCATAGGATGAAGACAATATCGCGAGCTCAAGTCTCGAGATTACAGCGGCTGCGATGCCTTCAGGTACTGATGTGACAGCAAGTAAGTCTTGACAGTTCAGCTCGCGAGATGACTGCTTTCCCGTCCAAGCGCTTAGGCAGCGAAATGGCAGCCTAGCTGTTTTCAATCGGATACGATTATTTGGCGAATAGACAATGTCTTGAGCTTCATGCGTAAGCATTTTAGTTACAATTTGACCTGCATAAGCCGGACGATAATTTGCCGCCAAGCGTTCAGCCACAACGCCTGGGCTCACGACTACGCTCGACCGAGGGCTGTCGTTCTACACCGGTGCGGTCGTATTGCCATTTCCACCTAAGGCTCTGTTAATCCTTCACCTTGCGAAATCAGCTGTCTCTGCTTGGCAATATTATGGAAGGCTGTTACACCGGTCTAAGTGGACACAGCTGGACTGAAGCCTAGTAATACGCCTCCAAATTTTCGTATGGACGACTTGGCTCAACGGCCGATCGAATATATAATGTTAGAGTATGGGTTGTAAACTTTCTTTGGCTTCAAGTCATCAACATCACTTCACTCACTGGGTTTCGCCTCGAGCAGTTCACGTTTGACATCCTGCTGTGTTTTTATCCCTCATCCAACTTAATTCATTCACTTTGCCACACTACCAAATTCCAATCGCTATGCATCTCTCACATATCTTGAGCGTTCCGATGGTGGCGCTACTTGTGGCGGCTCGCACGCCGAAGTACGCCGCCCCACTGAAGCGCGATCTGCTAGAGTCTCGTCAGTCTGGAGCTAGCACGCGCAACGATCCACGTCCACAAAAGGGTAACATCCCATACGGTGGTGCTGGTATTCGCACATGTACTCAAACTGGCACCGTCGCTCTCACATTCGATGACGGTCCCAACATCTACACTGGCCAGGTCCTTGATAGCTTGGCCCAGTACGGCTTCAAGGGCACATTCTTTGTCAGCGGAGACAATGGCCGTGGTGCTCTTGATGGGGACTCCAGGTGGGTCAATCTCATCAAAAGAATGGATTCCGAGGGTCACCAGGTCGCCAGTCACACCTGGAGACATCCTTACCTGGATCAGATTTCAGAAGATCAACGTTACGAAGAGATGGTCCTTACCGAAATGGCTATCCGAAACATCATTGGCAAATACCCAACGTACATGCGGCCACCATACACCGAGTGCTTCGAATCGTGCCAGAGAGTCATGAAGAATCTCGGTTATGTTATCGCAAACTACGATGTCGACAGTAATGACTGGAGATACCAGGACAACATTCAACAAGCCAAAGACACCTTCAAGAACTTGATCGACCAAACTGGCGGTCCTCGATCTGGTCACCCCATTGTCCTTGCCCACGATATCCATGAGCAAACGGCCTCCTCTTTGGTGCCATACATGCTTCAGTACCTCAAAAACCAAGGCTGGAGGGGCGTGACCTTGGGCGAATGCCTTGGAGAACCGAAAGAGAATTGGTACCGTGCTAGTTCAGGTTCGCTCCCTCCCAGCGGCTGCTCTGGATCTAGTTGTACGCCATCCACCAACGGCCTCTGTGGAAGTGCGGCTGCAATGACTTGCTCTGGATCTGCATTTGGCAGCTGCTGTTCGCGATTCGGATACTGTGGAAGTGGTTCCGACTACTGTGGCTCCAACTGTGATCCTGCGTATGGCACTTGCGGTAGCGGATCGACTCCAACTCCAACTACCATTCGTACTTCGGCGGTTCCAACCTCAACCCGAGCCCCAACCCCAACTTCGAAACCAATCTCCGCGAATGGTCTTTGTGGAGTACAAGGCGGCGAAACGTGTGCAGGCTCCGTTTGGGGATCTTGCTGTTCGCAATGGGGATACTGCGGAACAGGATCGGACTACTGTGGAACAAATTGTAACAAGGACTTTGGTACTTGTTCTTAGAAGGTTTCATTCGCATAAGTACAGCTTCGTTAATACATAGAAGAGACATAGACTAATAGAGTAATGATCACCACAAATCTTGCATATCATCGTTATTGATTTTACTCACTGGTGCGGACAGCATACATCAAATTTGAAGCCGATACTTCCGAAAGACAAATCGGTGACTGGTAGTTCATGCGCATTCTCCTATGATGAAGGGTATGATGGCGATGGCTAGAGCGTCAAACAGAGAGAAAGCAAATATCATCAAAGAAATCGAAGGTCACAACCCGTTCGAAAATCGAAGCCTTCTGCATGACGAGCTTGGCGGAGCACCTGCATTCGGTTATAATCTTACTTCATGTAAGCGCTAGACCTCTATGAGGTGCCCTGCTTATCAATGCATGCGGCGCGGACCGCAGCAGAAGACAAGGCAACATTATGGGCAGCGTTTTGCGCGAGCAAGGTGAACTACTGTCCTAACAACCACCGACTCAGGAAAATTTGCAGGAGGGGAATAGAAAAAGAAAACTACCAGAAGGGCCGACTGATCTTAAAGTAGCACATCAGATGAGCTGAAAGACACTACCGAAATCCGAGATTCAGGCGTCCCGCTGACTCCACTTTCGCGGCATGCCCGTCCCAGGTATCCACTTTGCCGAAGACGAAGAAGACGAGTCCACCGCAGAAGACGCTCTATCACCCCTTCAACTTGCAGCTTGGCAAGGCGACGTCGTTTCCGCCTCAAGGCTCTTGAAGCAAGGTGCCGACCCCAACGAGGAACCTCGAGGGTGGTACGGCAAGACAGCTCTACAGGCAGCAGCTCTCCAAGGCCATGTGGAGATTGCGAAGCTTCTCTTGAAAGCGGGAGCCAGCGTCGATGCACCCGGCGGGAATAATGGAGGTCGTGCAGCGCTCGCACTCGCTGCCTGGGCTGGACATGATGCAGCTGTGGAACTATTACTCGAATCTGGCGCAGACGTGAACCTGCCACCACACAGATATACCGGCCGTACTCCTCTACAAGCCGCGGCGGAGTTTGGAAGCTTGAGTATTGTAAAGAAGCTGGTGGGCTTGGGCGCAAAGCTGGACGGTCCGGTGGCTCATAATTACGGCCGCACTCCTTTACAAGCTGCGGCGGAACATGGACATGAAGATGTTGTCGACTTCTTGCTGCAGTGTGGCGCAAACGTGAACTTCCCGCCTTGCCGCGACAAAGGCATCACAGCACTTCAAGGCGCTGCAGCTTCTGGACACCTGCAGCTGGTGCGACGGCTGCTCGAGACCGGAGCAGATGTCAATGCAGAAAGTAGCCGGTATATGGGTGGCGCGGCGCTGTGGCTGGCGGCCGGTGCGGGACATGTCGATGTGGTTGAGATACTGCTTGATACTCGAGCGGATGTGAATGCAGTATCGGGGAACCAGGGACAATTGTGTACGGCGTTGCAAAAAGCGAGATCAAACGGGAGATCTGAGGTTGTAGAGCTGTTGACGAAAAGACAGATGATCACGGAGTAAGGGACGCGCTTTGCTTAATGTAGAGTGAAACAAGCAACGTGGCGTGAGCGCCACTCACTTCGAACAAAAAGCCGTACATAGCAGTTTAGAGATATCATATGTTAACAATAATTCTACTGAGATTACTGGAAGTGCGTTTGGACCTTTCTCAGGTAAATTCTTATAAGGTCCTGACATAATGGAAAGCCGCATTACCTCATTGCAGAAGTTTGAGGCCTGAGTTACATGTTTATCCGTTTGATGATGCAGGTGCGGCTGAGTGAAGGTTGGTGGGGCAGTCACTACCTACCCTACCGGACAAGCAAGACCACACTCCCGCTAGAATCGCTACACTCCGTAGTACAGTCTGACTTGCATATAAATACCAAGCCAAGCTCGACTTTTGCTTCTGGTATCGCACACTTCCTGGTGTCTTTGAAGAAAACAGAGAGCGCGGTTTACTTGACGCTTCGTTATCAACAGTCCGTAGCCTTAACAGCTTTGCAGTTCACAGACCTTCGCGTCATGCCTCAAAATGTTCGCCTGGCTTCCTTGTCCCGTTTATGGGGCATGATCTGGTTTTCCATCTGCAGTGGGTCTTCGCCACCCACCACCATACATCGAAACTCCTAACATATCCCTACCACAGTACATTGGGAAGCCTTGATAGCAGCCATTCGTCGGGACGGCATCATAGCACTTATACATCTCAAACAAGTTCGAGATACTGCATCGGCGAATCTATTTAAAGACACTTGTAACCTCCCCGCTCCATCATTCGTGAATGCGCACGGTCTGATTGTCATTCGTAGCCAACGGATTCATCGCCTACGAAGACACAACAACAGTTCCATCGCTCGTCCAAGCCGCAAGCGGCATCGTTCTCGAACTAGGTCCTGGACCCGGCAACCAGCTGCATCGCTTCAACAGCGCTCAAATCGACCGCACATACGGCATCGAACCAAATGGACATTACAAGGACAGCATAAATGCCAAGGTCGAGAAGAACGGGTTACAAGGCACGTACGAGCTGATCGTTGCTGGCATTGAAGACAGCGACGTATTGAGAGCGCAGGGGATAATCGAAGGGAGCATGGACACTGTGCTATGCATTCAAGTCCTTTGCGCAGTTCAAAATCCGAAGATAGTCATGAGGGAAGTGTGGAAGTTGCTGAAGCCAGGAGGGAAGTTTATTTTTTGGGAACACGGGTGGAGTAAGGATCTTCTAACGACCGTTGCGCAAGGTATTTTCACACTCGTACTTGTTCCCTACCGACGGCTGACATGAAGAAAGCTGTTTCTAATCCCGCTTGGAGCACGTTTGTCGGATGTCACTTAACGCGCAATTTGTTGGCGGACGTTTTGCGAGCGGGAGAATGGCAGAACCCGGAGGATGTTGAAGAGCCTATGGATCCGGTGAGTCTTCTGCCGAGGGTTCAGGGTGTGCTTATTAAGAAGGCTTGAGTGTGAAAATAAACGTCTATAGATTTGCAACAAAAATCTTGACGAAAGATAAAGAGGCGATAGTACCAAGTGCCGCAATAATTCGTGCGCGCTCTGTCTGAGTGCCCTCAGTTTCTTACAAGGAAAATGTTAGCCTAATTCACTTCAACTTCTTTCGAAAACTGTATTACGTCCTGATAGTCCATTGAGTCTGTTCAGACTCATAGGTCACGTAACAGCCGCTCTGTAATAGTAGATTGAGTTTGAACGGAGCGCGCACGAATTCCTGCTGCACCTAGTGACGGAAATGTTTTAAAAGGAGGTGTTGAATAACGTGGCCATAATAGAATGATAAATTGAAGTCATACGAACGGCTCGAATAAACTCCCCTCAGTGAGCAAATGGCACCGAAGCATTCGGATCATTGGTCAGCACAACATAAAAGCCAATCGGACAACTATAATCGGTCTGCTTAAACATAAAAGTCGTATCCTTGGAGCACAGACTCCCGCTCACCGTGACCTTTCCAATATTCGGCGGCACGCCACATGGCGCAGCGTTGATAATGTAACTATTCCCAGGCTTCATCACTGGAGGTGGGTTTGGCGGGCTCGGGCCTGGTCGAGGTTGGTGGTTGTATGCCGTCTCGCCGGCAACAGCGCCGGCGTTGATGTCGTATCCAGTAAATGTAAAGTGACCGCTACCAACGAAAGCGAATGCTCCAGGTGCTTGCGTGAAGCTGGGGAAGTCGAAGACGAGGTTGCAGACCTTGCCCTGTACGGCGTTGGAATCGAGCTCGAAGTTGAAGACGGTGCAGATGTCGTTTGGGGTTACTGTCGCCCAATCGGTTGCTGGATAAGCTTTGTCTGGGTTCTTTGAGCTGATTGGGACGAGAAGTGAAGTCGAGATGGAGCCTTTGGGGAGTTTTACATCGGGTTGCGCGGCATTTGTTGGGCAGTTCTTCTGGTTGAGGAGAGTGCGGCCTTCGATGGATGAGGTGGGCGCGGCAAGTGCTGACACCAACAGTGCTGATACTACAGCAAAGGTCTTCATTATGAGATATATCACGACGTGATCGAATATTGATGAAGTATCAAACAGCTGCCAGATAGTACTGCTAGCCGTCGTGCCTGAGGACCAATCTTCACAGTTACCTACCTTACACTTTATATGTACGACCTGCATATGTCTAAAGAAATGTGTGACAGCCACAGCTCGCTTCTACAAGAAGCTTTATCGATCGTCGTCGCAGATTCTGTTTGTGTATTCTTGGAGCTGATGGCGCGTCGCGACCCGTTGGGGTTCCGCAACACGAAACACCGAGCCGCCACTACTGGTTCTGACTAGACTTCGTGCTTTCGCATGGCTGGATCACATTGCGCAGGGAGAGCAACTATCGGATGATGAAGATGGCAGAAAGTGAAAGAGTAGTTGTTCCGTGTGAATAGGTGAGTCGAGGGATCGAGGGATCAAAGGTCGAAGGCTCTCACGTCGCTGCCCAGCTCTCAAGTTGCAGAAGAAGCAAGAAATGGCTGGTGCAGCCAGACTGCCACAACAGTCTTAGATGAATAGTAAAACAACTAGAAAAAGCTGCGAATACCCATAGAGAGTCATTTGGCTTTTCCTAAGGTAGCCACAAGTAGATCTGTCCACACATAGGGGAAGAGTATTATTCTGCAAGCTTTTTCTGCAACGTGAGAGCTCAGGTGCTGCGATACGCTAAAACAAAAAGAGCGAGACCGTTTCCAGCTAACGTGATCTGGTCGTGCACTCCGTCGTCGCATATTCTTCACGGAGAAATAAGGTTGCGATATGTCCAAGCGATCCTCAATGTCTGAACAGTTTCTCCTTGAGCTTGTGCATTGTGTTGTTTCTAGATTTTACGTACTTCTCTTCCTTAAAATGCTCTTTATTCGCATCGGCACGTGCAACCACACTCTTGTTCAGCTCGACCTCCTTTGCTGGGGTGGATGAAGTTGATGCATCCCAATCGATGCTTTGCGGCTGCTTCGCTTTCACATTTGCGCCTTTTTTTGCTTCACACAAGTGAGCCAATGTACTCGATGTCATCGTCTGCTGCGTGTACCTTGTTCAGCTTCCCGCTCTTTGATGACGTTCTCACGCATCTTCTGCTATCTCCCCGCCTCTTTCTTGCCTTTGTAAGGCTCGGAGCCTGTGTCGCCTCCAGCGAGTGTCTCAATGCCAGCGACTGGGAACATCATTGCTGTGACTTGAAACAAGTGTGACGGGTACGAGGAGTCTTGCGAATAAAGAGAGTTCATGGCGATTTGGGAAGTAATTGAGGTAACACAATCATGTACAGGCACCGAAGACTACAATGCACAGTAAGGCTGCGTAGTCGATGCTTTGGATGTGACTTGCTCAAATCAGTTTTCGATTTACGCCCCGAGCATGGCTGAGAGCTGGATAAATGCGACAAAGGTTAGCATCAAAGAGACTGGCCCACGAAAGGCGTTGCACTGCGCGCATCGCAGCCGCAAAGGACAAGGACAAAGACTGCGATTCGCGCGGCAACACTATAATCCATTCTTTGCGATACGGTCAACTTTTAGAAGGTGGTGTAGTTGGTGTTGATCGCGGTGGCGCAGAGAAAAGACACGAGGGCAGGTCTGCACCAGGCCAACCTCACCACCATGACAGCACCGCACCACAACTTGTTCATCGCGACAACGCTTCTCTTTGAACAGCACTAACCATCAAGTGTTTAAACAGCGAAGTTTCACGAAATTAGCTCTGTGCAATTCGCACATGTCCACCACCCTATATTTAGAACTCCACGTCATAACATCCAAGACACATCCACTCGACTGCACGACCACAAAGGCGCGAACTATCGAACAAACACTGTCCCAAGCCACATCAGAAGAGATTACCGCGGTGTCACGAAACATCCGCAGCACTCTCCTATTCCACCATACCCTTCACATCCTCACTTGCATGCTCGCTTCCCGTACCCTTGTGCTCCCTTACGTGATCGTGGAAATCGTGCAGTCCATGTGCGACTCAGACACTTCGCGTGTTCAATTGCCTTGCTTGGCGGCACCGCGCGACGGAGGGTTCAGCTCGCACATCCATCGACTTGGAGTAACACCACTTCAACTTGTGCATATATGGCAGCATATGGTTGCACAGACATTTGTTCATGTACAAGAAGTGTGAGATGCGGCATCGACGGGTTGCAGCAATGGCCAGAAGTGAAGTGCGAATAAAGTTGTGGGCCCCTCATATATTCTGCGTGCCTTGCCTTGCGTGGGGTAACGGTTGTGTAACGAGGCGTTTCAGAGGGACACGACAGCGTGAGGAAGCAAGAGAGAGTCGAGATGCGATGAGGTTACTTCAACGTCGTGGGACGAAGATTGAGTGGTTGTATGAAAGATAGGTGACAACATTGTATCGAAGGGTATAATGAGCGCTGTAGAGCAAGGGAAGAATAACTTGTTGGTTTAGGGCAATAATCACGGATTACGAGCGAGATGTATGGAATTATCATGGGATACATCACAAGCAAGATGGCACAGTTGTTTTGTAAATTTTCAAGTTCTTTATCACCAACACTATCCCCACTAATTACAATTACCCTCTGCGCGACCAAGGATATTTACTCGAACATATTGACAGATCCCATGCAATGCATCATGTAAAGTCATAGCCTACCAAGCGGCAAGCTTAGTTGGTGTTTGACATTTACAAGAAGAAAGCAGCGAAAGCACCAACACCAGCAACGAAGCCAGCGGCGTTGAGCGAAGAGGCAGCACCAGTGAACTGGGCAGGGTTGGAAGGAGCGGGCTTGGAGTACGAGCCAGTGCCAGATGCGGAGGGCATGGGGACACCGGGGACGCCGGTACCGGCAGGGACAGTCGGGTAAGGAGCCGGGGCAGATGGGTAAGGAGCAGGAACGGAAGCACCGGGGCCAGCAGGGCCGGAAGGCTTGGGGCCAACGGGGTAGGCACCAGTACCGGTGGGGTAGGGGATGGTGACGGTGATGGTGGTGGAGGAGAGGCACTCGCTGGTGCTGGCGTGCTCAGCGGGCTTGGAGACCTCGGGAACCGCGGGCTTGGAAGCCTCTGGGACAGAGGGCTTGGAAGCCGGGTACTCGGGGTAGGAGGGAGCAGAGCTGGCGGGCTTGCTGGCCTCAGGAACCGAGGGAGTAGAGGACACAACGGGGTACGCTGGGTACTCAGGTGCCTTGGAGGTGACGGCAGCGGGAACCGAGGGGGTTGCGGCCGGGTAGCTGGGGTACTCGGCAGCGGGCTTGGAAGAGACCTCAGCGACGGGGTAGCTGGGGTACTCGTTGGCCGGGGCGGGGGCGGAAGGAGTGGCCTTGGGGGCCGGGGCCTCGTATCCGTACTGGGGGACAGCGGCAGCGAAGCTGGCGAAAGCAGCGAAGGCGGCAATGGTGTAACGCATTTTGGCTGATTGATTGATTGAACTTGAGAAAGTTGGTGGTGGTTGAGGGTGGGAGTGTTGGTGGTGAATTAATTAAGGATAGTATTAGTTGAGTGCAACGAATGGACAGACCGAAGGGTCAAAGGACTTGAGCTGATGAGTTGGCTTGGTGAAGTGAAGAAAAAAGCTCCTGGGAACGAGAGGAAGTCTTATGTACTCGGGGAGATTGCCAGCACGGTAGCGCGGACCGGCACCAGGTGGCCACTGAAAGGGGGAGGCAGCGCGGGCGACCAGGGGCAGCGTGCGCTTAGGCTTGGTGACTGGCCGGTTGGTTGTTTGTGCTAATGCAGGAACCACACTAGCCCGGGCCAATGCTGGCCATTCATGAGCCGTGCGTTCCTGGGCTAGGCCCTGGTCGGCAGGTTGATCGTGAATGGCTTCGGGGGCCGCTCGTGTTGTAGGAAATGAGCGGCCCCAGATGCAGCGGCGTTGGCTGCTGTTCGAGGCTCAGGTGTTGGGTGCAGCCAGTCAGCACAGCGGTTACTGCTCGTCTCTGCGTTCCCATAAGCGTCTGCGCAGCCAGCACCATCTGGGCTGATATTGGACGGTACGCACAACCGGCCAGCGAGACGTCCACATTTGCTCGCCTTAGGCGCTCGGTTTTCCCTGAGAGACTTCCTGAAAGGGCGACAAGGCCTAGGAATCTTCAGGGGCGGCCCCTTATCTGGCTCCTCCGCTGACACTCTGGGCTCCACGTGCCTGGCCAGTGAGATGGGGACTTCCTGGAGATCCTTAACTCAAAGCAGGCGTCCTGCAATGGTTCCCCAAGTGTCAGTGTTGCAGAATCTGCAGGGGTCGTCAGCCCAGCGAGTCTGTTTTGGCGCCACGACTTCACCGCCTTGGACGTGCGGGAGCCGCTTGAAACGAAACAAGATGTCAAATCTGCGCTTGTTCGTCACCAACCACACCGCTTTCTATGGTGCATTCGACAAAGTTCGACAATGGTGGAGGTCTGCGACCCGTTGTTTAGGTGATGCGCCGCTTTGTTGCTGTTGATGTGGGCGCTTGTGCCCTCGGTCGGCGCTTTGTGCGAGACGGCCAGAATCGATAGCGACGCGTGCACGGTGGATATTAAGCATCAGTTTTAGCTATAATCGGCTAGAGCCTTGGCATGAAATACCTCCTTTTAGCTCGACTTCATTTCGGCATCAGCCTTCCAGCGCATATTGCGTGTCGGTTCCACCATGGCACCATCGTGCGAGCGTCTGTGATGCGTCATCGGCTTGCTTGTCTTCCATCGCGATGCATGCGGTTTTGTTTCGCGATCCACATATTACGTGCGTTGAGATGGGTCCGCACGCTCACCTCGCCACCGCATGTTGACCGCCTCGTCCACCAATTGCAGCTGAATTAATATATGCCGCGCTGTTGCATTCTTCCAGATGGACGGCAGTCGGCTCGGCCATGTCGATGTTTGAATCCTGGGGTCGAGCCAATGGCATGGGCCCGCCCCTAAATGTCAATGCAGATCATGTGCATGTGCCATGCAATGTGTGCGAACCTTTCTGGAGCCGTTGACAAAAACAGGACGTTCACAGAATGGGCAAAAGCTTAATGCCGAAGCGAAATGAGGCTGCCAAATCCTACGATGTGCGCACGATCATTGCTCCACTGGCGCAAGAGCCGGCTCGCGCCATCATTCGAATGGGAGATGAGCAGAGGCCAGGGCCGAGAATGGACCATCTTCATTTCGCATCGGACATAGAGCCGTCTCGATCGTATTGAGGGATCCTTCCACCTTCTCACCCTTTCGGCGTCTTTCCATCGTCGACGGTATCCCCTCATGGACGTTCTGGTTTCCTTTGTCGCATGATGTTCTTGAGTTTCCTTCAAGCAGTTATAGACTATACTCAACATCCATTCGGACCTTTCCTTCACGGAACCTAAGTTATGACGACTCTTGCTTCGCCTGCTGGATATTTTCGAGGACTGACCTACCGACACTTTCATGGAGTTCCCCTCTGGACATGTTACTATGCAACAGCTGTTGTCTATGATGTCTCGCGGCCGCTGTCTACCATGGATGCTTGTGTCCACACCGCGAGAAAGATTCCGATCAATATTGGATTCAATGGCAAGCCACGCCTTATTACCACATGACGTTACATAGCAAGATTCCTTGATATGTTACA
Source organism: Parastagonospora avenae f. sp. tritici 18332-5 (assembly GCA_022559985.1). Classification (NCBI taxonomy): domain Eukaryota; kingdom Fungi; phylum Ascomycota; class Dothideomycetes; order Pleosporales; family Phaeosphaeriaceae; genus Parastagonospora; species Parastagonospora avenae. The sequence continues at coordinate 184,484 of JAFJTR010000017.1, forward strand.
ACCATCTTGAACCAGCGTCCGTTTGTTCGGATAGACATCTTTCGTTCAGGATTCACCCTTGTCAGGCGCCAGAAATCGCTTGTTTGCAATGTATATTTCTCTCACATTCTCTGGAATGTTGTACACAACTCGAGATACACCAATGGACATGGCCACGCATCCCCTTGGAACACGGGTATACTACAGGTATGGGACGCATGGCCTCCTTGTTTGTGCGGCAAGCTTTTTCATTGCTCTCTTCCTCTCTGTAGCACTATCCATGCATTCATTTGAGAACTGCAAATCTGAGAGGACGAATATCTTTCGACTCATCAGTATGCTATTTCAAGAAGCATTTTGTTCAGTCATACATAAATGCGTTATATTGGACAACCTAGCTACTACTACCAAACGTTCCGGGCGCCACAGACATCCGCAAGCCGACGGCTGTTGCGTCTTTAGTATCCGCCATGGAGCCTCGTCCTACAACGGGAGTATACATCTATCGCCCAGAAGGATGCAGCCTAAGATTTGTCCTGGGACGATGGCTTACGCACTACCGATTGGGTTTTCGGCGTTTGTGACCTACTGCGGTTCCCGGCTGTACGAAGCTCAACCCCAGTCCTGGGCATATTCTATTTCCTCGCTCTGGGCATATACGTAAGGCCTCGTTCTTTAGTTCTAGAATGTAGGTTAGTCATCTACTTGCCAGTGCCGAGAACTGCAGAACGTGTGACAAAATACTTAAAGTAACGAAGTAGCGATTTGAAGTTTTGAGGATCTGTAAAGCATCACATGTAGTTCGAAAGCGTGCAGAAAGAGCAAAGAAATTCCAACTTGGTTTTACTGCAGTCCGAAAATGATGGTTTAGGTTTGGCGGGGTAGTCGCTGTCGGGGTTCGGCATTTGCGCCTTCTCCGGCCCTCACTCATCTTCTCCACAACATCTACCTCAATTGCATCTTCTAAATCTAGTGTCGCTGGTAACACCCTTGAATCCAACGCATTGCTCATAATTCCGCAAATCGGACAGTCATGCTCAAAGGGGACTGGGGAGCATTGTGGCACGAATGACATTCCAGCCCTATGACGCCGCAGTCGAGCCTACCAGCCTGTGTTCACAATGCGCCACGTCTGGATTCAGCACGTTGCTACAGCTGCTACAGCTGCTGCCAGACACGGAGGATGATGCCGTGGATTGCACACTTGATGCTACCTCCTCATGGGATCTAAAGAACTGCCAGCTTTGCCACTTCATATCCCAATGTCTGCCGCTGCCAATTGCACAGCCACCGGAACATGACGAAATTGTCAAATTGGTGTCTCGAAGCAGAGATGAAATTGCAGAGGACCTAGGACTTGTAGCGCGGGTTCTCAATTATGGTGAGCTCGAAAGGAGGAGTCTGACGCTTGAATGCTATCGCTCTGCATCCGCAAGAAACCCCTCACAAGCTTTGATCGCCTTGCTGTGTGACGGACAATGGTCGGATCTCGAGCCGACTTCTCCAAAGGTTAACTTCACCTTGCTTACTGGCTGGTTGAAAGGTCCGACGTCTGACCTCTCTGGCGCGCCCACAAGACGGAAGGCATTGGGCTCAAATAGATCTACTCACAGCAAGCCTTTACGAACGGCCTCGTGGGCGACCGCTCGGCTTCGTGTACTCGAGTTGGAATTAAACGTCATTGATTGCACGACTCGCCAGCTTGTACGACTACCCAACGAAGGTCAATACGTTACACTAAGCTATGTCTGGGGAAGACCCTCGGGCGACATTAGACGAGGCACACCAAGACGACCGGACTCCGTACTTGGCTCACTTCGGCTGGCAGGCACTGCCATGAATGAAGATCAAGACCGAAGCTCGCGTTTACTATCCAAATTCCCGCTCACCATCGAAGATAGCATCGTCGTATGCAAAGCACTCGACTATCGATATCTGTGGGTAGACAGATACTGCATACCGCAGAAAGACCAGCAAATGCGTGCTCGGCAGATCCAACAAATGGACGACATTTACTGCGGTTCTGCACTGACTATAATTGCCTGTGCCGGCTCGGGTCCACAGTACGGGCTGCCAGGTATCTCCAAATCGCGCGCACCATGTCCCTCAATTCGTACGGGGGCCTCAGAATACCTGCAGATGATTCCAACCGTCCAGGACATACATTCTAGTATCTGGGCAACAAGAGCATGGACATATCAGGAAGCGCTGCTCGCGCAACGTCGGCTCTTCTTCACAGATCGCCAGGTCTACTTTGAGTCGAACGACATGGTTGAAAGCGAAATAACAACACTTGCGCCGGTCATGACTAGAGTTCTCGACCCACGGATATATTCTCAAGTCACTTCATCAACATTTCCAGGCGACATACACAAATGTATACAAGCATACACCCGCCGCAATTTGTCCTTCCAGTCGGATATCTTGAATGCTTTGTTCGGTATCTTGACCTACTACGGGCGCGAACACGACATCCTACATCTTTGGGGTGTTCCGTTCTCCGCAAATACCCCTGCGTCGATTGATGAGCCACCTCGCAAGCACATCATCACGTTTGAAGAAAGCTTACGCTGGTATCCTAGTGGAGAGCATTCGCGGCGCGAAGGATTCCCGAGCTGGTCGTGGGCTGGCTGGATAACTACAGTCATATGGGACATCTGGCGCCATGATCTCAAGCCTGCTTCTGCACCATTGAAGCAAGGTCAGGTGTCAGTCGAACTAGAACTGAAGTCCGGTGATTTACTCAGCTGGAGCGAATATCAAGCAAAATACGCTGAGCTGAACGACAGCGGCAGCCAGGACCAATTAAGCCGCTTCATCTATATCGAGACTTATGTTTCCCGATTGATATCCACACACATATCGACGGATGGTTCCGACGCGGGAGGAGGCATCGCGATGGGCTTGGAGGCAGCCGGTCATGAACAGCCAGTAGCGCTTGATTCTTTCAACAATCCAGCTCGGACTGCGGAGAATTTGGCTCACTTCTTTGCCGGACCCGCAGAATCATACTTAGCACTACATCTCTCGAATTGGCAGGAAGGTTCCGGCACTATACTGGTGGTACAAGACAAAGGCAGGTATTGGGAAAGGGTGGCACTGATGGATGATGAAACCGGGATCTTGCAGCGAGCGGTGAAGAGGTGGACGAAAGTACGCTTGGGGTGAAGTCACGACTATGGTGCATCCACATCATCACCACCGCAACGAGAACAGAATTCTCTCATCCCAAGCCTCTTCGCCCGAGATCCCCTTGCTGTGGGCATACCAGAAGAGTACCTGGTTCCTCACGCTGTTCCCGCCGCAGCCCCGTGACCCCGCTGCGTTGGGTCGAACTGCAGCTTTCCGCGCCTCGCCACGGCAAGCAAACAACTTGAGACATCCAGCGCAATCTTTGCCTCGCCGCTATCTTCAAACAAAGGAACAAAGCAGGGAAGTAACGTCACGATGCTTCCAAATGGTCAGTGGAAACTGTGGTCTCACCGGAATATCTGAGCAACGACAGCTGCCTGGCTACCATAAGTAGACGTCGGCTGCGTCGCTCAGAAACTTCCTTCTCGTCACCAAATATCAAGGATGATTCGCAATCACGTCTCCTCAACAGTCGATTACTTCAACGACACACTACCTCAACGAACCCGATCGAAAATGAAGCCCACCAAATTTGTCCTCTCCATCCTCGCGCCTGTCGCGACCACCACCAAAGTCCACCAAACTTGCTATTGCAAGAATGCAAGCGCATTACCTGGACTCTATTACGACTAATTCAACATGCTCCACTTCCACATTGATAACTTAGCGGACATGGCGCTGAGAGGCATTCATATACTGCTACTTACGCAGCACGAAGCCCTTATCCACGGTCAACTCGGCTCGAAAGATCTGACCTTCTCTTTGTTGCAGGAATTGAGTGAGCAGGTGTTCGACTTGTCCAAGTCCATCGCTTCTGGGTTGGAACAGAGCGAGGATCGGGATGAGGTGTTCAAGAAGATGGAAGACGCGATTGCGTGGAATGCGGGATAATCAAAAGTCGATGGATGAAGCATAGACGCCTTCGGGCTTCTAGTGGTAGTATGAAGACGGGCTTGAGGGCTTGAGGGGTATGGGAGTGACGGGGAAGAGGCCAACACCGGGATGGCAAGGTACATTCGTCATGTATTCGGCTCTCAGCCACTGTGGATCTCTTTTGTTTTTCTTTTCGTACACGAACATTTTCACATGGGATTGGGTGGATACATTGGACATGTATTCGGGTTTCTTTATTTTGGAGATCTCCTTTGGTTTTCCTTCCGTACACGAGCATCTTCACAACGAAGAATACGCATGGCCGTAGATGGTCGGAATTTCACTGCCTTACATACAAAGATCTTTCCGTTTCGCGTGCTCTCCCATGACATTTAACGTCGCTCACTATCGAGCATACCCGCGTGATCTCGAGACATCCAACATGCGCATCTCAACCCCAAACAATGAATGCATCCAAAACTCAAACAATCACTATTCACACAAAATGTTGCACAACGCAGTCTCGCAAACCCATGGACTATGTCTCAGTGTACGCAAACAACAATTTATCAATCACCGTACGCTGCGAGAAGCTTCTTTGGCTTGTTTCCTTACTATTTAACACCCAGCTCTTCTCTTCACATTTACTCACAACACGAACGACACAAACAGACAAACCTACAGTACACAACTTCGCAAAGCTACACCACACAACTTCACACCACACAACGCAATGCCACAGAATAACCCAAACCCCAGCGTTTTGCTCAAGGCCTTCCACTACATCGCTTATACACTTGGCCTGATCGTAATTCTCTGCTTCATAATGTTAGTGATCATGAAAGCGATTGGATATTACATGATAGCTAACTGTTTCTTGGAAGTGCTAGCTGGTAGGATCGTACTTGGGGAGGACGATCTGGTTGACTTTGATCTGGCTCGCCGTGTAGCAGCCTATTATGTTTATGGTGGCCATTAATCGGGCTATGCGCGTGCAGGGCGTAGAAGCAAATCGATGTCGCGATTACCCGTGGGGCGAGACTGACGCGCGAGAAGGGTTGGGATGGAGGTAGTTGAGCTTTGGGGCCGGTGTTTATGCCTTCGAGATACGCGTTACATGTATCGTGTTGATTTGTTTGCAGTATGGACATAATGAAATCTCTTAAATCACAATGTTTTGTTCCAATTGACATACTAACTTCTTTTAACTCTACACTGCGTGGCTCAGTGTCCTCTTTCGTTACCTAGGTATCTTCCACTTTACCTCGAACTTGATTTCTATTACCATGTAGTCAGGAATAGTAACGAGAATAGCCATACTGAACATGTCGGATCACAAGTATCGTCAACATCTCAACTACGCGATTAGGCGCACTGATCTCGGTCACGCGGTCAGACGCGCTGATCGCAGCGTCCGAGCAGCGCTCAGACCAGAACCCCTGAGCCCATCTCTTCTGTAGTTCTCCTCCTTAGTACAATGAAGCCAACAAAAAGATCAATCGAATACAATGCAGTTATAGTTATTTCCTTTCGCACTAGTGCAAAGCCCTCCCAACAGAACACGCCAAAGCCGCTAAATAGCAACTTATCGGGCATCTATGGACAAGATCAGACCCGCCAACGAGGCCAAAATGATCGAATTGCAACACGTTGCGCGAGGTCGCTCATCACCAGAAGCAAAACAGTTACTCAGTTCGACGTTCCGACACAATATGTATGTCCGGGCATTATCCAGACCATCATCACTTCACAATGTTGCATTCGCAAACTCACAGAACTTGCGCGACGCATTTCAGCGGAGGCAGACAATATCAGCGTAGGTAAACAAAATTCCATCGACCGCTTCAGTCAGCGGGAATGTTCTATAGGTCATCTCTTCGCTATATACTCCCCACCACACTTTTCTTCCTTGCTACTCACAACTCGACTGACCCAATTGAATAAACCTACACTACACAACCCTACATTGCGCAACCTTACACTACACAACCGTACACTGCGCAGCCCTACACTACACAACACGATTTCCCAAAAACTCCCCACTCAAGCACTTGGCAAAATATCATCAACCTTGCAGTCTGCGTACTTGTGCTGCTCGCAGCTGCTAAATTCGCGTATCATTCTTCACTCATAATTAAGATGCAATCATCATAACGAACTATTATGGGCTTGGAATGAAAGTTCCCATGACATCTAGTACGCCAATCGCACGGGCGACACAACCTTTAATAACGGCACATAACACATCTTCACAGCACTATATGTATAGTGCACCAAGGCTACAATTAGGCGACACGATACCGCCTATCTCAATGGAGTAAGTAGGAGAGTAACGACATCGATGAATATAAGTACATCAACCAAACGAACTACACCAAGAAAACATGGGTCAAAAGACCCGACTGCATTGATTACACGACGCGACATAACCACCATCAACGAAAGCGATTTTACCAACACTCAAACGAAATCTATTTTCACAAAATGTTACCCTGCAAGCATTTCAGCGTAGACAATCGATTCACCGACCTTGGTGAGCAGCGAGAAAGTTTCTCTGGTTCCTCTCCTCAACATATAATCCTTGCAGTCTGTCTATTCTCTTTCTTCTAACTCACAGCCCATAGCTTCAAATCCACAACTTACAACTCACAACTCGAATCACGCAACCAAACAAACCTACACCACACAAGACGATGTCAAACACTTGGCAGAACATCATGATCGGCGTAGCAGCTTGCATACCCATCTTGCTCAAAGCCATTAAGTTCCTAGTCACTGCGACTACACCACGTACGTTGCCTTGCACCCCGCCAGCGCACCACCATGTCGCCGCCTACAAAACCACTCACACGCCCTCCATCCATTCGAAAATCCTACATGCTCTATCGCTGCGCATCACCCAGGTGCTCGAGCGCAGCTTGAACCCGTCTGGTCCCTTCAAGGCACCGTTGGACCCAAATGCCATTCTGTCCAATCTGCAGTCCATACAGCACGAAGTCGACCGCGGGGTATTGTTGCCTATGGGAAGCGGCGTACCAGAGGCCATTGACGACGCGATTGATGTTATATGCGAGGTTGAGCTTAGGGAGCACGACGAGGAGATTGATGTTGTGGGACATGTGTGCAAGCTTTTTGGGCTGGTGGAGCGTGTGGAGAGTGGCGCTGAGATGCACTGGCACAATATGCAGCTACTCGTAGGGTCGATGTAGGAGTAGATGGCGCTGCAACGGAAGGCGATGAGTGGTCGAGAGCGCGCACGGAAGTTCGTGATGGGGAGGAGTAGGACTGTTGGATGGCTGCTAGACGATCGACGCTTATGGTTATAGGTACAGCTATCGACAATACGTCACTTGCTGCTTGCTATATATAAGCAGTAGGATGTAACGGTAGCAAGTAGTAACACCGACTGTTGGGAGCGCTGGTGGTAGAGCTGGAAGGAGGGGGTTCGGCGGTAGATGTAGTTTTCAAGTCTGTGTTGATGCATGCACAATATATGTTATATATGTGGTGTAATTTGGTATCAATGTAATGACAATCTCATGTTGTAAATCTTCGCGTGGATTGATACACTCCTTCGCTTACATGCCTTGGGGACTGATGTTCGTAGCTTCATGGTACCCTAACACAATGAGCCTTCCGAAACCACCCAAAATATAACCATTCCCATCATATATCCTTCTCCTCAGTTCACGTACCACGTTCCCTCTTTATCTCCACATCTCACCCGCCCCTCCGCGCTCACCTCACCGCCATGAACCCCCGCAAACCTCCTCACAGCCTCCCCCAGAATATCCACAATGTCCTGATTACTTATCAAGAACGCATACCCCAGCGGTTGACCCGGCGCGCGCCCCATGCTAAATCCGCACGGCGAGCCGACCATGTTCTGGATGTAGCCTGGGGGTTTGCCTGGGATTGTTAGACTTGGATTGGAGAGGGTGGGAAATGGGGGAAATGCCGGTGAAATCCACGCTCCAGTCACCGGCTTCGCCCAGGACGCCGCGACATGCTTCTTGGCAGTCTGAGGATGAGGGAGGGGAGGTGGTATTCAGGGTACGGTCGGTGAAGGAGAGGAGTTGGCAATAGCCGGGGGTGGCGTTGTTGGTGGTGCAGAAATCTTGTGCGGATGTGAGGGTTGCGAAGATGGCGAGGGAGAGGGTAGAGAGGAGCATTTTGACAGACAGCGCCGCGATAGAGCGAGGTAAAGTTTCGTTGCGAGACTGCACAGGTGCTCTGTTATACACGATGCATTCTTGCATGATGGTGATCTGCAAGCTCATCGACAGCGCTTAGCTTTGATGTGATGGTCGAAGCGATTGGCTGGGGCCTTAGCGTATGTGATTCCGGCGGGACGGGTGCGAGTTGGGGTAATATGTCTGCAAGCAGAGTCATATTATGCAACTGCACGTTTCGAATCGTGACCAATCGAAAGGATAAAGTTGCCTGCCGTATTTCCTGATTGTGTTGACGGACCGCATAAGCTGCATAGACGTGCGAGAGGTCGCAGATCAGCCTCTGTGGTACCTGGCCAGTTTAGCAGTTAAACGGTGAAGGCGAGGATGTACGCGAGACACTCCGCAGAGTTGATGGTATATTCTGCGCGTATTCCTGTACATATCTGGCTCTTCTTCAAACTCGAAACATGACTAGCACTAAGGACATGCAGGCGATGAACATCCAATGCTTGCAGCTACATATCGAGCTCGTCGCATCAGGTTGAGCCGTCGCCATTAGCTGTCTGTAATACAGTTCCGGATGAGGCTACGCCAGTAATTGTACTCTTAAAGAGCGCGCTGGTTGTTGGAACGCTGGGGCAGGCGGACGCGTCCACCAGTGCCGCAGTAGCATCTCCACCATGCGTTGAACTAGGGTCGACGCTCACGCCTGGACAGGAATTGATGCATTTGTCATAGGTCGTGGTGTTTGTGACTCTTTCGTATGCGTCCGAACAGTCCTGAACACACGAGAAACCAGTGCAGGATGTGCCATCGTCGCCCCAAAACGACCACCCCTCCCCTCCTGTAAGATTGCCCAGGATCCGTTCGCGGCCGTCAACTCAAAGACATTAGAATATAGCTGGGCGGTGTAATAGGAGCCGTCCGTGTTCATGACTCGGGCTGCGAGTGCGTAGTGTTTCCCTGAAGGACCAACACTGGCGGGAATTGTGATAGTAAATACTGTGTTATTAAATGCAATGTCCCTTGAATCGCGGTTCAGGCTGATGGTTGGGTCGCATATCGACTGTTCGTGGATCAGGTAGCCTAGGTGAATCAGTGACGTGCCATAGCAAGGGCTCGACAGAACTCACATTCGGAGTCGTAGTCCTGGATTCATTGTTGCTCTCGAACAGAAGAAGCTATGTAAACACGAAGTGCATATGCATAATATGGTTTTTGCCTGGCTCCGAAGTCTGAGGTAAGGGTGGCGTTGAAGGGGGTCCCTGCTTGAACGACGGATGGCACAGTAATGTCGTTGTCGCTATCAGGATACGCGACAACTGCATGGAATAGTATCCAGAAAAGACCTGAGAAGTTCATACCGACATGCGGATGATTTGTCGGCGCGACGAAGTTATGAGGAAAAAAAAAAGGAAAGCGGGAAGGAGCCAGGCACGCGCCTTCCTCATAAAGATGCGAGGCTTATCGGCGGATAATTTCGCCTACCTTTACCTACCTGGGGCTTCCGCAATAACAGCAAAGCTCTACAGCGAATCTACAACGTCCTGATTTTACGAGGATTCAATACGCGCTTGGTAAGATCAGTTCAAGTGTCAAGACGCGGTAGTGACGATCAGTTCAAATGTCGAGACGCGGTAGTGACGCGTGTGTTTGTCGTGACGTCGCATATCCGGTGGTGGTGATAGGCTCATCTGGCCCACAAGCAGCTTTTCGCATTGCTTCGATAGACACGCGACTCGAACATGTGGATATATGCAGCGTTGATGGATGCGCATGTAGGTGCAGGTGCAGGTGCAGATGAAGGAGGTTTAGGAGCGATGGAAGGCTGTGGAGTTGAGGCTCTGTTATCGATAGATTGAGTCATGCGAGGATTGCGGGGAGTCAAACACCAAAAAAACATCCCCGCCATCGACAGCTGCAACTCCAAGACAGCACTCAACCCCACCATGTCTATCGACTTCCCCAAGGAAGAGGAGCGCATCCTTGCGCGCTGGAAGGAAATTGATGCCTTCCAGCGACAAGTCGAGCTGGTATGTTCTGTTCCTGCAGCACCACAATGAGAGGCACGCGGGCGCATAGGCAGCGTGACGCAGCATCACTTTTCTCTACACCAATGCTGATACATAATCGCACAGTCCAAAGGAAAGCAGCCATACACTTTCTACGATGGGCCGCCTTTTGCGACCGGCCTGCCCCACTATGGCCACCTCCTCGCCTCGACCATCAAGGACATTATCCCCCGCTACTGGTCCATGAAGGGACGATATGTCGAGCGACGATTTGGCTGGGACACCCACGGCGTGCCCATAGAGTATGAGATTGACAAGGAGCTGGGCATGTCTGGTCGCGATGCCGTACGGACGCTCGGTATCGCCAAGTACAACGAGAAGTGCAGGGCCATTGTCATGAGATATGCCGGCGAGTGGAGGACGACCATCGACCGCCTGGGACGCTGGATCGACTTCGACAATGATTACAAGACCATGGACACGAGCTTCATGGAGACTGAGTGGTGGGTCTTTAAGCGCTTGTTCGACAAGGGCGCCGTGTACCGTGGCTTCAAGGTCATGCCTTACAGCACAGCACTCGCCACGCCTCTTAGCAATTTCGAGGCTTCGCAAAACTACAAGGATGTCCAGGACCCAGCGGTGGTTGTATCATTCCCGCTTGTAGAGGACCCTAACACACTTCTGCTCGCATGGTGAGTGTACGCCCAATACTGGGCAAGGGCACGACTAACATCGAATAGGACGACAACACCATGGACGCTTCCCATGAACACCGGCCTCTGCGCGCATCCCGATTTCGAGTACGTCAAGATCCTCGACGATGCCTCTGGCAAGCATTACATCCTGCTCGAAGCGCTCCTGCGAACACTGTACAAGGACCCAAAGAAGGCCAAATACAAGGTTGTCGAGAAGCTCAAGGGCAAGGATCTGTTGGGCTGGAAGTACGAGCCACTCTTCAACTACCTATACGACGAATTTAAGGACCACGGCTTCAAGGTGTTGAATGACACCTACGTGACAGCCGACAGTGGTGTTGGTATCGTTCACCAAGCACCCGCATACGGAGAGGACGATTACAGAGTAGCGCTCGCGGCTGGCGTCATCAGCGACACACGTCCACCGCCAAATCCAGTCGACGATGCCGGTTGCTACACATCCGTCGTCAAGGACTTCGAGGGGCAGCATGTCAAGGCTGCCGACAAGGCCATCATCAAGCACCTGAAAGGCACTGGACGAATGATCGTAGACTCACAGCTGACCCATAGCTACCCCTTCTGCTGGCGATCAGATACCCCTCTCATCTACCGAACCGTGCCATCGTACTTCATCAAGATCCAGGACATCGTGCCGCAAATGCTCGAGAATATTGCGGGCTCACATTGGGTACCATCATTCGTCAAGGAGAAGCGCTTTGCTAATTGGATCACCAACTCACCCGATTGGGCTGTATCAAGAAACCGCTTCTGGGGTACTCCACTTCCGCTCTGGGTCAGCGACGATGGCAAAGAGATGGTCTGCGTTGGCAGCGTGGAAGAGTTGAAAAAGTTGAGCGGGTACGAGGGCGACCTCACCGACATCCACCGAGACAAGATCGACGATATCACAATACCCAGTCAACAAGGCAAGGGTGTGCTGCGAAGAACGCCTGAGGTTTTCGACTGCTGGTTCGAATCTGGATCCATGCCCTACGCCAGCGCCCATTACCCCTTTGAGAATGTTGAGCAGTTTGAGAAGTCGTTCCCCGGTGACTTCATCGCAGAGGGTCTCGACCAGACTCGTGGTTGGTTCTACACATTGACCGTTCTCGGAACGCATCTGTTCGGCAAGCTGCCTTTCAAGAACTGCGTTGTCAACGGTATCGTGCTCGCGGAAGACGGCAAGAAGATGTCCAAGCGTCTCAAGAACTACCCAGATCCATCCCTCGTCATGAACAGCTATGGTTCAGATGCCCTCCGGCTGTACCTCATCAACTCGCCAGTCGTGCGCGCTGAGACTCTTCGCTTCAAGGAGGCTGGTGTCAAGGAGATTGTGTCAAAGGTCCTCCTGCCACTCTGGAACAGCTACCAGTTCTTCGAACAGCAGGCGACTCTGCTGAAGAAGGTTGCTGACTTACACTTCGTCTTTGACCCCGCAGCCGGGAAGACCAACAAAAACATTCTGGATCGATGGATCCTGGCATCATGTCAGTCATTGCTCAAGTTTGTCAACGCCGAGATGGCTGCGTACAGACTGTACACAGTGGTTCCGCGATTACTGGAGCTCATCGACAACACAACGAACTGGTACATCCGATTCAACCGTCGGCGGTTAAAGGGCGAGTATGGTATGGAAGATACCAAGCATGCCCTGAACACTCTGTTCGAAGTCCTCTACACCCTCTGCCGTGGTCTTGCGCCCTTCACCCCCTTCATCACAGACAACATCTACCTTCGCCTGCTACCACACATCCCCAAGGAGCTGCATGCCGAGGACAACCGCAGCATACACTTCCTCCCCTTCCCCGAAGTCCGCGAAGAACTCTTTGACGAGATCGTCGAGCGCCAAGTGAAGCGCATGCAGTCAGTCATCGAACTCGGCCGTATCTGCCGCGACCGCGCGAACAAGGGTCTCAAGATCCCTCTCAAGACCCTCGTTGTCATCCACCCCGACCAGCAATATCTCGACGACGTCAAGTCGCTCGAGAACTACATCTGCGAGGAGCTCAACATCCGCGACCTAGTGCTCTCCAGCGACGAAGAGAAATACAAAGTGCAATACTCCGCAACCGCCGACTTCTCCGTGCTCGGCAAAAAGCTCAAGAAAGACGCCATCAAAGTGAAAAAAGCGCTGCCTAACCTCAAATCCCAGGAGATCAAGGACTTCTTGAAGAAGGGAGAATTGCTTGTCGACGGCATCAAGGTAGAGGCCGAGGACCTCATGGTCAAGCGTGGCCTTGCCAAAGACGACGCAAACAAAGACCAAGAATTCAACACCGACAACGACGTACTCATCATCCTCGACGTTGCGTCGTACCCCGAGCTCGAACAGGAGGGTCTAGCCCGCGAAGTCATCCGCCGCGTGCAGGACTTGCGCAAGAAAGCGGGCCTCGTGCCGACCGACGATGTGGGCATGGAGTACCGCGTCCTCAGCGATCCGGAGAATCTGGGCTTGGAGCAGGCGTTTGAGAAGCAGGGACCGCTGTTTGAGAAAGCGCTGAGGAGGAATGTGGATAAGCACATCATCACGGAGGTTGAGGGGAAGATTGAAGTGGTTAAAGATGAGAAGGTCATTGTGGAGGAGGAGCAAGAGTTGCATAAGGCGACGTTCATGTTGAGGTTGGTCAAGTTGTAGATGTAGTCCGACGTGTGCGTTGAGGAAGTTCGTAGATACTCCTAAAACGGATGAATATTACAGTTCATGGTATTTACACCGTCGCCCCCCCAATGATATTCATTTCCTCTTCATTCGTTGGCCACGTCTTTATTTCTTATACGCTTTCTGTACATTCATACCTGGTTAGAGGATATTGAGATGTATGATGGAATTTTGGGGGGGGGGGGGGACGCACCAGGTAGCACTCCTTCAGCTTCAGAAATTCCGTGGCGCACATGTTTTTGTGCACGTTATTGTAATCTGCGAAGATGCATTTGCCGTAGATTGAACTCTAGGGGAAATGGTCAGTCCATCAAAATGTTTCTTGAGGATCGGTGGCGTGGAGCATACCTCCTTCGAGCATTTTCCCACGGCGGTAGCGAGCTTGTCGATAGGTCGTGTTCGGCCTGGCATCGCGGTGTATTATTCCTCCCACAAACTCCCATGAAATTAAAACACGGAAAAGAAAGATGTACTTTGAAGTTTTGTCGCCGCGAATCCATCGTGCTCAATCATGACCTCAACGCGCACAGACCCCCTTGGCACCTCCGCGCCCGCCGTTCGCGCACGCTCAGCCAACCACTCGACAACAAAGCGCGTCTTCCCGAACAAGGCGCGCCGACTTCACTCTCACCACACCACACCACCCATTCATCCCTACCCGTACTCTAATGCTTAACACCCACGCCTCGTCTTCAGCGCGCCGGATTTTTGGAAATTCCGCGCTTCGCTTCGCTCACACCCCATGTTGTCGCGAACGCGCCGGAAGTCGAGTCGCGTGCACGAATGCTATCCTCCATGAACGATGCGGATGAGGGGCTAAAGGATGAGTTGACGGATCGAGGTATGTTCGCATGAGTGGGTTCGGAAGGTGTTTTGAAGGGAGGGCTAATTGAAGGTAGCGATTGAAACGCTTTATGATATTATTCGACGCGCGCAAACGGGCGCGCAGACACATTCTCGCACGAAACAGTCGCCGTCGTCCAGCGCACTGTTCAATGCCTACGAGCAGGTTCTGAACGAACAGGGACTGCGGCCGGCCGACGATGCGGTGCTGCATCGCTTCTTGTTCCGCATGCAGGAGAATAGGCGGCGCGATGAGGATATCGTGCAGCGATTTCAGCGCGTGCTGGGAGAGATGAATATCCAGGTCGAGGTTAATGAGGAGGGCGAGGGTGTTGAGGTCACGTCGAATCTGGACAGGACGCGCGATTTGACGCGTGGTGGCGCGGTTGCGGCGCTGGGACGACATTCAAGGAGGAGCAGCTTTGATAGCTTCTTTGATGGCACGGCGGATAAGGTTGCGGGGACGGATTATGGAGATCTGCCGGTGCGGACGAGGAGTGGTTCGAATGCGGGTGCGCCGAATGGGTACCACCCCAGGCGCGTGAGGTCAGATACGGAAGCGCATTCGCATCAACAGGTGCAGATTCCAGTGCGCAGCAAGGTCAATGGGTATGCGCATCGCCGCAGTTCTTCTGGACAACAGTACCAAAGGCCGAAAAGGAGCGCTTCTGTTTCCAGTCGCGGGAGTCTTCAGATCATAAGACCAGGCGTGGCAGTGACTTCACGGGTTGGTGATTACGATGCGGACGACACCGAAACCGATCGCACAACGAGTGTCGACCTTTCGCACATACAGGTACCTGGAATCAACGCGCCGATTCCGGATTTTTCGCGCGGTTCGTCTAGTCAGTACCATCCTTTCGTCCCGGAGCCCTTCCAACCTTCTGACACCGGACTACTGGACGAGGCGGAGATATTCGAACAGCAGCGGCTGCACAGGGTCACAAGAGATTGTATACAGACATGGCGCGATCGGACTCAAGAGCGGCTATCGATTCGCGAAGATATGGAGAGACTAGCAACCGCTTTTGATCGCAGAATCCTTCTGAAGCTGTCCTTCGAGCAGTTTCGTGACACCGCGCGCGTCCGACGATCGAGCAGAGAGACGGAGCGTTTCTTCGGACGCTTGGAAGAGCGTGCTGATCGAGCTCGGAACATATTTCTCCTGACGAAAGCTTTCACACACTGGGCGAAGAGTGCGGAAGACGAAGTACAACGAACGTCAGTCGCGCGACGACATATCCTACGAACACGATTCTTCAATGGCTGGCGCGACATCACGGCGGTCAACGAGCTCAAGGTCCAGCATTTTGTGCTGGCTAAGTTTCTGCGACAATGGCGCGCCCGAGCGACTACGCTTCTCGATAACACTCAGTTCGCTGTGCAGCTGTACGAGGAGAATCTGGTGCGCAGAATCTACAAAGAATGGTTCTTCAAATTCTGTGCCATTGCTGCTCCGGCATGGCGGAATGATCGCACCAGGAAGATCGCGCTGCACAAGATGGTTGAGATTGCGAAGGTCTTGAGGGAGAGGCAGGAGTGGGCGGTTGATCGCTGGCAGAGGGACGTGTTGAGGAAGACTTTGCAGCACTGGCGAGAAGAGACAACTACGGTCCAGGCACTTACACCTCGAGCAGAGGACTTCAGAGGAAACAGTGTGGTATCCTCAGCCTTTCACGCATTGCATAAGCACGCACAGCTGGCGCCTTTGCTACGACAATTTCAGGAACGAGCAAGTGCTCGTATCGGCCAGAAGGTGTTGCAAGAATGGCGACACGCTGTTCAACTTTCTCGACAGGCACGCAATGTGGACCGCATGCGCGTCCTGCGCAACGCTTATACAGCTTGGAACGATCATTTGCGCATCAAGGCACTCGAAGACCGGATCAATGACCGCGTGATTGTAGAGGCACTTTACAAGTGGACTCTGGCTTCAAGAGTCTCCCTCTTCCAACGCGTACACGACCGTCAGCTCAAAGAGGACGCTTTCCTCACTTGGGTCACCAAAGCCAATCAACGCAATAATACGCTGGAAGCTGCGGAAAGGAGGTTTGCACAGTTCAAACGTGCTCAGATGCTCCGGACATGCTTGCGACAGATGGAAGCCATCACGACTGAAAAGAGAGCAGAAGAATTTGCCGTCGTCGCTGATTTCCAGCAGAAGCTTAAGCAGCGCATCTTTGAGAAGTTGAAGGAACGACAAGCACACTTCCAACAGCTCAACACCTGGGCTGATGCGGCTCGTTTCTATGTCGTGAGCAAGTCTACACTGAAGACATGGAGTGCGGCGACTCAGCACTCGCGCCGGAATCGCCGACGCGATACTTATTCTCAGGTTCGAAGGACGGTCAAGACGAATCTTGTTCGCAGGCTCTTTGCAAATTGGAGGGAGAAATCGAGCCATATCGCACATCTCAATCAACAAGCCAACGACATTCTGGAGAACCGGACAGCGCAAAGTAGTGGAGGCATTCTTCACCAATGGCATGATCGGGCAATCACACTCCGCCAGCAAGATACTCAAGCAACAAATATTCACGCTTTCAAGCTTGGAACGCGCACCTTCCGCGCCTGGTCTGAGCGCTTAGAAGTTCTTCAGACGATGGATGCCCAGGCTGTTGCGCTGCGACAAGAGGGCGCTGAACTCGCCGCCACCTCCGCACTCAAGAAACTCGGGTGGCGCCTTTGGAACGTCCAAAGACAGGAAGAAAACGCGCGGGCATTGTACGAAAGGAATTTTGAGAAGCACGTCCGAGCTATGATACGATTCTGGGCGGAACAGATGGCTGAGCGATTGGCAAATCGACCTGTCAGTCCGACGCCTACGAGTCGGTCGAGGAGGAGTCGGAGGGAGGATGATGACGGCGACGACAACAGATCTCGAGGCGCATTCGGCGACACAACCCGCAATTTAGAAGCCTGGTCCGCTTTCGATGAATCCGCCCTCAACCTAAACAACGACCTCGACCTCTCCCTCAGCATCACCCCCGAACACCGTCCCCCACCCTCATCCACGCGCCCTCCGCCATCCCGCTCCATCCTCCGCCCCACGCCCGCGCGCCCAAACACTTATCCACAATCACAATCAGCCCTGCGTCCTCCGCCACAAACCATCCCAGAAGACTCCATTCTCGATCCCGCGTTCGCAGCGGGCTTAGATCACGATCTAGCCGACACTGAGAATTTCTGGACAGGCACTCCCGCGGCCCCCTTACCCAGCGTGTCAACCCTGGGCAGGCCGGGCTATCTCAAGACGCCGAGTAAGAGGAGCTTTGTACGCGCCAAACGACCGGAATTACCTGCTTCGCCCGAGAAGATCAGGGTGGTGAGTCCGGTTCGGAGGATGGGCGCGATGAGTGCGCCGCCTGCGCAGCGACTTGCTGATGCAGGGAGAGATGGTGAAGGGGAGGGGGGTGTGACGAGTTTCCAGCGACGGCTGAGGGATGGCGGGTTTAGTAGGAGTGTTGCGCCTGGACGAGGGAGGGGCAGGGCGAGAGTGGGGTTTGGGGATGTTAGTCGTTTGGGTTGAATTGTGATGATGTTAGCGAGGCGTTTTTGGATAGTTGGCATGTTTGCGGGAGGAGTTGGGATACCCTATAGTTATTTATGTTTACGGCTACGTTTGTGGTTATGATTGTGCATTGAGGAAGTTGGTTTGATTTGAGTACGGGAGATTGGATTGAGGAAAGACTCAGCAAAAAATTATAACAGTCTTCAAACCTCCATCCTTCTTGTCATTCTGCGAGGGTGTATTGACACAGAATCCTCTTCTGCAACTACTCACACTTTGTATCAACTATGGTGGACAGCTATGTTCGACCCGACGGATAAGTATTACGGCTACACTACTGATTACGGTGACTACTCGTTCTGTACCGAACATTTTCTCATGTCCGGAGATGTGGTCGGTAAATTCAACAATTTGGAAGAACTTCAAGATGCCAAAGCCAAGGGGTCACTAGAACAGCCAAAACTAAAAATCTAGGAATTCGCACCTCTCCAGAAATCCCGCATCGGGAGGAGACAAACTTGGTGGATCTCTCGGACGGACAAGGACTTTGATAATACAGGATATGGTCCTGAACCAGCAGTTATGACGAACGGCTGTAAGTCAAATGTACTTAAAAGGTTGAACCGTGACTAATTCTATTCTAGTATACAGGAAGATAATGGACCTCAGGAGACAGCGGCTGTCAGAACGCATATCGCAGGGAGGCGACATGGACGAGGCGAGGGCTGCAGCACTCAGGGAAAAGCATGAGGATGATTTGAGTAATTTTGGTTTGAGCGTAGTAGATCATGTAGACGCGCTTCTGCATGGTCCTCCAACTTAGCGGCCTGTGTTTGTATCGATGTGAACCTTGTCAACGAGTTTACTTCATGTGCAAACCTTGTGCGTGATGTCCAACAGAGTGAGACTTACGAAAGAAAGAAACGATGCATCGTACATTGCGCGCTCACTGTATTCGCATTGCGCCGTGACCTACACAATGCTGTCTTCAAATTCCAGTCTACGACTGTTCGGGCAGGATGGCTTGCAAGCAAGCGCTCGGAAGAGTCAACACCACTTCTCTCAGTTCACTCTGCGCCCCAAAATTCCTCCACGATCTCCTTCGGCAGCGGATCAATCCTCTTCTTCGTTCCGTAAATGACGAGTGGGTTTCCTTTGCCCGTAGATACCAACACTGCCGAACCCTCGCTTGTCTGCTCCTTCACGACCGTCCTGAGCTCCTCCAAAAGCCAAGCGAGCTTCTTCAGGCTGTCCTGGTAATCTGCTTCTCACTTGGCCCTCTCCTCTTCGGTGAACTCTTTCATCTCTGGTGCTTTGAACCACCCATCCTTGTGTGACCCGAGGACACACAACGGCATGCGCCCGAGCCACCGCTGGCCTTTTGGCTCCGACTTCTCATTGCTCTTCATCTCGATGGTCTGAGCATGTGGGACCAGTCTACCTCCAACGATAACGTTCGTGCGCTGGGAGCTCGAGTGATCTATGCCACCAGTGTGACACGTGAGCGGGTCGAAATCGGGATGTACGACCACGGGAGCATCTGGGTTGTACTCTTGGTTCCGGACGCAGGCGTCGGCTTCAACTCTGACGAGCAGCGGCTTTCCCCCAAATTCTAATAGCAGGACGCGATGATGGCCGAGGGCGTCCTCGAGATCCGGATCTTTGGTGGTGAGGTGCTCCTCGAAACTATGGCCAAAGGAACCTGCTCGCGAGTAGACCTTCGCTTGTCTCACCTTCTTGCCTATTAACAAGGTATCCTTGACGATGTTGAGTTCTAAGCAGAATGGTTGAGAAGATTGATTCCTCAGGTACCGGATCAGTATCAGTAGACTGCTCCTGTTCGTAACTGTCTTGACCTTGTCGAAACGCTTGTCCGGATTCATTACAGCAGTTGACTGGAATATAGGCTCGAATTGCTACAGTGGGACTCAGCATGCTGGTCGACGAAGTGGTACCCGACATCCATGGGGATTTGTACAAGCTTATCGACGAGTTCATTCCTCTTGTTGACGGCGGTAAAGTCTGGAGGAATGTAGGCAGGGGGCGTTCCAGGCACGTAAATGGTCTGCTCTTCCGTCTGTTTCCAGCTGTAGCTGCATATAAGCTCCGCTGCCTCTTCTGAATGGATATCGTCCACGCTTAGTGGTATAGCATCGCAAGTCAGGCTCCATACCAGTTGCTCGGTGTTTGCGTTCCCAAACATCCAACTGCTGTCCTTGGGTTTCTTAGGCATATTGTTTGGGACTCGCTGGTCAACTCGTCCACCATCAACGTCAGCTATCTGTGTAGAAGCTTCCATGTATTGTCGAGTGTCCATGATATTGCCGATATGTCCCACGCCTGTCATCAAAGCCCTGTGGTAGTGAGAATGAAGGAATAGGAGTCTGTAGATCATGGAGGAGCTGTGCCTGTGGACGGGTCCAGGTACATGGTTGCGAGATCAAAGTGATAGAAGCCTCGCGGCCGATAGGATCAGGTAAGAGGGCTCGGCGATGCCTGCGCGGTGGAGCTAAAGGCGGTGAATAGCAGTGAAAGACTATTTCAGTGACACCATGCGCCATGTTGCCAACGGTGTGCCATTCATGAGATAGAATCGTACCAATAGCACTTAGTTTTGGCATCACCTTTTCAAACTGTGACGATGACGTCCAGTTCCAGCCCATCCACGTTGCACGTTACGACTGTGCTCGGTCTTGGGGCACCTGAATGTACCCACCTTTAGGTGGCTATTAGCATACGGACTGGACAAAGGTTCCGTATAGCATCACGTCGACATGTCAGCAAACTGTTCCTGGATGCGAAGTGAAAAAAGAAGTGCCATGGAAAACAGCTTTCAGTGATCGTTCGGACGAGTCTCGATCTTTTGGTCTGCGCAGCACAAGAACGTCCTGTCCGCATCATCGAATATCGTTCAACCCGCAACGACCGTTTCGCGATGACTTCGTCCCAGAGAGCTACAACCATGGCGAAATTATCTTCACAGGAACGTGTTCGTACAGAGTTTACCCAGTCGTCCTGTACTGTGTTTTCCTACCCGTCCAGCGGCGGCATCATTCTCAAAACCGTCGTCGGCGTAGAGTTTGATTATCTCGATCTCCATCGTAACGAAACATTTCAGTGTCACCAGGACGCCGCTATGGAGGACGCGTTCGCATTGAAGTTGTTACAGCTCGGAGCCTGCTGGTGGGCAAGTCTCAAATTCTATCACCGTCATCCGGACGCGCCGTACCCATACGGCTACCACTACCCACCTGATAGACATGTGGGATATCCAAGCTCTGGTGGCGTTGTCATCTTGGAACTGTTTGCGGACAACTCGACGGCGAGACTTGAGGAGTACGACGCACCCAAGAAGCCTGAGACTTAGGTACGGATGGCTTTGTCTACGTCCATGGACGAGGGGTGCTTTTTTGATGGGCTTTGGCGCAACTCTGTTCGAAGATCGAGATCGGTGCGACAAACTGTCAAAGACTCTGGAGCAAGGCATTGCAGAAGGCAAAAGGTACGAGGAGCTGATGCGGAAAATAGAACATAATCACTACCTCGACAAGTGGATGGAGAGTCTTTAATTTAACTCCATATCCATTTTTAAGCAACATTCAGCTCGAAACAGCTTCGAACGCAAGTTGGTAGTCAATAAGACTGAAAATGGCTAGACAAGGTGGTGAAAGAAGGGGGAGGAAATCCAGAATAAGCGACACGACTGAGCTATGATTGGACGGGCCGATCTCGGCAATGAAACACCAGGGTTCTTTCACGAAACGCCCAAGAATCCATTAAATCGTGTTCAAAAGGCCTCAACGAAGATTCCTCGAGCGAAGAAATGCTACTCCGGCCAGCTCAATCCTGTACACGATCTCTCCACACTCCCGCACGGGCAATATCGGTCCGGCAGCCGCTACAAGCCCTTATATCACCTTGCCGAAACCGGCAAAACACATTTCCCAAATTTTCGACAAAAGAGTCATTGACGAGTGGGCGCGCATTGTCAACTTCAAGCTCCAAATTTCAACAGACTGGCTCAAACGAACCTCAACGGATCTCAACATCCTCCAAAATGGCCGGCGACGATCATTACCTTACCTTGCAATGCCCCGATAAGGCAGGTATCGTGTACGCGGTCACGGGACTGCTCGCGAAAGAGAACCTCACTATTCTGGACTTGCAGCAATTCTCCGACCCGACGTCCAAGACGTTCTTCATGCGCGTGCACTTTGGCCATTCTGCTGAGCTCAATGGCTTGCAGGAGAGCATGAAGAAGCTGGCGACGGACATGCAAATGACCTACCAAATCCGCAGAGTGGACGCAAAGCCCAAGGTCCTCATCATGGTCTCCAAGATCGGGCACTGCCTGAACGACCTCCTTTTCCGCGTCAAGTCTGGACAGTTGAAGGTCGAAGTACCCATCATCGTCTCCAACCACCCGGAATTCGCCGAGGTGTCCAAGAACAACGGCATCGAGTTCCACCACCTTCCCGTAACGAAGGATACGAAGGAGCAGCAAGAGACTCAGATTCTGGATCTCATTGCAAAACACAACATCGATCTTGTTGTTCTGGCGCGATACATGCAGGTCCTCTCACCCCGACTTTGCACGGAGATGTCGGGCAAGATTATCAACATTCACCACTCCTTCTTGCCCAGCTTCAAGGGCGCAAAGCCATACCACCAGGCTTACGAGCGCGGTGTGAAGATCATTGGTGCGACGGCGCATTTCGTCACTGCCGACTTGGACGAGGGACCAATCATTGAGCAGCGCGTTGCAAGAGTCGACCATGCGCTGAGCCCTAAGGAATTGGTCGAGGAGGGTAGCAACGTTGAAAGCCAGGTTCTCGCAGCTGCAGTCAAGTGGTGGAGTGAGAAGAGAGTGTTCTTGAACGGCGCGAAGACTGTTGTTTTCAACTAGATCGACTCGATAAACATGGCACTTTAGATAGCACAAAAGACAATATTTTACAATGCACCATCGCATTTTATACTTGATTCCTCCAGCCTAGACTATCGGGGTGTTGGTGGATCGAATACAGCCAATGCATCGATAACGTCGTACAGGCTAAGCGAGATATTTATCCTTCACCGTTTGTTATCCTTGGCCTATTGCGCCCATAACTCAGCGTGATGCTATGGTGGTATGCCCAAAGTGGCGGAGTTTGAGGCGTTGGGTGGTGCTTACGTGTATCTGCTGCGTGACGCTGCTAATTACACTACTTGCATCGACATCCCCGTCAACCATGTGAGTGGCATTTGTTAAAGACGTGGCGCAGGATGACAGACATGGAAATTTCCCGTCTGTCTTCAGAGATTGGACGAATTAAAGCATTTTCGAGCCTCATCCACCACCAGCTTGCTCAGATTTGTGTCTCTTGTTGCGCTTCTTCAACCCAGCATATGCAACGCCCCGTCGAAGAGGACCAATCTCTGACGGGACGCCGAACGCGCAATGACCAACGCCCTGAAAGCCCTCTCCACCTACATACTCTACCTCTGCATGTTCATTGAGCGCACCGAACTTCAGTCGCGTATACATGAGTTCCATAGGAAATGGATCATTGCCGAGACAGGCACCACGGCTGATGTCATCGAGCGTAGTGTTCCTCGTAGTAACAAGAACGCGCGAAAAGCCCGTCGAGAAGGTGACGCCGTCTTGCCAGATCGTCAGCCCACCATAGGCGAGGATGAGAAGCGTGATGAATATCACAGGCGCGTAGCATTGCCATAGGCGCTTCGGGACGTAGACGAACGACGACTGATACCGCGAACGATTCACCATGACCTTCTCTCTGCTGGCAACAAGCATTTCTGGTGCGGACAGTAGGGATAACACCATATCTGCATAAAATTTCTCAATTTCCTCGGACAGGTTTGGCTTTGGCTCGCTGCTTTTGTTTACGAGTCGTGTTTTCGTGATGTCGGAGTAGACTGTTGCGTAGGATGGTCCGGGCACTGATGGCTCGAGGTCAACGTGTCCGCTAAGGAATGCTCGCAACCTCTCACCTAGGGCATGGTATGCGGCTGTCCTCTTGTACTTGAAGATGTCTGTGCGTGGGCTAACGTGATTCTCTACAGGTTGAGGCTCGATGCTAAAATTTTGAGTGCCATTGTCGAAAATTGTGATGTTTGTTTCAACGATGGGTTTGATGTATCTGCGCGATACTGTCGACTTGAAGGCTGGTTCTGTGTAGTTCCATTTCACTTTGTATTCCATCTCCATATGAACGCAGCGAATGATCTGTGGTTGATAGCGATGGGTCCAGGTAGTGGTGAGGGGATCGTCCTCAGCCAGAACTTCGCTGGTGTTGTAGGACCAACCAATCCAGAGCACTGGCTCGGATTTGAAGACCCCCAGATCGTCGGAAATTGGCCCTACAGGATAGCCACCAGGACCCTTTTTAAACACGGCATTCTGCGGCCGTGAGTACGCCCCAAGGTCCACGTTTGCGTGGTATATTTCGCTACCCATGGGAACAAGTATGCTCATGTCAAATGGTGCTCCCAACTCTTTCAGCCTGCCGGTATCGTTGATTCCGTTTGCCACTTCTGTACACTGGTAGCCTGGCGCGATAAATGCATGCTCATAAGTGCAATTATATGAACCTCCACAGGCATCCTGACGGGCTCTTAACTTCACGTTCGGGTGGTTCATGTTGTTGTACGCCAGCAACAGCGCAATCCTCGCCAGTTCCGCAGAAGGCTGGTCGTAATAGTCGAACATTCCAGGAGCTAGCGCATCGCGATTCGTCGTGTTGTAAAACATCATCGACCTTTTATTAGAACCATCAGGTAGCTTCGTAGGTACACGCCAGCTCTTGTCCGTCTCGGCAGTGAAATTGATTGTAGGTACCATGAGCTCAAGGGACTCTTTTTCCAAGTAGGTCCCGAAAGTAAGCGCACCTGGCGAAAATATTATGGTCGCTAGAGGTATGAGCCAGATAACCATGGCAATGGTTACTACGATGGGAGCGCTCGAAACAGCTTCCCAATTACCGAAAATAGAAGGATCCTCGGTGGCACCGAAGAAGTGATCAATCGAGATGACTGATAAAGCCCGGTCGCGGAATGTCCTCCAGATTCGTTGTCTATACACTAGAACGATACATCCGCCAAATGCTACCTTTGCGCAGTAGGCCAAAGCGCGACCATATAGCACATAACGGAACTTCTTGTCTTCATCGACGATACTCTTATGGTGAAGCCAGCGGTAGAGGAAATGCTGTAAGAGCGCAAATACGATGCCCATTAAGAGACTAAACACCATCAAACTGGGAATTCGCCAGTGCACATGCCATCGTGCTGACTGAGTTGCTCGATGGGCAATCAGTCTTTCTGTCATCTGGTCGGTTCGCGATCGAGAGATACCTGAACCGTAGGAGTACAGGGTATCTGGAGTCCGGGCGAACAGAGGCCGTGGTCCCGTTGAAGAAGTTGGCGGAGAGTAGAGGTCGTGTTTCGTAATAGATTCTCTAGGGTGATGCCTCGCATTTGGTGTCGTTGGAAACGCCACTGGTATCATTTGAATGCCCAGACCAGGACCATTATTTCCTTGATTCTTCGACGTTTGCTCTCTTTGCGAATCGTTTGAGTCATTGCTCATTCGTTCTGGTACTGAGGCATACTCTGGGCAAGTAATGTGCACCGCAGGCGAGGCTAGCGGCGACACCGGATAATGCGGTAGATGGAAATCCATTGTGGGTCAAGCAATCAGCTACTGGCTGAAGACACCAGGGACGTACACATTTGGTCCTATCTCGAAGGAGATACGGGGGGCTGCGACGTTGGAAGGAAAGAATCAGATCGACTTGAGCCTGGTAGGGCGTGTTTAATGATATGGGTCAGCGTCTATCGGGCTGCCCGCAATTTCGCAGCTGAATTGCATGTCTTCCTGCGCTGAGCTGTGCATGTCAGCTGCATAGCGGTGTGTTTTTTGTATGGTGCAGGTTCGTAGAGAGGCGGTGCAGACATCCAAAGAACGCTGCGCAACGCGGATGCTGTATCATGCTTACTGCTGTCAGCCGCACCGCTTACCTACATTTGTAGGTCAAAAATCTGTGATCAGCCACAGCCCTGTATCAGGCCATCAGGTAATCAGATAATCAGGTCATCAGGTAATCAGAGCTCCAGGGAGCTTGTCGGGTTGCTTCATGAATTACATGCCACTTCAGAGGCTCAATGGCCGTGATGAAGACCACTCGAGGAAGCGTAGTCTGCGGTACGCATCCAGAAAAGATGCTGTGGTGTTTCCATCTTCCAAAGGTTCACGTCTGAAAGTTAGAAATAGTTCGCGGTATGCGGGTTGAAGCCGTGTCTGGTGTTGTCGCGTCGGGCATGCAGATCAGACCAACGCGTCACTCCCCGGACACACTTTCCCTTTTCGAGTTCGCGCTTACCTACGATCTCAACCCCGCCCCAAAGACTCTACATGAGACCGAAGAGATCCATTACACTACATATCAGCAAGCAGTAACCCAGAGGCCTGGACTTGGCATGGACTAGAAACATGAATGGTTCATTATCGTCTTACGCAACAGCCAGACCAGGACGCACAGGATTGACAGCGGGTCAGTCGAACAAACTAAGTCTAAATCGTACCGAAGACTGTGGTCGACATCCTGGTCTGTATCGCATCCAGTCTCTCTATTCACACATCGAGTTTGATCCAGAACGAAGCCTGGGTTGACCAACACAGCAAGACAGCCACATAAGTTGAACACGCGAGCAGAAGATGCGAGAAGATTTGACATGTCCAAATCGATCGATTTGAATTCATTCCCTATCCGTTACCCATCCCAGTCCCAATCCCAATCCCAATCCCAACTCCATCCATACCCTATTCATATGAATTTTAAGAATTCGAACCCTCCTGGGGCTTTCCATGTTCAACATCAAAAGAAAATCCTCATTCTCTGTCCATCTCTACCACCGCATGTAAACCGGCACCGGTCCCGCACCCACGCTCTTACCCTTGCCCTTCTTGCCCTTCGCATCTGGCGCAGTGCCGTTCGCAGCGGGCGCCGGAGGCGCACCGGAGGGTGTGGGGGGGGGAGGGGGAGGGCATGCTTTGGCGTCGGGGGCGGTGCCGTTGGCTGCTGGGGGTGGAGGAGGGGGAGGGGGAAGAACGGAGCCAGCAGGGGGTGGTGGAGGGAGGGCATCGGCGGCCGCTGGTGGTGGCGGAGGGGGAAGAGTGTCACAACCTGCAGGAGGGGGAGGTGGTGGTGGGAGACCGGAACCAGCTGGGGCGGGAGGGGGTGGGAGACCGGATCCTGCAGGAGGTGGAGGAGGAGGAAGAGCAGCGTCAGGCGCGGCGGCGGGATCGACTGATGCTGCCTTCATCATAGCTGCTGCTGCAACTGGAGGAGGGGGCGGTGTCTCACCCGCAGCAGGTGGAGATGGGGGAGCAGCGCCAGATGGTGGGGGAGGAGGTGCTTTTCCTGCTGGAGGAGGGGGAGGAGGTGTTGCTCCCGCTAGTGGTGGAGGGGGAACTTCACCGGCACCTTTGCCCTTGCCTGCGCCCTTAGCACCTTTGGCGTCGGGAGAAGCTTTGGCATCGGGAGCACCGGTGCCCTTCGCAGGAGGAGCGGATTTGGCGTCAGGAGCTCCGTTTCCCTTTGCTTCAGGAGCAACAACGTTTCCCTTCGCTACAGGTGAAGCTTTGGCTTCAGGTGCGCCCGTTCCCTTTGCTGGTGGAGCACCTGTGCCTTTCGCATCAGGAGACTTGGCATCCGGGGCACCAGTGCCCTTCGCCTTGCCCTTTCCCTTTCCTTCACCCTCAGCAGGCGGTGGCGGAGGTGCACCCGTAGGAGGTGGAGGCGGGGGAACATCTCCAGCAGGAGGAGATGGCAGCGTCGCATCTAACAATCTGTCAGGTTTATGGTTCGTCAAAGTCAAATACTTGACTAACCTTGGCGAGGCAAAACGAAGGCGTGGGGCGCAGCCAGTGCGCTCTGCACCAGCAGGGCCGAGAAGGCGAGGATGACACTTGAAGACTTCATCTTGGAGTATGGTTTGTGAAGTTGTGGGTGCTTGTCTGGGTGATGGAGTGATGATTTTTCCACCTGCGTGCCTTGAGAGATATATATGTTCTCAACCACCGGCTCGATGCTCCTTCTCTCGTTGCACCATACTCAATCACCTAAAGGCCGTTGGGTACACATGAGACTTGGCCTCATTATGCGCTCCAGGTCCAGGCTAGTTGTCCTGATTCAGTTGACAGGAACGGGACATGGTGCCTGGGTTGAGCTAGACGGTTTGCTGCCGCTGTAGATCCTGTTCTGGAAAGGCTGGACAGAGTGACAAATCTTCAACGTCGAAGAAGTGGAGTCGGCATCGGTACCTGAAAGCTTAACATGGCATCCCCGCCATGTTCCTTGTCCAAGGTGCGATCGAGCAGGTTTGGAAGCGAGTTAGCGCGTCTCGAAGTTTCGGAGCAGACAGGTACGCGGCACGCGGTACGCAGAGTGCGTCAGATCTTGATAAGAAAAGAACACGCAAACAGAATAGCGGGGTTGATGATAGACGATTGAAATTAGATGGGGTGTTATAGCTGAAGCACAAGTGTTTCGGAACAGAACATGACCAAACCCGCCCGCTATGCAAAACAGAAAAGCAAACTTTATCCAGAATACCCCAACAAAGAACAATCAATCATGCGCTGGGCCTACGCAACACCAAGAGCTACAAGACGGCCCTTGACATCCGTTGGCCTCGCTGCCTGATTTACAACGACACTGGACATGGTGCCCATGGTGACGACTGACACATATCCAGGTGCGACTTCGGTGGCCAAGACCTCGAGACACTTCATCGCTTCTTCTTGAGAGATTGGTGACCGTATTGAGCTTCGCAGTGACTGAATGAGCGTGGCTGTGGAGAAGGATACACGCATGCCGGGCTTGCTGGCGCACAGCAGGGAAAGCACGCGAAGAACTTCAGGCGTGCGTTGCAGAGCGGCTGTGCGTTGCATCTCGGCGGGAGTCGGTGCGGCGGGCCCGAATTTGGCTGCTTCCTGTTTGGCAAGGATGCGGTCGAGGAGATTTGTCTTGCGGACCGCCGCGAACTCGGTCATTTTGGTCTGGACCGGCTGCTGACACTCGTTCTCTTTGCCCAGGGAAGGCCTGGTCTTCTTCGCGCGTCCTTGCTGCACGCTTTCCTTGAACTCTCTCAGTCTCTTACGACCCTTTTCCTGTGACGGCGCGAGTGCGATGAGCGATTCGCAGGTTGTAACCTCGGCGAGAGGTAGCTGAGAGAGGAATTTTGACATGGAGTCATCGTCGAGGAACGTATCCATACGCGTCTGCTTGATGTCCGCCTTCTTTGGTCGTCCGCGTGTCCGCTTGGGTGTCGCGATCGGGCGCGTCATGAGCTGCTGAGAGGTCCGCCATTGCGCCCAAAGGCTGTCTAGTCCGTCCTTGAACAGATCTTGGAGTGCTTGTTCATTGAGATGTGTCATGCCATTCATCAGTGGGCTGCTCTCCTTAATCTCGAGGCAGATCTTTCCGCGGCCGTAGTCTGAGAGGTAGTAGGGATTGTGTTTGCCGGATGGGCCGTGGTCGAGGACGCCCAAGAGAAGTCGAATGTCATCGAAGGTAACCTGTCGCTGCCGCCAGACTTTGGTGGCTGATGTGCACAAGTCCCGGACATCTGCGGGCGATGTAGTGCCGTTTTGTGCGTAGTGCAGCGACAGCGCGGTGAGAAAGGATGAGTGGAGCGCCAGGAGGTTGACGAGCTCCGTCGGGAGCTGGCCGGGAACAATAGGCGACATGGCGGGTGATGATAGTACAATTGATACAGCGATGAGATAGATAAATCAATGTAGTCGAGTAATGTGTCGTGGACGTCGAGTTGGACGACGGTTGCAGTGTTTATGTGCGAGGGGCTGTCAAAACAGGAAAGAGCGAAACGCGCTCCTGCTTCTTGGCGCGACACGCGAACGCGTTTCGCGTCAGCCAATGACAATACGCTGTGAGTAGTATCTCATTAATTCACGAAACGAGTCAAGCGTGGCTTTCGACTAATCATTTTCGCAATTCTTCATCTACTGCACTGCGATGAGCGTCTCTGTATCGTGTGGATGCGCTACTTGTGACGGCTGGGTGAACTGGCTGAGCGCCTTGAGTGGAGCCTGGCTTGACATGCTGCACGTCCTTCAACTGTTCCTCGATCATCGCCCCAACTTCATAAATTCGAAAGGCAAAGCTGTTGCAACAGAGCGTGTGAGAAGAACATAGTAAGTCTCATTGAGATTAAAAGCGACTCCCTTGTACGCCGGTGCTAAACAGCAATGCTACTTCCGATCATCACATCCTGATAATTACTCCATCGTCTGTCCCCTGGCCCAGTGTCTATCTGAACCACGAACCGAACCAGCTCTTGGTCTCTTTTGTTGCCTCGATTGTCTTCTTGTCGAAGGTGTCGACGGCAGAGTTGAGCTCCTTGCGAGTGCTGGCAAACTCCTTCTCGGCCTGAGCCTTTGCCTCCTCGTACTTCTTCCTTGCCTCGACGCTGTACTGGTCAAGCTTCTGTTCGGCCTTGTGTGCCTCGGCCTTGGCTTGGTTGGCCTACGGAGAGTCAGTATTGTACTCATACAGGAAGGTGCAGTATCACATACGTATTGCTGAGCAGTTGAGCGAACTGCCTCGTAGCCCTCCTCGCCAGCCTTCTTGAGTTCCTTGTCTGAGCCGGGGAAGTCGCCCTTTACACGTCTCACTGCGTTTGCGGCATCGTCTACAATTGTTAGTTAAGTGCATGCATTCTCCGACAGCTCACAACTTACGCTCGGCCTTCTTCTCAGCAAGCTTGGGGTCTCCTCCAGCAGTGTACAGGTAGTAACCAATGCCACCAGCGGCAATGGCACCAAGCGCGGGAACGGCACGGCCAGACATAATGGTTGATGACGGTTTGTTGGTTTGGGTGAGATTTGAAGGAATTCAAACAGTGAATTTCGCGGATTGAGTGTGCGAGTACAAGGAATAGCGGAAGATACTTATGGGAGGGGAAACTACCATCTATGATGATGCATGTGCTTGTCAAGCTGTGACGTCAGTCCTTGGCTTTTGGCATGCACGGTCCACTACCGCGGCGCGCGAACCAGATCGCCAACACGAGGCTTGTGAAGAGCCAGGAAGTCTGCCGCTCTCTAGCCTAGATTCTATCATCTCCTATTATTCTTACTCATCAATTAGTCGCGCGACTGCGACTGCGCTATTGCTACAGGCAGTGTCGTGATTTCCCATGTTGACGACTATATCGTGCGCGCCCCTTTACTCTTAACACACCGTACTTGCCCACCAAATACCGACCCCATGCATTCACGATAGTGACGGCGTGACGCCTGATACTTCCTCTCCTCCCCGCCAGCATCAGCACAGCTCCGGCATGACAGACCAACAAATAAGCCTCGTGGACCACACGAATGGCAGCAACACGCCAGAGACACGCACCGAAGCCTCGCCTCCTCCACGCACGGCAGACGCACACATCGACATACTATATGAAAACCAGCGAGGGTGGTTCGTCTTCGGCATACCGCTCTTCTCCTCGAAAGCGCTGTGGAACTTCAAGATTGACCCCGCACCATGGGTGGATGCAAAGTTCAGGCCTTCAGCCGTCAATATCACGAACGCACAAGTACCTGACCCCAGTTGGGTGTGGGACTGGAAGAGCTGGTATGTAGACATGAGCCTGGATGTCGACGAGGAGGGCTGGCAGTATAGCTTGTTGTTCAAAGGCTCACCATGGCACGGCAACCACCCGTGGTTCCACAGCTTCGTCAGGCGGAGACGTTGGCTACGTAAGCGAGTGAAGCAAAAGCTGCCGCCCAAGACGAAGGCGAGCCAAAGAGAGAGGCTCTTTGGCGAGACCTTCAGCGTCGGCACAACATTGGCCAGGTCTGCTACGCTGGGTACACTGAGTGCGAGTGCGCAAGACAGTAGCATGAACTCTCTGAACGAAGAAGTCAAGGACATTGCGACGCTCATGAGCAAGCTGAAGAAGGCAGCAATCGATCGCGAGAAGATTGTCTTCATCCACAAGTTCATCGACGATGGCGGGGAGGAGCTGCACTACCTTGCAGAACAGGTATGTTTGTGTCTCTGCCTCGACGAGATCTTGGGCTAACGATCGCAGATACCCACCATCATGTCAATGCTGATCTTCCAAAACTCGCGCCGCCAACTCCTCTCCACGCTCATGGACCGCTTCGAGGCTGCCAAGTCACACCGCGACGAGCACATAGCATCAGGAAAACCAGAAGGCGATGCCGAGGAACGCAGGATCAACAACCTTATGAAGGCTATTGAGGCTGCAGACGCAGAATGCAAGAAGCTGGAATACTGGAGCGACATACGCAAGCTGGCGCAAGAAGGAAACGCAGGCAACGCAACAGACACCAAGCATGGCTGGGACGAAAAGTGGCAAGGCTTGGATGAAAGCGGTGCTAAGCACCCCGAAACATGATTCTATATTGTTTGCATCGGGCTGACGGCGTTTATGGAGTCATTGAACGAACACGATATCCTTTCCTTTGTACACAGCATTATCCGGGCATCGCATAGCATGGACACTATCATACATAATATTACTTTTCAACCTTCCTCACCCTGATCGGCCCTCTTATTTCCTCCAGACTCTCCACCCCCACCACCGCGCCCTTCTGCATCACCTCGACCTCCCCAGCTTGCCGCTTTTCCCATACGATCTGTCGCACAGGATCCATGGTGTCTCTCCACTCTGTAGCGCCGAGACTCTGCAAATCCTGAGCTGAGAAAGCCCGGGCGATTTCGGAGGGGCAGATCGTCTTGGGATGTTGTCTTGCGTCCAGCAACCGATTGGCGTGTCTTAGAATTATCGATTTCTGGGCGTCATCTAGCTGGATATCCGGCATGTCTCGCGTGTCTTGGAGCGTTAGACAGAAAGATAATAGATTGACTACTGTCGCTGCCGTGACCGTCTCGACTTTCTCCGCCGTTGCACGATAGATGATAGATCTGCGCGCTAAGGCCATGATCGTCACCCAGGTTATCCAATCCTTTGACGTCAGAGCGCCCAATCGCGCGTCGCCAACTCGCAATTGCACCGCGTTCTGCCCGCAGGCCCGCATAAGCAAAAAAAAAGAGGGGGGTAAGCTCGACAGCTTGAGTGTGTCGAAGGTCGTGTTGGTGTGACACTTGGCCTTTCTCGTCATGATGCATTTGCTGCGACGGGCACCCCACGCTGTCCGGGCGGGCCGGTATATCTCTCCCCTCGCTGCTGCGAAGAGTCCTTTCCTTCCGTCTTCCTCTTACTCTGTGCCTGCGGCAACTCGACACTTCTCGCTCAACTGGAACTCCATCGCTGGAATGGCCGCCGAAGACCCGGAAAAGACAAAGGAGGTGCGCAAGTACCTCCAGCAGAGCCATGATCGCATCTTTGAGAACAACAAAAAATGGGCGGATGAGATGCGGAAGAAGAAGCCCGAGTTCTTCACCGACTTGACGGCTGGTCAGGCGCCTGAGTACTTGTGGATTGGTGAGTTCACAAAACACTTCTTGAGTCACACAAGCGCAAGACACGTGCAGGAGAGATGAGGCGGAATTGGAAGCTGACAACACGCCCACCAGGCTGCTCCGACTCTCGCATCCCTGCAGAAGCTATCACAGGCCTCGAGCCCGGCGAAATGTTCATCCACCGCAACATCGCCAACCTCGTCAACAACATCGACCTCAACGTCATGTCCGTCGTCAACTACGCCGTGCGCCACCTGAAAGTGAAGCACATCGTCGTGTGCGGGCACTACGGCTGCGGCGGTGTCAAGGCCGCCATGACCCCCAAGGACATGGGCCTGCTGAACCCGTGGCTGCGGAACATCCGCGACGTCTATAGGCTGCACCAGGACGAACTCGACGCGATTACCGACTCTGAGAAGAAGTACGATCGCCTGGTTGAGTTGAATGTACACGAGCAGTGCAGGAATGTCATCAAGACGGCGGCGGTGCAGCAGTGCTGGGCGGAAAACGAGTTTCCGGTCGTGCATGGCTGGGTGTTTGGGTTCGGGGATGGATTGCTCAAGGATCTGAAGTTTGATCATGAGGGGCAGTTGGCGGAGATTCAGAAGATTTACGATTTGACAAAGGACTTTTAGGTACCGCGAGGGCGCTGGGGATGTTCGGAAGGCGTATGGGTGGAGTCGAAGATATCATGAGCGCGAGGCATTGCGTGGCGTTGGCGGAGATGTGAGTACAACATGGTCGTTGCAGACGCGGTGAAGATCGTCTGTCGAATACAATGGTACAATTTCAGAATCCCGTCCTTGTTTGACATCGCCTATCAGCATCGCAAACACCTGTGGATTTCGAAACTTATCTTCACCTATATTTATGTTGAAATGTACGCTAAAAACATGCAGCGCGCTCGACGGACGAAACTATTGACGTTTGCACCGACGCACGAATAACGTCGGAAGCTGACCCACAACCCGAAGCTGCTGTTTAGCGTTACACGGCCTTTACACTGCGAATAGGTAGAGTGTTCCAAAGGGACTTGCGGACTTAACATCTTGACTGCGGGAAGAAAATGGCACTCTATGTGGAGAAGGAGCACAACTCTATACACGCAAGGTCTTGCGGAAGATATAAAGCTAAAGCTATAGTAGCCTTGAGAGCCATCACACCCTGAAGCCGACAACTCTTCGCCATTCGATAAAAAACTTCAAGTAAGACTTCACACCTGTCTCTCCACCATGTCTCGCTACGCCTCAGCCCACAAACTCGCAAACCTCCGTGGCCCAGGCGACGCACGCCCAACCGCCCTCCAGGTCATCTCAGACGAAAACCTCATCGGCCAACTCAAAGACAAAACCTTCCTCGTCACCGGCGTCTCCTCAGGAATCGGCACCGACACCCTCCGCGCCCTACACGCTACCGGCGCCCACGTCTACGGCACCGTCCGCAACCTGCCCAAAGGGCGCGCCGCCGTCTCCCAGATACTGTCCGAGCAGCACCCCTCCGGTGGCCCAATCACCCTCCTCGAAATGGACCTGTCAGTCCTGTCCAGCGTGCGCGCCGGCGCCGAAGAATTCCTAATTAAGAGTAAGGGGCGATTGAACGTCCTGATCGCCAACGCAGGCATAATGGCCACGCCCTTCAACCTCACGTCTGATGGCTTCGAGCAGCAATTCGCCACGAATCACCTGTCGCACTTCCTGCTCTTCCAGCTGCTCAAAGACGCCATGCTCGCGTGCGCTACACCCACGTTTCCCAGCAGATACGTCAGCGTGAGCAGTCTGGCTGCGCATATTTTCGGCTCAGGCGTGCATGTGCATGATTACCATTATGGCGTGAGGGAATATAGCCCATGGGACGCATATGCGCAGTCTAAATTGGCGAATATTTGGATGGCGAATGGCATTGAACGACGTTTCGGTAGCCGAGACTTGCATGCTACGAGTGTGCATCCGGGTGGCATTTTTGAGAATTCTGGACTGGCGAAATATGTGCCTGAGGCTGAGGTGGATGCGTTGCGCAGTGATGAGGAGTTGGTGAGGACGTTTAAGAGTAGTGCGCAGGGCGCGGCGACGCAGGTTTACGCTGCGGTGAGCGAGGAGTGGAAGGGGAAGGGCGGGAGGTATTTGAGTAGCATGGTGGAGCAGGGGAGTAGGGAGGAAGTTGCTAGACAAGAGGGCATGTTTGAGCATGCGAACGAGGGGTATGCGGGGTGGTGTTATGACCAGGATGGGGAGGAGAGGTTGTGGGGGGATAGTTTGGGGATGGTTGGGGTGGCGTAATCATATCATATCCTCCAGATCCTTCAGGCTTCTGATACGAAGAACCCCTTCTTCTTCTTCTTCTCTTCTCTTTTCACTCTGCTCGTCGAGCCAAACACATACTACCCCAGCCTCCCTCGCAGGCACTACATCCCGCTCCCAACTATCCCCTACCACGATTACTTCTTCCACCCGCGCGCCCACTTTCTCCAAAACACGCCCAAACATCCCATCAACCTTCGCCAAACCCAGCCCATTCGTCGTCGCAAGATAATCCACAAACCGTCCGAGTCCCAGCGCCTCAATAGTGCGTTCTTGCGCATCTTGCGGACCTTCGGTAACTACAGCTATCAACTTCCCTTTCGCTCTGATGGTCTGTAAAAGCGCCACCACACCATCTTTCAATTGAAGATTCTGCATCAGAGTCTGTTCATAGCACTGCAGCAGCGCTCCCATTAGCTGATCGTCTTGCACATCGTGGTCCGCGAGGAGCGTGCGGAAGCGCTCGGCGCGGTATTCGTGGGATGTTTTACCGTCTGTGAAGGCGGATGCAGTGCGGGAGTGAAGGATGCGGTTATATGAGGCTTGTAAGTCTGGGAGGTTGAGACGGGGGTGGTGGGTGAGGATCAGGGAGAGTGTTGATGCAACGGCTGCGGAGGAGGCACGGCGGAAGGAGTGGAGTGTGTCGTCGAGGTCGAAGAAGAACCATTTTGCGCGGGAGATAGGGGTGAGTGTGGTCTCATGGTCCATAGTTTTGGGGATAGTTTGGTGTCGATGGGGTGGGGTGTTGCCAGGAGTTTGTGTGGCTTATATCGTGTGAGCCTTTGGTATGTATTAGAAAACTGTACCAGATCTACTTTCAGACTCGTGAATATTGGATCTTGAGATGATAACAGCCCGTCATTCTTGATTTGTCAGCAATTCGTTATTCTGAGGAGCATGAATACGTGCTTGAAGCATTCGATCACACAACATCTACGAACCCACGTATGATCCACATTTATCATTAGCACCACAAGAGCCTTGAATTTGCGGGCCGAAGTCTTGCCACAGTCTAGATAGCGTCCTCAGTTGTCCGTGTCGAAACTTGAAACTTCGCAGCTGTCACCGCGACGATTTGCGCCCAAAGGCTATCGCCAGCGTACTGGATCGATCCCTTTACACCGTCCAAATTGAGGAGAACTGCTGCTCGAGGACAACGTCTGGAACTTTGATTCTTTCAGAAATACCTAGGTACCTCTAGCGACCACTGGAAGTATTACTCGCCCCTTCATTGTGCGGACGCAAATATACCCTCAAAGTGTCTAGAATTATCTGGCACTATGGTTCTCATCCTGGACCTGTGAAACGTACGTTCGTTGGTTATTACCTTATCGAAGAGTGCATATCCCATTCAACCTAGGTACTCAGGTTGCGAGGTATGAGTTCGGACGCTGCGAAAGAGAGGAAAGAGAGGGTATTTTTCGAATGTCCTGGGGGAAACTGCCTTTTCAACTTGCTCAACGAAGCTTCATGAGAATCTAGTGGTCCAATGTAGCTGGTGCAATGAACCATTCACGTCCAAGGACGCCAAGAGGCACAAAACACACGGTTGCAAACATTCACCAAAGAAAACAGCGATCTGCCCGTACGAGGGTTGCCAAGCAGAAGTCCTAATGAACCACATCTGCCGCCACGCAATGTGCATACGAAACGGCTGAGGGCTTAGTGGACTGTTGGCTGCAGGCCACGTAATGGCCGCTTGGTTTGCCTTGTTTCTGGATGTTTCTGTAGGCTGATGGGAACTCCTGAAGACTTTCACTGCATTTCATCGCAGTTTTTGACTACTTAGAAGCTGTTGTAGTCGTCTGGCAAGGCAAGCTGTGTAGATTTGGATCCACAGCTCGAGGCTGTGGCTGCCTCGCGCGATCCGGACTGGAGATAGCTTCACACATTTCAAACTCCTCTTCCCACCTGCTTTCCTTTTCACCATGTTAGCATCAAGACTTTACTCTAATAGCTGCTCATCTCGTAGGCGCTTCGGTAACGTGACACTGGACGCCCATTATGCCACGATTAGTCCGAGCTGCAAAGGCCTGTAGCGTTTTGTTCACAGCGACTCTCTGTACGTATGTAGGAAATGTGCGCAGCTGGTCTTGAGCCTTGCCCTCGGGGTCTGGTGTGAGCTAGTGCTGAAGAGTGAGTTTGGGTGTTGCTTTATTTCGGATTTTAGGTGAGCTTTCCAATGGTGAAGGAGCTTGAGGGCTATCGGAAGTTTGGGGAGCTAATGAGCCTATGATGAGCGAGTAAGGGTTTGGAGGAAGCTATTAGAGCTTGTCAATGGCGATCTCTCGTTGTGTGCTCCTTTGGTCATGCTGTAATCCTGCAGAACGGACTGTCGATTTATTAGTTGCGTGGTAAGTTGGCGGTAGAAGTCTTCGCAAAGCAGGTCTATTTTGTGTGCTGTAGACATTTGAATACTTTTGTTACAAAAGAAGGTGTCACGGATCGAGAGACGCGACGGATCTGACGCGACAGCTGACGCGTTGAGAAACGACAAGAACCTGCGCCGGTGGGAGAAGTCAAAAGCCCACACGACTAGTTCCAGATTTGATAAAAACAGACTCTAGGCTCAGACATTCGTGGATGTGGTTGGGTTACAGCGTGTGAGTGGCAGAGGCTGACACGGTGGTGTAGATATTGGGAAAGAAAAAAAAGCATAAATAGCATGAGAGAGCAAAAAAGTAGGAAGCCCGATGCGGGGGTCGAACCCGCAACCTTGAGATTGGATCAATCGCTTTCTGAGAAAGTGAAACCTATAAGAGTCTCACGCTCTACCGATTGAGCTAACCAGGCTGGTGTTGATGAAATAGTGCTCAAATAATAAAATAATACATGCCACATTTCAGAGGCTGTGGTGATGAAATGAAATGGAACGAGCAGACCTCCTCCAGCCGCTATCAGAGCTCGAAAAACCCTAGTGCTGGTGTGATATTAAAAAATTTGTCCGCTTATTTTACCCCACTTGCGATGTTGCGGGGTCGTTCGCGCAAGTCATAGACGGAAGAAACCTATTGTGTTGAAACACCAGACTTCGGTGTAAAGATATCGGAATCATTATATAGGGCTGTAGAGTTGTTTTGAAAGCGTTTGGTCGTCACTGTATGTCAATATTTGTATCAAAATAAAGTGCAGTCGCGTCACACAACATCGATCGATCATGCGGGAGTAGCACTCGCGGGGAACACCTGCCAGAGATCTTTAGACGTAACTCTCCTTTGTGCAGA
This sequence comes from Parastagonospora avenae f. sp. tritici 18332-5, assembly GCA_022559985.1. Classification (NCBI taxonomy): domain Eukaryota; kingdom Fungi; phylum Ascomycota; class Dothideomycetes; order Pleosporales; family Phaeosphaeriaceae; genus Parastagonospora; species Parastagonospora avenae. The sequence goes on from JAFJTR010000017.1 coordinate 223,360, forward strand.
TAGATGCAGACTCCCATAAGACAATTTTTTAGTAGCTCTGAACTCGAGTCAAGAAGAAGTGCCATGATTGTGACTCCCATCACCGAATTTTCCCCGCATCGCACCATCGCTTCCCGCATCCGACAGCCTTACCAAGGCGCTCCGTTACGTCAGTTCTTGTAACATGCCAACATCGTAGAGAATAACAAAACATACTCAAATATCCATCAAGAGAAACTGAGACTTACCAAACATTAGCACGACACCATCGATATGAGCCAATACCACTTCGAAACCCCTAAACTGGACCTCGATCCAAACTTCAAAACCTTCTTCCAAGACTTCTACGCCACGTCCGATACCCCAGATGCCCACGAGCATTATGCAAAGTACTTCACAGATGATGCGACGCTGATCATGGCGAGTAAGAAAGTCGAGGGACATGATGGTGAGCCGCTCGAACCGAGTTTCTCACACTCTCTAACACGACTCTAGAAATCCTCGCTCTGCGCAAATCCATGTGGGAAAAAGTGTCTTCGCGCTCGCATAACCCCATAAAGATCTTTCCATTTGGTTCGTACTCTGATGAGGTGATGCTGTATGGCACGGTCAAGTATGGGCTGAAAGATGGGGGCGAGAAGGAGGTGGATTGGGCGGCGAGGGCGAAGTTGGTCAATGAGGATGGGAAGATTAGGATGAGCTTTTATCAGGTTTATTTGGTAAGTCATTATAGAGAAGAGAGATAGATGTATCTGAGCTAATAAGTTGGTGTAGGATACTGCGGCACAGGCGAAATAAGTGCGGTGACAAGCAGGCCAAGGCGAGGTTGGGGCTGCAAAGTCACCGAAGACGCTATGGATGAAGAAAATGGGCCTGAACACAATGCGCTACGGATTCACGACGAAAACGAGAAGGATACAGCTGCAGCGCAGCCTTTTAGATAGCCCGAATGTATACAGAGGAAATTGCCGTATGGTTCGGGTCCTCATAATACTGTAGATAGCTTCCGGCTGTTCAATAGCTCTTTGCACCTCCTCTGTTCACTTTCGCTAGCATTTGGTGACTTGTCGCTTTGTGTGGATGTTCACATGTTGCTACATGCTACAATAGGCTTGTTGTTCTCGATGTGCTCATTTTGGTTGCTCAATGCAGCTTCTTTAGTGTCTAAGGGCGCCGAAGTGGCCAGTCAAGAGACTTTCACCTAGCTCACGGGATATGCCATCTTTTGTTATCCTCTATGCTCAGAGACGTGCCTAGGCTGTCGCATCGGCAAGCAGGTCTCGCGAATCATCGTTGGCCCTCGCTTTACCTCCACCACGACCGCCACTCCTACCTCCTCTTCCTCCACGTCCACCTCTCTTTCCCCGACCATCACCAACTTCCCTTTTCCACTCCTCAACGTCCACCACGACACCATCCGGCAGCTTTCCATCGCTCATCAAGACCCCGCCATCCTTCTTCCGGCTCTCCACCCGCTTGAAGAACTCATATGACAAGAACCCCTCATTCCCTTCAGTCAAGATCACACCATTCTCGCTAATGTAGAACTTGATACCCGCAGCTAATGCAGCTTGTATGTCGATGTAAACGAGAATGCTGGAGTTCTTGCGCATGCCTGAAATGACTGGTGCCGCTTCTTTCTCCTCAGTCGAAGCAGTGTCGATGGCAAGCGACTTGAAGCCAGCGGGTAAGCCAGAAGCAAAGTGAATGTGGTTGCGTCCCATTCTTCTCAAACCACCGCTCTTCAAGATCAAGCGCCACGCAGGCTCATCGGTTCCATGCACCACGATATCGGGTACGTTGCCTGCTTCTACAGTGACTGGCGTTAGGAGACCTTCGACATCTACTTTGATGGAGTGGCCTTGGTTTGCGCGGATGAGGTAGTCTGCTGGGTTGTCTGATTCCGTGATGGTCTCGAGGGTCTCGTTGGCGAGATCTTCTTGCTGTGTTGCGTCCCCTTCTGATTTTGATTGGTCTTGTGGAGCGGCTGGGATCATTGAGAAGCGCTTCTTCTCATTGTTGACCACTGCGTCGCGGAGTTCCGGAAACGTGATCTTCAATCCCTTGAGTGCACGTGTGTTGAGCTGGAAGTTGTTAGATTAAATTGTCTTACAGGATGTCCAGAAATTGGACCTCATATGCGTGTTTTCGGGTTCATTAGGACATGCGAAGAAAGTGTAAATCGTCGTCATGACCTGGCGCAAACTTACTGCATCTTGTACATTGACATATCCTCCCTTGCCCAACTTCAACCCTTCAGAACCGGCACCATGCCGAAGCAGCCAGCTAATCTTTTTCGAAACCTGCACTTCCCTGGGCTGATTTGCTGGATTGCGGCTACCGCCGCCACGACCACCGAGTGCCATCTCTTTCAAGGCTCTGGAGAAGAATCGTTGGCTTGAAATTTTGCTAGTGGGGGTGATAAGAATCTTTTAGAAGGACGCGAGCATGGACCAGCTTTCGTCGCAATTCATTCAGAGTGAGTGACGCGAGAATGAGTCAGTATGTGTGCCTGAGAGTGCATGAGTATGTGGTAGGTACGGAAAGGGTAAGGGCAAAAGGTTCGTAGTGGGGTGGAGGTTTGTGGCCAATCATGATGACGCACTAAAAGCTGGAGTCGGCATTCCAGCTTCTCCACGAGCTCTTCTTGCCCTTCAATTCTTTCTGTTGTTCTCATGCTGTGTACCATCGCAGCCCTGGTTTTGCAACAGCTTACTCGGATGTAGCTAAAAGAGTCTCGCGCAGACTACAAGATGCATATTGCTGCCTGCTTGGCCTCAACTTACTCCTTCCTGTCTAGCCTCAATCCTCCAGCGAAGGATATACTCATACATCCCCAATCTCACATAATTCCATCCTTGAATACTGAAACGCAAGAAGGCAGCCAAAATGTCTTCAATCATGACCACCGAAGCGATCGAGCTCCAACCACTTCCATCAGCTCCCAAACCCGCCTCCGAGCACTCCAACAACGAAACCCTCACTCCGCTCAATATGTCCTCAGACCCAATCCCAGAAATCCAAACTCTATCCAAACTCCAACTAACAATGACAATCCTGCAACCCTCCCTCGTCAACTTCTTCGGTAGCTTCACATCTGGCATCATCACCGTCGGTCTCCCAATAATCGCGTCCTCCATTTCGCTGCAACGCTCTTTATACCTCTGGCCCGCCTCAGTCTACAGTCTCACATGCGGCGCTGCCCTGCTCATTGCTGGATCCATCGCTGACATTATCGGCCCACGGCGCGTCGAAATCTGTGGCATGTTCGTCCTCGGAACATGTATTCTAGCCTGTGGATTCGCACAAACCGGTTTTCAGCTCGTGGTGTTCCGCGCTTTTCAGGGTATGGCGCTGGCTATGCATATTCCAGCCAGTGTGTCGATTATCGCGAACGCGGTGCCGGCTGGGAGAGCGAGAAATGTGGGATTCAGTTGTCTGGGATTGAGTCAACCGTTGGGTTTTTCGTTTGGTATGGTGCTGAGTGGAATCATGATTGAGAGGATTGGGTGGAGGTCTGGGTTCTATCTGTGTGGAGCTGGGATCTTGACGAATGCAATTCTTTCGTGGATATATTTACCGAAGATGAATGGCGAGGGCGGGAGTCTGTCAAGGCAGGATCTGGCGAAGAAGTTGCGGTCAGAAGTCGATTGGGTTGGAGGGATTATTGCTGGTAGTGGGTTGGCGTTGTTGTCATACGTCTTTGCGTAAGTGCTCATGGCTGTTCCATACTCCAAACCTAACACAACATGTCAAAGAGTAATCAGTGCCGACTTGACAACAATCCGGTCCGCAACGACAGCCTCCCTCCTCGCCATCAGCCTCGTGCTATTCATCGCATTCCCCATATGGATGCGATACCGCGAAACTCACGGCCAATCCGCCCTAATCCCCAACTCGCTCTGGAACCTCCCCTTCTCAAGCGTATGCTTACTCGTCGCGCTATCCTACGGCGCAATGAACTCAATGTCGATCTTCTGCAGCCTGTACTTCCAAGAAGTCCAGAACCACTCCCCGCTCATCGCATCTCTATACCTCCTCCCCAACCTCGTCATCGGCGTGCTCATCAACCTAAGCATGGGTATCTTCGTCGATCGCTTACCTGCAGGCTGGATCATTGTTGTGTCATCGCTGCTTTGCGCTCCTGCTCCACTGATGATGGCGCTGGTCGATCCGAGCTGGAAGTACTACTACCTGGAACTCTGGGCGCAAATACTCTCTCCCTTGGGCATAAACGTGCTCTTCACAGTCGGCCTCATCATCGTGAGCGACAACTTCTCGAAGAAAACGCAGGCGTTGGCGGGTGCGGTGTTCAGCACTGCATCGCAGTTCGGCACAAGTCTGGGTGTTGGCGTGTGTCAGGTGGTGGCTTTGGGGGTGATGGGAGACGCGAGTTCAGAAGATGCGACTTCAGGCGATGCTAGCGACATGTTGAGAGGGTATCGCGCAAGCTTTTGGGCAATGTTCGCCTCGATGGTGTTGTGTATTCTAATATCTATCGTGGGATTACGCAGAACTGGAAAGGTAGGCTTGAAGGAGGACTAGGTAACTACTGCGACGTATCAGTGCACGCTGTGTTTCAAATTTTACCAAGTACTAGAGACTAATATTGACCATACGCAAGCTTGCCTGCCCTCTCAAATACCAAGACTTTATCCTTAGACGATCGATTGTGCCTTAAATGATCATATGAGTCTACCACGGCCTTATTTTGTACTCGATCGCATTGCGGCTTACGATGCAACTCGAGAGCCTGAATCTACCTCTGGACTATGTAATCAATACTCTCAATTCTTGGAGTCTTTATCACTTTAAATCCCACCATCGCGATCTGACATTTCCCTAAGCTGCAGATCATCTGTCGTCATACTATCCCATCACCTACCTCGCGTGCCGAACATGTCCGTGTCTCCCTTTGCATACCTTCCATCTCAACCACGTCCCTTTCCCTAATATACACCATAAATCCACACAATGCCACATTATCTTTCCGAACTGAACTGTTTCATTTCCTATTTCCTTCTTATTTCCTTACTTGACGGTGGTGTGTATATTCGTTGGATGTTGACGATGGTCAATGAAGATCGCAATAAACGACACGACGCCATCCCCACAAAACGATGCTCCCGTGTGTTACTCGAACAGGCAACTGGACATACGAGAGACTCGTCAGCTTCGTTTACATCATTGTTCTTTCAATTGTTCCACCAACTACATCCCTCTTCATCTACGATACGCATTCTGCGCTCGACTTGATAAGCTTCACCGCTCCCACCTGCACCTTCAGCCCACACCACCACCACCATCAACGACCCGCGCTGCCCGTTTCTAAGACCGCGTCGCACCTCAGACCCAAGACCCAAGTACGAAGATGAAATGACAATGACATCACATTTCCTCCCTCCCTCTTGCGCACCGCATCTCCGTCTCCACCGCGCATTCTCAGCATAGGCCAAGATCGACAACAAGGATGATTCCTTCGCATCACCTGGGTCCCATCCATCCACCCCATTCCGTACTTAAAGATTCTTCGCCTCCCTTTCCCTTCTTCCCCCCCCATCTCTCCTGCTTCACAATGGTTCCCGTACGTCGGTTATCACAGTCTGCCTAGTCTGCCCTAGTCTTGCTCGGGGATTTGTTACGCACGTATGACATCTACGCACCATTGATCTGGACCTGCAAACAGACATGCGCGGAAGACCTGCCCATTCGCCGTGAGGGGTCGTGGTGTGTGCAAAGTGAGGTAGGTTAGACGGCCCTGGGCATATTTAGGGTTTGAGTGGTTCGGTCCTTTTTAGGGTTGGTCTTATCAGCCCGCGATGCCCTCCATTGTTATCTACTTGTCTTGTCGCTATTGTTTTGTTGCCTTCTTGCTTGCTTTTCATCCTGTATCACGAAATACTGCATGAAGAATAGGTGGCTCGAAAGATTGGTATTAATTTCTCGATCCTAGATTCACTTTCATACATCCATGTCTCTCCTCCCTCGTCCCCTCCTCGTCCAGCAATATATACGGGTGTGCAGCCAAACGAAAACAGGCGCAAAGCAGCATTATCCAATGCCCTCACCCTCACCATCTGCCAGGCGAAAAACAAAAACGTCGAGTCATAGTTATATCGTGGTTTAATGGTTGAAGCAGGTGTAGGCGGACAAAATGTGAAGAATAAGGGAAAAGAAGAAAAACTCGGTTGAATATGGTTTAAATGCCAGGGCTCTCGACGCAATTAACCTGGTCCCCCGGATTCGAAGCTTCAACCTCAAGAGCACAACGTGGCGTGTAGGCCCTCTCATCGGTGCTTGCGGATGCGACGGGGAAGAGACCAGGGACAGGTGGGTGTATGCGGAGATGGGGATCGCTAAATGGCAAGGTGCGGTTTGTGTTACAGGCCGGAAGAACAGCAAGTGTGGAAAGAAAAGTCGGTGTACGGGCACGCGAGGAGGAAGCGAAAACGCCTACTCCTCCATCCTTCCGAAGAAGGCATCGTCGTCCTCATCGATGCGGCCGCGGCTGCGCGAGTTTGACTGGCGATAGTCTTCCTCGTCGGCAAAGTTATCGTCGTCCATGTCAACGTCTTTGCTCTCGCTGTGGTAGCGGTAGCTGTTGCGTATACTCGACTGCTGGGGCGTCACGGTGGTGTTTCCTGACAGAGACTGGCCCTGGTTGAATTCTAGAAACTTGGCGGGCAGCGGGGGCACGGGCGGCACATCGGTAGGGAGGCCTGAGGGACCCGACTTGGGCGTGCCGTAAGAGCAGCTCAACAAGCCGACGGCCGCAGCGAGGTCAGCATGGTCATTGCCATCGTCATGATAGGAGCCAGCAACAGACGTGCCTGATGTCGTAGGACGGTCAGACACGTTGCTCCACTGGCGGTAGTGGTGGCCGTTTCCATTATCGGAAAAGACGGCCGACTGGTAGGACTGGCTGTAGGCCGAGCTGTTGCCGGAGTATCGCTTGACGGAGCGTTGGCCGAAATGGGAATGCGGGTAGGAGCCTACGGCATGGTCCTCGATTTGCGGGGGCGGGGTAGTTTCAGTGGAGCTCACTTCGTCGCGCAGGTCGGATGAGCCCGAGGCCGGGGGCGACACGGACGAGTGGTCACTATCGCCGGCATCGCTCTCCTTGTTCATGGCAACGAGGACCGACGCGGCCTCAAGCAGCTGCACCTGCTGGTGCTTGGAGATGAGCAGCTTAGATGTGTATTGCCATTCCGGCGTATGCTCCCAACTAGATCAAAAGTCAACACAGAACATATCGTGGCGCATGGTGGCGTAGGGCTGTAGTTAGACACAGTTCAAGAGAGGGAAGGGCATTCGTCATGAGGTGTGAAAGTGTGTGGGCGGGCAGTGCTAGGCTAAGGGGTACTGACAGGTGCTTCGTCAGACAGCTGCTGTGTTTGTAGCCTTTTCCACATTTTTCACATCTCAGATCGCTACCACTTGCGCGCTTGCCGTCGCCCTTGGACAGACGCGAGCCCTCGCTCGCGCGGCGGTTTCGCGACTTGGAGTTGCCCTTCTCGTGCTCGGGCATCGACGCCAGCGTAGGACCGTCGGTGATGGCTTCGCTGTGCACTGCCGGGTTGTAGCTGCCGGGGCGGAACGGCGAGCCATTGCCAGGCATGCTCGACGCCATCTCGGGGTGCATTGCCAGCGACGGGCCCCGGAACTGCGACGCAGGCTTAGAGAGGCGCCGCGAGCTGCTGCTGCTACTGCTGCTGCCCTCGAGCGGCGCGCCTATTGTGCCCTTGGCGGCGGCAGCCATAGCCGCGACGTTGCTGGCCGCCGTCGAGCTCATGCTCTTTCTGCGTGTGACGCGATGCGCCGGGTTTATGGTGCCGGTGGAGAGCGAGTGCGGCCGCGACTTGGGGAGCGAGCCGGCTACGCTGCCAGAGTGACGGTGTTGGGTGGATGGTCGGACAGTGATCGGTTCCTGCATCGCGGGAGCTGTCAGCGCCAATTGACATGTGCAAGTGACAAGCAGGCCATGTACGTACCTTGAGGACAGTCATGGTGCCAAAAGCGACAAAAAGTTGGCAGCCTCGCAAAAAGTGCTTTGTTCTCAGCAGTATCAGTCAGCGGCGCAGGGAAGCGGCGGGTTGCACAGGTTGCGTGGTGACGGAGGGAATGGTGGGATAAAGCGAGATGCGGCTGATCGGGATCCGAGGGCGATGCAGGGCCGGGCAGGGAGGAGGTGTCGAGAGCAAAGGTTATATTATTGAAGCGTTTGTGTGCAAGGCCAGGCGCGTTTGCTAGACAGTCACGGTTCACCTTAGGCAGGTACGAACGGCGCTCCTTCCAAAAAATAAGTGTGGACAGGTATTGGAATGCGATAGGATGGACCCCACTTCGGAGTGTGCGGCCGTGCTCGTGGTGATATTGGACGTTACACGCGGAGCGCCTGCAATATGCGGCCGATGCTTGAGGTTTCAGACGGGGATATGGCGGCCAGCAGCACAGATCAGAGGCCAGGGCGCAGGTGTGAGAGATGCGTTACGGTTGCAAGCAATTGCAGCGCCGCAACTTTTTATTATTCGGGGCCCAGGCAGGCTGGCACGCGGCCCTGGGGTCAGCCGGACGCAGCGACAGCCCCAGCCATGGCGCCAGCGTGATCACTGATAAGTCGTCCACCCCGGCGAGCTCCCCTCACCAGGTACCGCCTGCGTCGTGGCTGAGGGCTGCGGCAATAACAAGGCCGCCCATCCATAGCCGCTCCAACTTTGAAGTCTTTCAACTTTCTGGAAGAGGCCGTGCTGCTTCGTGAGGCGACAGCTACGCGGCCTCTCCCTGTCATGGCGAATTGCATGTTTCAGTCCTCGATGCGCCCTCTTGGTCGCCCAGCCAGCACGTCGGCCTCAGGCTGCTGCCCCCGAATCCAGGGACGCTTTCTGTGCGTGTTCCTGGCGCGGCGCGAAATAATGCAGCATCGAGAGACCAGCTCTAGCGGCGCAGCCTCCCCCTTTCGCAAGGCGTGATTCGAGCGTCGTCTGAAGTCGATAGAGGCCAGCGCCGGATTCGGATGCGCCGCCGATCTGCGCTGCCACCGTCCATCGCTTGGGCCAGTTCGCGCGGATCAAGGCCATGGGGAACGGAGCGCTTGTTCGACTTGGCCGCTGACTAACCCGCCCGATCGCTGCCGTGTCTGGGAGAGCGCTACACAGCATCACTGCGTGCTGAACAGCTGTTCGCCGCGCCTTTTCCCATCGCGACGCCTCTGCGTGCATTCTCGCTGTCGAGTCCGGCGATGCGCCCAACACCCGTCTCACCCAGGCGGTTCTGACAGCGAGACAGCGAGCTTGGCGCCATCGGGCGATCTGTCTCGCGCAATTGTCTGTGCATAGGGAACAGTCGCTCCAATGTGCGCTCGCAGCGGCCGCCTCCCCATCCGTCATTCGCTCGGCGGGGTCGCTGAGCGCTGTGGTGGCCCTCCGCGGCCTGAGACGACACCTGATGTCTGCCGTGGAAAAGCCGTTCCTTGCTGCAAGTCATGGCTGGGCCTTTGATGGACACCGATCGGCGCGGTCGAGATCGCGTGGCCGCCGCGGGCCGTCAACTTGTTTGCGACGACGGAATTGCATTTGCGATGGCCAGCCTGTGTTGGTGCGACATGGCTTTCTGCGACACTGACATTGCGAACTCTACCTTCACCGCCAGCGCAAGGCGAGCGTGAGCATGTAGGTAGCGGTGGGCTAGTCGTGCATAGTGCTGCAGCGAGCGATGCATCGGTACCAGAGTACTTAGTTTCGATATCGCTGTCCTGATGCAGGTGCGTGAGGGGTTCCAACTGCGCCTTCCCCTTCGGGATTCCCAGAGATGTGGGCGACAGACCCTTGGCCCAGGGTACACCACGCCACAATCACTAATCTCCCATGGCAGAGAATAGCATCTCGTCTCGACTGACGTGTGCTGCTTCGGAAGCTCTCGTATGCCCAACTTTTTCCCATCTTCCCCCGCTTCTCTCTGCACGTGCTGACAGCTGGCATCGCCCATGGACCATGGAACACATCCGCATGATCCACATTTGCTTCTAGTCCAAACATTTCGCCGGCGCTGCAAGTTTCCAACCCCACAAAGTGACGTCAGGCTGCGGCCAAAAGTTCCCACTCTGTGATTTGAGAAAATAAAATTCCCGTGGTTAACCAAGGCTCTCGTAAGATGGTGGGCCACATAATCCGCGCCGTCAACGTGTAGAAATGACGTTGGGCCTTTCCGTGGGGCGTTACGTGGTCCGGACAATTTGGCCGTTGACATGTGTAGGCTACGGATTGCTAGAGTATACACCCTGGTCATTGTAGTCGACTCGGCCATGTACAATCACACCACCTTGGCATACATTAGATGGACTCGCTCACCGGTCAGCCGTCTGTGCCAATGGTCATTTTTTTGAAGCTAGATCTTGTGGCATTTCCAGATGTTGCTCCCACCGCTTTCTTAGTCGTCACGTGCAAAAAACTACGACATCCAAGGATAGCCTTGAAAACGCATCACAATCCGGGCCTTTACACAACCTTACACCTTGGCGACCTTTCGGACCGCCTGTCAGATACGTCTGCTGTACGCTTTCTGCAAGGCGCAGCGCCCGAACTTTATCGGGACAGAATTCCATCGTCGTTTGCTCAATCTCAAGATTTGTGCCGTCGATGTTCAGGAATTTTCATCCTGTAGGGCCGACTATTCGCTACTATCTGACCGACTTTTTTTATTTCCGCATGCTTTTTTGAGAATCGGCATTACGAATACCACCGCACTTTGCAAGTATTGACGCTACAGCAAAGTAGCAAGACGGCACATGAGTACATCGACTTTTTTTTTCATCTCGATGTGCAGTGGTATTCTTGTTCCTTTCATGCCCGTGTTATCAAATGGGCAGACTCAACATAAGATATTCCATCCAAATCTTTGACCGAGAGCTGCACCTCACAAAATCTAATTTCCCATGGAGTCAGTGCGGGAGTATCGTCACATCTTTGTGCTTTTGGCATCCAACACGAGGGCATAAATGACTCCCATGTAGTGGCTGAATGCTTGCTTGTTCGTGAGGCGTACTAGTTGCGAGGGCGCAAGCGATCTCAGCGGCTTCTACGAAGCATCGCGTCTTAAAAGTGCAGACGAACAGTTCGGCCAGAAATCTAAGTATCTAGAGTTCGACGTCGAGACCACCGTGCTTCTCCGATGTCAAGTCCCGAAGCTTAGGCAGCTCTCGCATCCTATCGAATCAGTTCGTTTCTACGATTCCCTCCAGACCAGGTCACCTCGTGAAGGTGCAGATATTACCTTTGAAGTCTGCCGGAGCAAAGACACTGTACAGTTGTTTGTAACGCGAGGCAGTGCAAAAGTCGGGCTTACCCGATATGGCCGCGTCACGTGTGACAACTTCGTCACTCCGCTTGGCGCCAATCGGTTGAGCATCTGCCTGCAACGACACAGTCTCTACACCAGCAACACATCGCTATACGATCACTAGCCTACTCCTCAAGCTTAACCGTCCCCAGCAATAGCTACTACCGCTTCCGATCGCAAACCGCGCCCGCACATCCACATCATCGCAATGGCGGACGGATCCGCGCAACCGAAACCGAGCAGCAGCGTCAAGCTGGTCCTGCTCGGCGAAGCAGCAGTCGGAAAGGTATGTCGCGCGGGGAGACACATTACTGAGCATGAAGCTGACCTTATCGCAGTCGTCACTCGTTATGCGCTTCGTCAACAACGACTTCCAAGAAAACAAGGAACCCACAATCGGAGGTATGCAATGTCTGATCCGGAATCATGTCTTACTCCTGAGACACATTCATACCTTCGCCAGAGCTATACTGACTCAATCTGACAGCCGCATTCCTCACACAGAAATGCAACCTGCCATCCCGAACTATCAAGTTTGAGATCTGGGATACGGCGGGTCAAGAACGCTTCGCTTCCCTTGCGCCCATGTACTACCGCAACGCCCAGGCCGCGCTCGTCGTCTACGATATCACCAAGCCCTCGTCCCTCACAAAAGCACAGCACTGGGTCGCCGAGCTACATCGCCAAGCCTCACCCGGTATCGTCATCGCGCTTGTTGGAAATAAGTCTGATCTGGCAACTGTTGGCGGAGAAGACATCGCTGAAGACGCAGACGATGCGCCGGTGGCTGAGGGTGAGGATGCTACGGAAGAAGACGGCGCCGACGCACGGAGAGTCCCCGTCAAGACCGCAAAGGCATATGCCGAAGAGGAGAGCCTGCTGTTCTTTGAGACTAGTGCCAAGACTGGACAGAACGTCGCGGAAGTGTTCACAGCGATTGCAAATGCTATCCCAGAGACCAGTTTGAAGGGCCCACGGGGCGTCGGCGGCCAGACAAACCTCGGCAGGCAAGAGGACGCGCGAGTGAATCTCGGCAGTGCCCGCACAGAGGGTGCGAAGGAGGGTTGCGCATGCTGAGACTAGTCCGGTGCAGATACATGCAGTTTTTCTGAACATACGAATATGGATTTTTTGAGCGAGCTTCCTTTGTCGAGGCGTTGCATGCGGTTAGTTCCATCGTCAATACCAGTTAATCTCTGATGTTTAATTGTTACGTTTGCGTTCACCATGTCATGCCATGCAGGTACGCAGTCTGTTGCGGTCTACTACCCAATCTGTTCACCGAAGTACACCTCGCCGATATTCGAGTGCATAGCCCGGTTGTGGCTTGATATGCCATTGTTAATTCCCGTATTGGAACATCACGAGACTAACCACGTTATCACCATCCGCTTGCTATTGGTCGACCCCTCATCAACATCAACCACATGCGACAAGGGTAAGCGAATGCGAAAGAACAGACTTGCTTCTGCATCAATCCTACATGCGCAAATGCGTAGCAAATCGAAGTTAGAAGAGCTGGAAAGGCTGCTGGTGCTGGACTGGTGTTGCTGGATTGCATCCATATCGCTGCACGTTCGCGACGTGGCTCAGAGGTGCAATCATTCAGCTGTCAGCCTTGCGCTAAACTACGCCGCAGGTGGCTTGTTTTGTATAGTCAAAGACAGGAGTTAGAGCTGGGCCAAGCTCTTAAAGTCGACTGCACGGCTTGTTCAAGCTTGAATCACTGATTAACTCCCATACCAAGTCGTTGCTTCGCGCGTCTCTTTCACATCGACTTCCCGACCTCGCGTCTCCACACCCACAATGAGTAATTTCTCAAGTAAACCCCTCTCCCCTCATCACTTCAGATCCTCTCTAACAATCCAAAGCTGACTGCATCTCCACGCCCCCCATCCCCTCCCTCCTCGCAAACATAACCGCCTGCCAACTCGCCACAAACACATCATTCTGCTACCCGCCCAACGGCACGCGCATCTGCGTCTCCAACACCCCCAACTCATTTCCCTTCTACTTCCCACGCTCCTTCTACGGCAACGATTCGAAAATCTCGCTTGGATACACGCTCAGCACGTCCATCACGCCGCGGCTGAATAATACGGGTAACACGACGCTACTCGTGGGCGAGAGCTTGTATACTACATTCGGCCTGAATATTCCTGGTGTGAGGAATGAAAAAACGCTAGCCGTGGTCATGCGCGCCAAGGCGCCGGGCGTGAGTGAAGTCGACGTCTACGCGGGCCCGACGGTGGTGTTGGTTAAGACGGGGGAATTTCCCAGCGCGAGCGCGACATCGAGACCGAAATACGACGACGACGATGATGAAGATGCGTTAACGGGGCTCACGAGCGGCGGCATGGCGGGTGTAATTATAGGCGTCATTGTAGGTATTATTGCGCTGATTACGGCTTGTTGCTGTTTTGGATGCTGTGGGTGTTGTGTTGGGAGGAAGAGGATGGGGAGGACGGGGACGGCGATGGGGAGTGAAGAGAGGGATAGGATTGTTAAAGAAGGCTCGGAGTTGATGGAGCAGGGTGGTGCGAGTCGGATGAATGTGTCGGCGCCTGTTGTGGCGAGAGCTGGACCGGATGAGATTGCGCGGGTGGAGGCGGAGAGGGCGAGGGTTGATGAAGAGGTTGTGAGGGATTACATTGATCCGCCGCCGGGGTATAAGCCCTGAGAAAGAATTGGATTGTCTATAAAAACAAGACAAACTCAGGCTGGATTTCGCGCATGACTGTGTGTCTACCTGGCCCTGTGGATTTCCGACCGCTGCAATGTTCTTGCGTACATACCAGCATCCTTTCTAGACAAAGTCTTCTTCGTCAGTACGCTCACGACTCGAGATGTTACATTATTACGATAGGCTCACTTATCATGGCCGACTATCTACTCCCGGACGACTCTATCGGCTAGCTCTGCATCACTGGCAGAACCCCATTCAGGGGCCAAATCTCTCCGATCAGACAGGACTTCAAGCTGTTTTGTGCTGGACAACTACGTCTACGTTCTTAAAGAACATCAACCATTGTTGAAAGTCATGTAGCCACCAGCCCTCCGCGTGGCCCGCCGCAGGATGTCATAAATCAAACTGAATACATCCCAACTCAATTTCTTCGCCTTCCAACGGTAGAACGAGCGTCGGTGGAAGGAACCGTTTAACCTAAGCGCGACCTCTCTTGTATCGAACTACTTCTTAAGGACGCCTGGTAGATTGATAGAAATTACTAAATTTCTAAGGAATTGCCAGCCGCAACAGATCTCAACGTCCATGATCGCTCCTTTGAGTGATGAGCTGAAGGCTAAACTACCCCACGACGTATCTTTATGGCCAAATTAGCTGTCCTCTGTACACACTGTCTTGGCCAAACGACCTGCCTCGCTTTCCTGATGCTTCATAAAGCGTGTTCCGTGCTTCTCGGACGCGTCTGGTGTCTTTCTTGAGTGCGTCAGGCGAGGAGACGTCGTGAGGTGGCACGTCGCGGCCAATCAAAAATAACTCAATTGCTTGTCGCATCAAGTGAGTACCCGTCGGCGAAGATCGTAAGACTTGCTCTTGTAAGCCACCAGCATCTTCATTCTCGTCGCCGTTGGCTTCGAGGCTGTCTGGCTCCGTCTCAGCCCCCGGGGCCGTTGTCTGCATCGCCGCACTGCCCGTTTCCATCTTCAGCACACCGTCCACCCCCAACGCTGTACCAGAACCACAGCAGGGTCAGAGTTGGAAAGAGTATCCGAGGAGAGGAAGTTACCATGCGGTTCTTCAAACGGAAGAATAAAGGCTTGGGCGAGGGCTCGATCGCTGCAACGTACATCGGGCTGGAGAAAGCAGGAGTGAACCAAAAAGACATCTTCGATTGCCGCATCAGTTCGACATGCTCCAGTCGTTCATGCGCGGCGAGCCAATAAACAAGGCTCAAGCTAGGCCGTTGGGAAAGGCGTTGCAGTGGAGTCATGAAACTGTGCTACGTAGTACAAGGAAAAGGAAATACTCCAGAACCACGACACCACTGCACGTGAGGCAAGAGAGACTCTCGAACCGTGACAGATGAGATACAACAATAAGGTGGATTGATGTCGAGTGAGGTTGGAAACAAGTCTTGGGGTGTGAAATGTGCGGCTGGTGCATTCGATCCTCCCTGCAGTGCAAGAGTCGGGTTTCTTTTACCATCCTGTCGTGAAAACCAAAGAATAATGGCGCATATCTATCGTACCCCCAAAGCCATTCGAACTTATCGGTCCACGGAGCAGTTCCTCAGAAGCAATAGGAGCAGCAATGATTCGTGATCGTAGCAGTGTTCTTCCCACTTAGTTGCAACAAGCAGAGTTACTCCAAGGCATAACAGAACGCTGGTCTTGAGTATTATGTTATAGTGTACTACGATTAACTCCAGTACTGTGTAAATCTACAATATCCGCATTCGAATTGCACGAAGGTTGAATTCTATGAGTTGACCACCAATAACGAAAAGAAACGTCGCCAGGACCGATATGCCAGTTCATGCGTGACTCTTGAAATACACTTCGCTCTTGTCCATCATGCCGTCAATGTAATCCTCGAGGAAATAGTAGCCATCGCCACTATACCTGTCCAGCATGTGCTTCTTCATTTTGGACGCCTCTCCGAAAGCCAGTTTAGCTTTAGTGAGAACATGTGCTTCTTGAAGCTCGTCGAATCTTTGCGGTGAGAGGTAGAGTCGTGCTTGAGTCTGCCGGGATAGAGCTGGCACGTAGCTTGACAGTCAAGTACTCTAAACTGTCCGTCACATTATGTGTATTAAGACCACCATTGAGTACATTAATGACGCCTCGACCAATGAGTTCCTCGCAAAATGCGCCTTGATCAGCTGGGGCGCGATGTCAATCTTCGTGGGTCCAAGGCGTCTGTTCGAGGTACACTCGCTTGCACAATCGGCTTCCGGTTCTGACGCAGCATGCAGTGTTGTTGTTGCAGGGATCACTGTCGCGCCAAGCTAGCGTTTTACCATAGCAGACTTAGCGCATATGCAGGCCCCTAGTCAAGCCGGGCACAACAAAAGCTCTCTAATCTTGCGCCACAAAGACACCTTCTCGATGGTGCGCTTCAGTTGTGTTTCTATCGCTAGGCTCTATAATTTGCTAGGTTAATCTATCTCCTAGTAGGACGGCGATTCAAAACCCAGTAATCATCGCTCCGCGCTTGCAGGAACATTAGAAACGAAAACCGAAAGAACAGCAGCATACCCAGCAGATACTGCCATCATCTCGAAGCTCGACACCTTTAGAAAGAGCGACACTAGGAAAGACAGGATAATAATGCACACCGAAACAACTATCAGCTGAATGTTCTTTGACGACTCGTGCGACATGATGGCTAACGGTGCAATGATGAACAGAGCCGTCAACGCTGCAGTCGTCACACGTCCGATGACCTCGGCTATCAGTATCGTGTTCTGGTACGACCACCGCTGCTGTCTACCAGCGACAGATCCAAGGCCTTCGCTGTTGTTCCTAGCCTTTCGCGACAGTCTCCAGTACCGGAAGGCCCGCAAGTACTTGTGGAGACAGCGCTGGAACGGGTCGGTCCGCGATCGTGTCCCTAGGTCCACCCTAAGCAGTCTAGTTTTGTGTACTTCGTACAGACTGAGATCATCCCGTAGACTAGCCTGTTGCTCGTCGTCGAGAAGTGAAAAAGTCTCCATGGTCATGATGTTGTTGAAGGCAGCAAGCGCTTCGTCTGTGTGGGTGGCACCTGTTAGCGCAAGGCGTCGGAGTAGAGCTGCTAGCACACACTGTACTCTTTGATGAGATCACGCAGCTTCGAGATGAACTCTTGAGTAATCACATCATTGACCTTTGGGACATCAGCGTCCCTCTTGCTGTGCTGCAGGCCTAGTCGATCGGCTGGCGAAGGACTGAGACTAAGGCTAAGACCAGCTTGGTAGATGATGTGGTCCATGTCAGCGATCTCGTTCTCAAGGAGCCGGAGGTTCAGCAGTTGAGTAGTCTTGAAACGACGGAAGCCGTGAAGCGTGAGATTGTTATCCGCAGTGCTGGCAATCCAGCATTTGCGAAAGGCATCAATCGAGTGTGTACGGTCCAAGGACTCGTGGATTGGGGACGGAGTAGACATAGCGGTAATAACGTAATGAACGTAGAGCTGTTCTAAAGGCTCTTAATGGCACTGCCGAAAGAGGTCTGATCTCGGCGAGACTATGTCAGCCTTGTGTGAGCGCAGTAGTGTGCGGGTAGAAGGGACGTTATAGATGAGCGAGTCGTCCTCGCAGCGAGGGTAGAATCGATAGTTTATGCTACACGCTCAAGGCTGTAACACTTGCCCTCGCCAACTATTCCGCACGTACATTACGCGCGCGGCCAGGCACTATACCGCCGCGCAGCAGCTCGGGGCGTCTCGCAGGGCTCACAGTACACAGCACCCGGCTTCCGGTTGATGCGCGAGCGGCGCAGCGCAGTGCAGCTCGGCCTGGCGAGGACACGTTGACCAGGCTGAGGTGGAGAGGCTGCGACCAGGCTGAGGCGACAACGCCGCCTTTGCGCTCTTGCCCATGAGGAGCGAGATCAGCTTTCTCTCACTTGCGTATCAGAGCAGGCTATAACTTGACTTCACCCTGCCCTCTTGTGTAGGGCTGAGGCTACGCGCTGTGCTTTTGCGCATCGCAGATGATCTCTGTTGGGTAAAGCGAAGTCACGGCCTGCTCTGATAATGCAAGGGAGTGATGTGCCAAGTTGTAACTTAGGGCCATGGGCAAATGATCAATGAACGAGCCGATCCCGCCCCACTAACTTGCCATTTAGCGCTCACGGCTGCGCCCCCACAGCATCAGCCGCATCACTGCGCATTCGCCATGCCAACATGTAGGCGACAGGCTGCAGCGTCGGCCACAAGGCTGAGGCTGGGCGATAATAGATATCGAAAGCACTGCTGCCGCTGCTGCCAGACTACGATCAATCCCTCCTTCCCGCATGCATCGACTCTCAACAGACATACGCCCATCCTTCCCCCGACCTCGTAACCGCCCCCAATGCGACGCCAGCTACGCCGCGAAGACTACACCGTAGGATGGGTGTGCGCGCTGCCTGTCGAGTTGGCAGCAGCCAAGGCGATGCTCGACGAGAAGCACAAAGACGCCAGTCGTGATGTTGGCGATAACGATCAAAACGTATACTGCATGGGGTCAGTTGCAGGCCACAACGTTGTGATCGTGTGCCTTCCAGCAGGCCACATTGGAAACAACCCAGCCGCAACTGTAGCGACACAGATGCGGGCAGCATTCAAGGGCATCCGATTCGGGCTAATGGTGGGCATCGGCGGAGGCGTTCCCAGTGCAGAGGCAGATATTCGACTTGGGGATGTGGTGGTGAGCCAGCCGGAGTGGAGCTTCGGCGGAGTAGTACAGTACGACTTTGGGAGAAAAACGCCAAACGGGCTCGAGCGGATTGGATCGCTGAACTCCCCGCCCCAGATACTGCTCAGCGCTGTAAGCACTGTACAGGCAAATGCAATGCTGAGCGAGAGCACGCTGTCAGACCACCTATCAGCACTCGAGAGCATCCAAACCTTCGAGCGTCGTACGGCAGGGCCCGATCTTCTGTTCAAGGCAACCTACAATCACCGACACGGCACCACATGCGACCGCTGTAGCACCAAGAGTCGACAACCACGACTAGAACGCGAGGGCGGAGCAGAGGTGAAGGTACACTACGGCACGATTGCGTCTGGCAATAAGGTGATGAAGGATGCTGCTGAGAGGGATAGAGTTAGCGCAGAGCTTGGTGGGGTATTGTGCTTTGAGATGGAGGCAGCGGGGCTGATGAACAGCTTCCCATGCCTTGTTATTCGCGGCATCTGCGACTACGCCGACACACACAAGAACTACAAGTGGCAGGCTCACGCAGCAGGGACGGCAGCGGCGTATGCGAAGGAGCTTTTATCGGCGATACCGGCAACAGAGGTGATGAAAACACGCCGTGCCGAGGATGCCATGAACGGCGCAAGCAGTTAGTTCAATGATAGTATTGCTATCAAGGATGCATTCGAACTGACACGATGATAGAACATTGCCGTCAGTTATCATCTCCTAATCAAGTTTCCAATAAGCGCACGAAGACCGACATCTCTAGTAGCTTAGAGAGTGATTTTAGAGAGTAAGTCATCTATATCCCTGAGTGATACTCCCCTACTGAAATCCTGCTGATCATGACAGGCAGCGAGCTATCACGCGTACGTAGCCTCAACCGTGCCTAAGTGCAGACATGACTTGTTCTTACTATGCTAGCCTCTATCCACTCCCAGGAACCCTCAAAAACACTACTGAACGATGAACAAAGGATGAGTCTATTAGACTCTCTCAGATTTGAGCAGATTGATGCGCGCCAGATGACGATTAAGACCGCCCACGCCAAGACGTGCAAATGGCTCCTGAAGAGTGAGCAGTACCTCAGCTGGCTCGATACGACCAAGGTAGATGAGCATCACGGCTTCCTATGGATCAAGGGAAAGGCCGGGACAGGAAAGTCGACGTTGATGAAGTTCGCGTTGGTCAATGCTCGCAAGACGATGAAAAACCACATTTTGCTCTCCTTCTTTTTCAACGCGCGCGGCGAAAACATGGAAAAGTCTACTATCGGGACATACCGCTCGCTGCTACTGCAGCTCCTAGAGCGTCTGCCAGCGCTTCAGAGCGTCTTCGATTCGCTCAGCCTCTCAACACTAAGCTTCAGCGCAGACCACCAGTGGAACGTCGAGTCGCTGAAGACGCTGCTAGGGCAAGCTATACGGGCCCTTGGGAGTTCGTCTGTCGTATGCTTAATCGATGCGCTTGACGAGTGTGAAGAAGAGCAGGTTCGGGATATGATCCAGTTCTTCGAGCACATTGGCGATCTAGCTGTGTCAAATGGCATCTGCTTCAAGGTTTGTTTCTCGAGCCGGCACTACCCGTATATCACAATCCGCAAGGGGTTAGAGCTCGTGCTTGAGGGGCAAGAGGGACACTCGCAAGACATCACCAACTACATCGAGACTGAGCTGAAGATTGGGAAAGGCAAGACCGCACAGCAGGTTCGGGCCGAGCTTCAGGAGAAGGCGTCGGGGATCTTTATGTGGGTTGTTCTCGTAGTTGGCATCTTGAACAAAGAGTCGGATCGTGGCAAGATTCACACGCTACGACAGAAGTTGCGGGAGATTCCTGGCGACCTACACGAGCTATTCCGTGACATCCTAACGCGGGACTCACACGACAAAGAAGAGCTGGTGCTGTGTATCCAATGGGTACTCTTCGCGAAAGAGCCGTTGAGTCCGGAACAGCTGTACCACGCCATTTACGCGGGCATCGATCCTAGGGCGGTCACAAAATGGGATCCAGAAGACATAACCATGGATGTGATCAAACTGTTCATCCTCAGCTCTTCGAAAGGGCTCGCCGAGGTCACAGTGTCTAAGGAACCGAAAGCCCAGTTCATACACGAGTCGGTGAGAGACTTTCTACTCAAGGAGGATGGCCTTGGCAAGATCTGGCCCGAGTTCGGAAGCAACTTCCAAGGCCAGAGCCACGAACGACTGAAGCAGTGCTGCTTCAACTACATCAGCATTGACGTCAACACACCCTTGAAGATCCCCGACGACCTACCAAGAGCATCCTTACCACAGGCTACAAGCTTGCGTAAGTCAGCCACTCAGGCCTTCCCTTTTCTAGAGTATGCTGTCCATAACGTGCTGTATCACGCGGACACAGCGGAAAGTGGAGGCATCTCCCAGGTAGAATTTCTTAACAGCTTCCCGCTTCCTCGATGGGTTAAGCTCGACAATCTGTTTGAGAAGCATAACGTGCGCAGACATACAAATAGTGTGAGTCTCCTGTATATACTAGCCGAGCTCAACTTGGCGAACCTGATCAGAGTTCTTGGTTCAGTCATCCGCTGTATAGACGTTGAGGCTGAGCGCTACGGCTGTCCTCTTTTTGCCGCAGCTGCTACAAGCAGTGAAAAGGCTCTTGAAGTGTGTTTGGAATCTTTTGAGGTGCGACAAGCTGACAGCAGCCCTGTTGCAACAGTGAGTGGACAACAGTCCCAGCACAAGACAGCTCAGCGCGCTGCAAGACGTGACTTTGTCTATTCGAAAAGAAAAGAGTTCCTCCTTAGTGCGGCAGAGCTTGGGCACGATAGAGTTCTTGCGCTTTTGATTAAATTAGGAAGATTCAGGATTAACTCAAAAGATTCGAGAGAAAGGACTGTACTGTGGTGGGCTTCTAGGAATGGCTGTGAGACGTCAGCGAGGCTGTTACTCACTACAGACTCTGCCTTAGTCAACAGTAAGGATAAAGACGACAAGACCCCGCTGTTCATAGCAGCAGAGCAAGGGAATCTAGGTGTCATCGAAGTGCTGCTCGAAAGGAGCAGCGACATCAATGCACAGAGTGGACGCCACGGCAACGCACTCCGGGCGGCTTCAGCTCAGGGCCACAAAGAGATCGCAACGCTGCTGCTAGACAAGGGCGCCGACGTCAACGCGCAGGGTGGAGACTACGGCAACGCGCAGGGTGGAGACTACGGCAACGCGCAGGGTGGAGACTACGGCAACGCACTCCAGGCGGCTTCAGCTTGGGGTCACAAAGAGATCGCAATGCTGCTGCTAGACAAGGGCGCCGACGTCAACGCGCAGGGTGGAGAGTACGGCAACGCACTCCAGGCGGCTTTAGCTCAGGGCCACAAAGAGATCGCAACGCTGCTGCTAGACAAGGGCGCCGACGTCAACGCGCAGGGTGGAGAGTACGGCAACGTACTCCAGGCGGCTTCAGCTTGGGGTCACAAAGAGATCGTAACGCTGCTGCTGGACAAGGGCGCCGACGTCAACGCACAGGGTGGATTCTACGGCAACGCACTCCGAGCGGCTTCAGCTAGAGGCTACAAAGAGATCGTAACGCTGCTGCAGAAGCAGAGCGCATCAGGAACACCTAAGTAGCCTTGCTATTGTTAGCTGCACTAGATACTGTAATCACAAGATTAATTAGTTGCGCGCATTCCCATTAATGTAGGACAAAGCATAATAGTTAACCTTAATAAACACTGTTGTTAGTCGATTGAAACAGTATAGCAAAGCAAAAATATCGTTACCTGTCAGATCACAGGTATCGTTAATATCTCAGCTACGCGATCAGACGCACTAATCGCGGCGCCTAAGCAGCGCTCAGACCAGAATCCCTAAGCCCTCCGTTCTATAGTTCTCCCCCTTCGTACAACAATTAATGAGAACAATCACTGAACAGAATGCATTCCTAGTTATCGTTATTTCCCTTTTCGCACTCAGTGCAAAGCTGACTAACATTACCCTACTTGTCTGACAAAGATTGCGATGCACCTTAGCACAAGCCGAGAGACCTTTTGTTCAGTTGCTAATAAGCAGGATAGTAGGAGGGTTCGATTGATATAACGTGCAATAGTTGAGGAATTCGGAAAGCGTCTTTGTGGTGCAGGATTAGAGCGCTTTTGTGGGTTGCGACACGCACCGGGATAGGAACGTATGTTATACCTTATTATGAAAGATGGCTCTTGGCGCTGCAAAAATCCCTGTGAGGCTAGTCTGTGAGCTCCGCCAGTACCGGAAGCCGATTATGCAAGCGAGTGTAAAGGACGCAGCGAAGTCTGGGGGTCTGCAAATTGCTGCAACCGGCAAGGCTCTCCTGAACTTGTAAGCTCTCATGTATTCATTTCCGGCATGAGTAACTAAACCTACGAAGCCCAGACCGTAATTTGGGCAGAAATCTTCAGAATGTGTCCCTGAGTAATCACTGAGCACATATGTCACGAAGAGGCTCATATGTCGAAGAACAGGGAGGGCTTCGAGAGCATCTTCTGTTGCAGTCTTGAATGTCGATAAACAGTGTGAGTCCTTCAAAGTATTCAAGGATAGGAGTTGAAGAGTCCTCCTGTGTTGTATGATGCTCGAACCATTATTAAACCAGGCTCCCGTTCCATGAACGATGAGCTCTCATAAGCCTCTCAGTCCACGCATGAATACGTTCAGAGTACCGGATTAGACCGTGTTCTGCGTTTTTATCATCAATGCTATGAGCTGAGGAAACGCTTCTGCATCCAGAGTAATAAAAAAAAATAGCCTTCGGAGGTGCAATCGATCACGGCCAGAGCACACAGAGCTGGCAATGAAAGAACGTCGGGGCTCCGGAATGTCGTCCCATGTAAAGTCAAGCGCATTACAAGTGAGTGCAGCCTTTGTCTGCTCAGTGATGCATTGAGATTGGCTGGAAAACCCTGAGGTGCTGCATCAGCTGTATCGTGTGGGAAGCATATGTGTAAGTCCCGAAAATTCGGAGACTCCTGACGATCTCATAGATCTCTCCATCGCAAGTTTGATTATGTGATAGCGCAATAGTGAACTCATGAATATGGGAGAGCATGTGGCTTGGGCGCAAATAGTCTCGGGGAAGGATGCTTGACGAGGCTTCGAGTCCAGGTAAGCTGAGTTCTCGAAGGTGTCCTTGAGTCTCGATCAAGGACACGACATTCTTCATGGAGATGCTTCCTTTCCAAAGCGCCGGAAGAGTGAGCTGCCATAACATCAGCGTAGGCTCTCATCTCGTGCATCAACTTACGTGAAGGAGAGCAGTTGGTTCCTCCTCATTGCTGCGATCAACGTTCCAGTGATCATATTCTTCAAACCCCTGTACTTCCCGGCATCATCATAGAGTGAGCGGATTTTGAGGTGCTGAACATAGCGCAAGCCAACGCCAGATGCAAGATGCTGCCATGCGGATTCCTTCAGACCTGGTCCGTTCACAACGGTGATGCGATTGTACGCCATGGGGTATGCGAGCTCCCAAAGCGTAACGCATGTCTTTGCCGTGCTGATTTGATCTTGCTTGCTCAGCTGTGAATTAAGTCAGTTTGGTGCGATTCATACATCTGCGAACGTCTCACCTCAGCTAGGATAGGTTTGAGTAGCTCGTATGGCAAGCGCAGGAGGTGGCATGGCGGGTCTCCCATTCGCGACGCCATGTTGGGCACTGGCTGCAGAAATTTGCGATGTGCGAAGATGGAGTTGGAGGTGAGATACTGCGACGCAGGTGGTGCTCATAGTGCCTTCC
This sequence comes from Parastagonospora avenae f. sp. tritici 18332-5, assembly GCA_022559985.1. NCBI lineage: Eukaryota > Fungi > Ascomycota > Dothideomycetes > Pleosporales > Phaeosphaeriaceae > Parastagonospora > Parastagonospora avenae. Next base: position 247,767 of record JAFJTR010000017.1, read on the forward strand.
CTAAACGCGAAGTCACGAGACAACGCGACTCAACACCTCACCGGGCATAGAATCACCCGGCTCAAACACTTGCGCTGATGTCTACATCTCAGAACTAGGGACAGCAAGATGTGCATGCGGTTCGAATCGACTGACAGCTGCTGCCCCTTGGGTGAATGAGCCCATATCATGCTCGACACCACCACAATACTGACAGTAACGCTCAAGGTAAATGAAGTCAAATGCTACCAACCCACGATATTGACCCAACTTACATCCCGGCCTAGACACGCTTCGATAAACTTGTAGGCCCAGCGATCGTCGATTATGAGGATGCAGAGTAGGCCTTCACTTGAATACAGAGCGTCACCCTGAAGCAGGTAGTGCACGACACTAGGTAGCCTGGATTGATCTATCTCTTCTTTGATCAGTTCTCCTTCCATCCATCGCTCCCCATCAAAATCGAGACACCAGTTTCGAAACTTTTTCAGCCAGTACGGGCGGTGCTAATGCCCTCTCCACGCATCATTCACCTCCGATGAAGGAAGTTTCATATCCAAGGCTCTTTCTTCTGAAACCTTCCCGGAGACACATTACGCAGGGAAGCCGCTCAGTGTCATCATGAACCCAGCGCGAGCCCGGAGCTGTTGTGGGGTTTGAAAGGATTTGAAGGTCAAAATGCCTCCGATTCCACCATCTAGTGAGGCTCCATCGAGAAGCTGGATCGATGCTCCTTCTGCAGCTGTAACAAGGACAGAGATTTTGTTGATAGATGATGCAATACATCAACGTGGTAGTGGTGATGGTGGTGTTGTAGTTGGAGGGCTGCTATCGCGTCAGACTCGCGACTTCCCTGCATGAAGATCGGCGCGGCTCCTTCCGCGTCCCAGAATCGCGATACCTCCTCCACTTTCCTACACATCCCCCATATCACAAGACAGACTCGATGCCCTCCGACGAGCGCTAGCCCGCCGCCTTCACCAATGCACCCGGTCGCTTCTTTCGTTCTAGAAAATGTGTACAAACACCACACCCTCCTAGTCCCGCTAGTCTTCACCATCTTCGCAACGGTTACGAACATTCACCAGCCAATCCAGCATGCGCTCCTCATAACGGCAGTTTCTTGGCTCATAATCTGGCTGGTCACGGCTTTCAAGGCGGGGATATGGTCCGGTGTCAGCACCAAGAGGAGGAAGATAAGCGGACTCGCAGGCGCATGTCTTGCATTCGCCCACATCTGCGATAGGGTCGCATGCGACAAGCGGGGGACATGGACGACAAAGGTACGCAGCGACACAATCGACTGGAAGATATATGCTTACTATCCTCAAGGGTCTACTACCGCTTCTCGTGGTCCTCCTCACAAACGTGGTCCTTCCCAAGCTCGCCTCGCTACCTACCCACGATTCTCACGATGATGCCGCGAAAGAGGCCAACGACTCAGACCCGCAGTTACAGAACTATTCATCCGTCTTCTTGTTCTTGATCACTGGGTCTGCTACGACTGCGCTTCTTGCCTACACTTTACCTGCTACCATCGTGCTTGGGCTGAGTAGTGCCATCTTCACAGCAGTCGGACTAGTCCTGCTTGAGAGAGCCACCAGAGGCGTTGAAGATGACGATACAAGTGGCATGTATGAATCCATGCCTGGGACTGGCACTCAGACTGGGCGTAGCCGTAGTAGGAACACTCCCACCGCATCGCAATTGAGCGTTCTTCGAGACGTTTCCGCTACTCTGGCCTTGATTTGTATATTGGCTTCGATGTCCATGGAACCATCCATTTACAACATCTACCGAGAGCCACCTTCAAGAAAACACCAACAACACTGGACAAAGGGACATGATTCTGCGATCCTGCAGCGAATCGCATGGATAATACCCGTAACTGTTACTACTAACGCATTGATGTACATTTTAGTAAGTTAACTTGCTTTCCAACTTCTCTTTAAGCAGAACGTATTTCAAGCCATGCCTTTCAGTCCAAGCCTGTCATTACTCGATCTGACCGTCTGCAGCTTTCTCAGCATGGAGCTGTACATACCTCTCTCCACATTATATCTGCTTTCATACTCGCCAAAATACACTTCTCGATCTCTTTTATAAGTGTAGCATTCGCCATCATCTTCGGATTAACTTCTGTCTTTTTCTCGAGTACCGAATCATCTGTCGCTACTTTCATAGACGCGCGGAGCTCAACGCGTACCGCCAAGCGCATCATTTTTGGAGTTTCGGCATTCTTGGTCGGAACACTACTGTTTCAATATGCTTCTAGAGTGCAACCTCAGAAGTTTACAGATGCCCCTTCGAAATTGCCTACCACTACTCCATCTTCGCCATTTGAGCCAATACCACTCGATGTCAGCAACGGACACCCAGCTGCACAATTGATCAACGCGGCAGAGACAGAGTTTCAGAACGTCATGGATCGTCAGTCCAAGTCTTTAGCAGCTGCCGTTCAAGAGTATCGCCGCAGGTATGGAATAGCACCACCACCAAACTTCGACAAGTGGTATGAGTTTGCAGTCCGCAACGAAGTAGTCATGATTGACGAATATGACATGATCAACGAGATGCTTCTACCTTTCTGGGCCATCAAACCCGCAACAATACGTTCAAGGATCACCAGGGAGCTGGGTGGTGAAGACAGCGCTTTGATTGGAGTTGCCATTCGTGACGGTGCGGTTGTCTACATCGAGAAAGGCGACGAGTGGCAACGACAAGCGACCACTGGCATGTTGGAAAAGTTTGTTAAATATTTGCCAGATATGGATCTAGGCTTCAACGTTCATGATGAACCACGGGTCGTAGTAGCCGACAGTGTCCTTGCAGCGATGGTCAGTAAAGCACGAGATGAGGTGTTGCCACGTGTAGCGAAGTACGAGTCTCCGAGCAATACCTTCTCAGGCCGGCCAGAGGACATGAACGATGGTAAGCGGTTTACGGAAACGTACGTTTCCAACTTCAATAGGTTTTCCCATCAGCAGACATGGACCCATTCCCGCCTCTCTTGCCCCATCAACAGTCCTGCGCAGGCCTATGAGGATGGCGCACCGGACAACCTCACTGCCTACGCCACAGGCCCGCTTCAGTACATCTACAATACGACGGCCTTTTCTGACATCTGCATCTCACCTTCGCTTTCCTCTACGTTTGGCTTCTTCGAGCGCCCCAACGCTTTCAACATCATTCACGAACTCACTCCAATCTTCTCGCAATCCAAGATATCCAGCTTCCAGGATATCCTCTACCCCAGCCCATGGTACTGGAGTGGAAAAGTTAAATATGACGAGTCTGCCGACACTTCCTGGGAAAACAAGACCAACGCCCTCTACTGGCGCGGTTCCACCACCGGTGGCTTCTCTCGCAACGGCGGCTGGCGACGTCAACACCGCCAGCACGTCGTCCAACACATCAACGCCCCGGACACCGCCCAAATCGTCGTCCCCGAAACTCCAAACTCAAAGAAACATACCGTCGTCAACATCGACCGCCGCAGCCGCAAATACCTCATCGACGTGCATTTCTCGCACATCGGCCAATGCGATCCAGGCGACTGCGACGCACAGCAAGAATTCTTCCACGTCACGGACCGCGCCGACGCCGGCGACGCCTGGTACTTCAAACATCTGCTCGACATGGACGGCAACGCCTTCAGCGGCCGCTTCTACAGCTTCCTCAAATCCCGCAGCCTCACGTACAAAATGGCAGTCTTCCGCGAGTGGCACGCCGAGTGGCTCAAACCTTGGGTGCATTATATTCCACTCAGCTTGCGCGGCGACGAGCATCTTGATCTTGTGAGGTGGTTTAGCGGCGACGAGAACGAGAAGGGTGGGAATGACGGGCCGAGTAAAAGTGGGAATGGGGATTCTGAGGGCGAGAGAAAGGCGAGGGAGATTGCGCAGCGCAGCACAATTTGGCATGCTAAAGTTCTCCGGAATGTGGATTTTGAAGTATGGTTTTTCAGACTGCTTTTGGAGTATGGGCGGGTGGTGGATGATGCGAGGGAGGGGATTGGGTATCCTGGACCGTAGGAGTGTGGGGGGATTTGCGTTAGGTATTTATGCATTATGCCAGCAGTTTTGTTTACGAGCTTTGGTGTTGGCTGGTACGCGTAATTCTTATGTTTGGGTACGGATGGGGGTTCAGTATAGGGTTTTGCTGCCGTCTTCTATTATCTGCCACTGGCTGTTAAAGTTGTGAGGGTTTGTGGCGAACTGTGCATCTAGTCTTCGCTTCCTCTCATGGGGAGTTCGCATGTCGAACGCGGGCAAGTCTTCGCAGACAAGCAAGAACTGAGCGAAATCGAGACATCTTGTGGTCTTGGATCAATACTCGGACAAAGGCGTTCACGAGTCACCTTGCTGTCAGCAGGCGATGGATGGCAGCCGGGTCTACATCCTGACGTGTTTGTGATGGTAAAAGCTTGATTGGATGGACTGACTAAACTATCTACAGAGTGAGATATCCCATCATAAACACGATGAGTTTCTATGTTAGTAATAGGGTAGCCAGCTGCGGAATTGTACAAGGCGGGTGAGTCGAAACGTGCAATGATGCTTTCTTAAAGGGCAGTGCCCGCTGTGGTATTGGAATTGTGCCCAATTGTTGGTACTATCGTATTGTTGACCCTTTGCCAATACTGTGGGGGCGTTGGCTGCCATCTCCGAATCATGTATGGTGCAAGTGTCCCCTCAGATCGGATCTGGTGCCAACGACCTCGAGCATCATTCCACAGGCTCCTTGTGACTTGCTGCCATAGTTGTGCTAGGGCCAACGTCGTTGAGAATAGGCAGTTTCGACCGAGGTTACTAGTTGGGACTCGTCGAAGATCTTGTCTCGCCGATCTATGGAGCAACCAGAGCGAAACCGTTATGTTGTATTTTTAAGATCCATGGCCGCCACGTTGGGCGGTCCGTAGGTTCACTTGTAGCCTTTGGTCGGATTCTGCGCGGGTGTGTTCGCGGTATCGTGGGTAGATCATGGATCAATTGTTGTTCCCGTAATTGGGACCTTCCCGCCGGTGGCTTCGATAGCTCTCTCGATATCGCCTTTCATTTCCGGAATGGCGATCTGGAGCTGATGTGCAATCTGAGCTTGGAGCGCTTGTAGTGCCTCCGAGCGGCCCTTGAGCATTTGGTTCATGCGCTGCACTGTCTCGACAAACTCGCGATTGTAGATGTCTGGATTTCTAGAGCCCTCGACATACATGACGATTTCGGGCGGGATAAGCACATGGATCGCGGGCGCTGTTCGAGATAGCTTCACCAAGTTCTGAATGAGCGACTGGCTGGGGATTATTAGCCTCGAGTACTTTCACTGTTGCTAGGAAAATCGGGGAGACAAGCATACATCTCACGCTTCATAGCCTCATGCGTCGGGCTGCCACGGTGGTCATATGATTGAACTATCAGGTTGTATAAGTTTTGTACAATGTCTTTGAGCTGAGTCTCGACATCTAGGTACACCGCTGTGCTGGAGGTCAGCTATATTCATGGTTAGAGCTGGAAACTCTCACATTCGGAAGTTTCTTCTGTAGGCGCTTCCATAGACATGTTGCGCGTCTTCGTAGATTATCCTGCGAAAGAAGGTTGGTCGTGGGAGACTCGGCGGGGACGGGCGCGCAAGGGCACAAACAACGCGCTAAAACCCCGGGCAAACTCACCTTCCACGAATTCACGTCATCACTCTTCACACTCACCTGTTCACCACACAGCAACACTCGCCCGTAATCGCCATCACGTGCAAACTGCCTGCACATGGTCGTAGTTATGAACGACATTCGAACATAATGGCGACGACACACTGGGAAGCGGACGAACTACCTGCAAGTCCAAAGGCCTCGAATCATGGAAGCGAGCAGCCATATCAACCGCGTACGGCTGGCGCAACACGAACAACCGATACACCAAAGCTTCACTCTGACACTACTTCGAACAGAGCAACTGCGGCATTTGTCCGTCGCACTCTATGTTCGCACAACGTGCTCCTCGGAAACGGCGAGAGGGGGCGTACTACGCCGCGTCCTATTGAAGAAGTACTACCACCACTTACCAGTTCGAACGAGGTTGATCTCCAGCTATACGGTATCATCTCGGTGATCATCAAAGAATTTGTGCAGACGTGGTACTCAAAGATCACGCCCGATCATGTATTCGTCAATGAAGTGCTCCAGATCATCGCTCATTGCACGAGAGGTCTCGAGCAACGCCTTCGCAAGGTGGATCTGGAGGCCATGCTCCTAGACGAGATTCCCGATCTGCTCGAAGCACACTTGAGTTGTAGGTGTCTGCAACCCCTGAGCTTCAGTGTGATGCATATCTAATTAAACACCGTGAAGCTGTACGCCTGGCGAAGCAGCAAGCGTCATCGTCACAATCATTGGCCTCAAGCCCTCGTCTAATCTACCATACTATCCACCCGCACCCTGCACTCAGTCCTGTTCCCACCGATGCTGTGCCATCGACTACTGTTGAGCAACGGGAAAACGAATCCGCTTGGCGCCAATTGCTCGTCCAGGGCCTCTTGGTTGTTTTACTGCCTACTGAAGATTTGGGAAATTGCTGTCTTCGTGCTCTAGTGGCAGAGATATTTGCCGAAATGATCCTCGGAAATGGCATTAGTGGCAAGGCCTGTGAGGGCTGGCTGCTATGGGAAGGTATCACAAGCATAGCAAAGGTTTTGCAGACCGATGCTGCAAAAGAGGAGATTCGCCGACCAGATGACCCGATTCCAGGGCAATCGATGACCCGTTTAGAACGATATGGCCTTTTGTCATCGGCACGAAACGAGGAGACCAGATCGCCAAATGCACTTGCATCCAGTCACATGACCAGGCCCGTGTCTATCTCGGGGCTTTTCTGGACCTTTATCCAATACATTATGTTGGCGTTTACAGCGCTGTGCGCGGTAGTCTCGACTTTGGCAACATCATCATCTCTTCCTCGGAGGTCTATGATCAAGGACGCTTCACATGTCGAAGCATCGGACCAATCGCAGGTCTCTTCAGAGGCCACATCGCCGTCCACGCGCCCGTTGGGAAAGAAACGGCCTGTCGTAAGCATGAAGTTGTGGAGCTGCATCGCGCAGCTCACTCAATTGAGTGTTCGCATGCCTTGGCTTTCGGGCTCCATTTCAATGCTGCATTGGGGACTACTGTCAGGCCCAGGCAAGGTGGGTGACACCGACTGTATATTGGATAGGTGAGTTGCGACAATTATTCCTTATTCCCTTCTGGTTGGCCAGCTATACAAGGGTCCGAGCACAGTGCAACACAAGGTGCATTTAGTCCCGCATAGGATTTCAGTCACTTGACTTCACTTCAGCGAATGCGACGGCCCGCAGGCTGGCACACCTTCAGCATCCTTGTCGGGGCGGCGCATCGTTCCATGCACGCCCCGGCACCCGTTCCGAGCGGCAAAATCGAAGCGTTTCGCACGAGGGGCTTGGCAACGAAACTCTGCCCTTGACCAACACCACAAAAACGGCGTCACGATGCGCGCACTATAGGTGGACTGCCCTTACATGCGCCAGATGATAGGGCAGGACCCACGCCATATTGAGACCGCAACATGAGGACCGTAGCTTAAGCCGCCTTATCGTGGGCCTAGCCACTCCGGACGCTTACGCGCCGGTTGATTTGCCCACTCTATCCAGCTCGGGACTGGCCGTTGCTTCGCCAGACAGGACATTGGTCGCAGACCCTGATCATGCCACCAATGATCGCAGGATTGCGCCTCACTTTTCTACGGGTGTCCTGTATTTGACGAGGTTTGATATCGCCATCGTCGATCCACTTTGGTCGGAGTGCTCGAGGAATGATGCTCATGCTGACTGGCTTGGCTCGGCTCATAAGTTCGAAGGTGGCTAGTAGTCTCCATTCCGAGTCTACAACGCCCCGGAGCTCATTTCCTACATGCCACAAGATTTCCACGCAAGCATCCGGGCCCGCTGTACCGTTTGGTGGCTGCCGGTTGAGCCTTTGGATCGCGAAGCTAACGGAACAAAATTCGAGGACTGCCTATGATTCGAGCTGCATTTTCGTGCGGAGGCAGGGGCAGAACAATCATGGGGCTGCCTTACGCGCTCTGGCTAACGGTATTCCGTGGAAGGTGTCATTGCAAAGCGCCTTGCAATGATGCCACTGAGGACCGCACTGCGCATCGAGCCTTGCGTTTCAATTGCTAACCGCTGGCCAATCTAGGCTTCTATCGAACGTCATTCAAAGGCGCATTTTAAACCCCACCTTCTTACCAGCCATTCTCCGAACGCTCCGCGCTACGCTCTTTCCAAACAACGCTCTCGGACCCCCGCGTCAGCTGCCGTCGGATGACGAAGTCAAGGAGATCAAGCAGCGCTGTGCCGTCTCTCTACTTACCTTGTTACCGCCGAGCCTAGCGGCGAAATTCTTTGCGTCTGAGAAGCGCGAAGTACAGCTTGCAAATGTCGAAGAAGTTCTGGGCTGTCTTGACGACTCATATCTCAACAAGCATCTCATTTTTCAGATCGTTGAGTTGATTGTTCTACGGCTATTTCCGGAACTAGGAGTCCATGGTGTACGTGAATTGATGGAAGAGCGTTCGGTAGACGTGCATACAGAGCCACTTAGTCATTTTCGTGGACCGAGTTAGGGTAGAGTCTATCCATGCTAGCTTGCGATCATCTACATGCAAGGACTTCACCGCCACACACCTGAGAATCCGAACAGTGAAAGGATCTTTTCGCGGCAATCGTTGGTCAGAGCCCCAGAGTTTGGACCCGTTTTGGTCGTACTAGCATATCATCAACCTGTGAATGGCCTAGCATGCATCGACTCCTGGTTGAGTCCATGTAAAAACAACTCATACTGCGTCGACTTGATTGCTGTTATGGTAAAGGTACACCGCCGGACATGAAAAGAGGGGTTGTCGACCAATGAGAAAAATCATGGGAAAAAGTGTTGAGGTAGTACAAGAATCCAGACTGCATGCGCCGTCGAGCACCTGACTATTCGAGGAAGTACCGAAAGCAAGTACACGAAAAAGCAAAGCGTAGTTCCCCGCAGTTCTATGCTACGCTGAGGCCACCAGCGCCGGATGAGTCTTTTCGTACTCCACCGTATGCAGCAAGCCGCGGCGGATTTACACATGTCAGTGAGGCGGATCACCGAGTCGATGGGCGGTGTAGGTAGGAAACTACCTGTCAAGATACGCTCTGCCCAGAGAAGCTCGGACATTGTCCTATATTCCATCAGGCCCCGGGGAGCTTCTCGGTCCGTGTCAGCATGAAATTCACAGGCCGGCAATCGTATACCTATCTGCAGGTGTCGACATTGCCAAATGAGCGGAAGCCTTCAAAAGGCATAGTACCGAACACCGATCAGTAGATGCTTAACTCCGTTCACTCGGTACTTCTCATCGCGGGACTCTCAAGTGTGTCAGAGGAATTCACGGGCACTACAATGAACACAGTAGTACTCGTGACAATCAACGATGTTCGCTCAAATGGATGCAGACGTGGGCGCAACGCCCGGAAGATCACTTCACATGCTGTAAGGCTTTCCGCGGGTTCCTGAAAGTCCCGCCACCAAGTTGTGTAAGTCAAGGCGGTTTCGCGGCCAGCTTTTGCAGCCGAGATCAGCCTTGGATTGCGACCTCTGATTCAACTATTTCACGTGCAAGAAGAACCCTTTGCATTCGCCCACGTCTGGTTCTGTCCATGTTTCAGGAGTGAATCTTGCAGAAGCGACGGTGGCAGTAAAAGTTCACTAGTACCCCGCACGCCACCGCCTCAAGGTTTGGCCTTATCGCAAGCGATGTGTGCCTGAGGCCATGCAGGCTGCCGCCGAACTGTTTCAAAGCTCAATCGGTTGGGCAGCATGTTGCGAGAAAATAAGAGGGTTGCTGCGCCGTCCTGAGGCTCATCATGGAGACGATGACTTTCTACCTCAACATGCGATGACATCGTGTCGAATACCGCGCGCAACTAGAGCGCGTGCGTAGAGAAGGTCGCCGCTGACCCGCATCTCAGTATCCATCCAACTCCGAAGATCGAGTCAACACCCTGGATACCCGTTGAACTCTAATCCTGAGCTCGCACCGGCCCCCACCGGCCCCCACCACGTTCGCGCAAGGAACTGTGGATCCCTAGGACAATTCTTGAAACTAGACGCATTGTCCAGGAAGGAACGCTAAATCTCTTCGCGAAGAACCTGGCATCTATAATCAGTGATTTACACCTGGCGCGTTCGCCTCATTGACATGGTTCCCTTCCCACGCGCTGATCAAGACATTGACAAGGCTTCCATGCGAACTACCCAGGGGCCTCGCGACTTTTCCACGGACAACGGACAAGATGCCGAAAACGTCATGTTGATGCCCAAGGAACACGGGGTAGTTGACTCGACGCTGCAAGACATAACCTTAGAGGGAAATCATCGTGTTGCTAATCATCCTTGTGAGCATCCTTGCGGAGATATGGGACGAACATCACCCTGGAAACAAAGTGAGGCGCTACCTCGCGACGGCCACCTTCTAATTGCCAATAGGTCATCGTTCATGCTCGGTCGAGCAATTACGACAACGCAACTAGTAAGGGCCATGTATGACAAACTCGATGTACGCGTCAATGCAGACTTAACAAGCTTCACGGATGTCACCTGCGGTTGTAGCGGCACGTACAGCATGCCGCATCGAGCCCTTGACCTCCGCAGCTGACGTTAACTAGCTTCACACAGTAGATATTACAAAGCTTCATGTTGGTAAAGACATGGCTCCACTATCGGCCTTCGATTACGGGTTTTACAAAAACGGGTGTATGCGTCTGACAGGCGGGAAGCTGCATCATGGATAGCAAGTATGGCGAAGATAAGCGGAGACAACCAACAGGTATGAAGGTATGACGAACTCGTCGGACGAACTTGTAGGACGGGACATGTCTCACAGGGCCGGATCAGGCACAAAACGCGTGGGCAATACTCATTTACACCTGAGGCGTTTCGCAAAATCGCAAGGTACTTCGTGAGTCGGTCGCGTTGACCACACGCTTTTTGGCGTTCGACACGTGCTGGGAGATTTCGGCTTGGCAATATCTGGCCACTAATGTTTCCTGCGATAACAGCCCGGAAGTAAATATGGTATCAATAAATTGTACTTCGGCACTCGAGCCCGAACACATGGCAAGTGCGGAACCTGACTGCTGTGTGACAATTAGACATTGGTAACACACAGACTTCAACCTTTAGGATGTGCCTCTGTACCTTCGAACTTCGGAAGAACATCAGCTAGCGGTTCCACCCGTACCGCGTTACACGGCATTCGATATCAGTCACGTGGAGACTAACGCAGGTACCTTTTCCTCGTCACGAACGTCAAACACTAACATTCTCACATCTGCATCGTCTTCCACAAAAGGCGATCGTGATGACCACTGTCCAATTCCAGCAGCCTGTTGCAGCGCACAAGCCCAGCTCTCAACCCATTTCGCATCGTCTATTACCCTCACATTTTGAAGATCCCGCGATAAGCCCGTCCCAAGACAGTCAGTCAGAGTCGCACGTCCACTATTTTAGCTCTTGCGCTACACTTGCAGCAACGATAACCTTTGCCCTCTCCTCACCGGCCCGAATATCGTACTAGCAAAACCACACCCCCAAGTGACCTCCTGCACCCCCATTGGCTCCCACACTCATATCATTAACATAATAAAAACCGCCCTCGTGTCGTACGTTTTCCGCGCCATCACCCACATGCAACTCGCTCGCGATCTCATGCGGCACAGATCTCACTCCCCAATTTACCCGTCCCATGAACCAACTTTGCCTGTGAGACTTACGCCCTACTCCTAGATCAGTCACACTGCAGTTTTACTGCTGACCGCGGCTTTCGGGAATCCGTAGCTCTTCTTTCTCTGGAAAAGGGTTGGTCGGTACGGCCCGTAACGCGAGAGTTTGATAAAGTGCGGAACACAGAGGAAATGTAGCTCGTCGCGGACCGACCGCAGTCGTGCCGCGAGTGGGAAGCAACGCGGCTCGCGGCGTTATTTTCGCGGGAATTAAGAATGACTTGTTTGCTTCATTTGCTCGCGAACGCAAGCGAATAACGGAACGGTTTTATTCAACAAGGCGTGTTTCTTTTTCATGTGTATGCATTGCTTTACAAAAGCGTCTGGCGAGCATACGTACGCCATTTCCATTCGCAGCAATGTCCATGAGGTTCAGGTAATCTCCCTCCATCTATGCGCGTGTGCGCTCGTCAGCATGCAAACCGAGGCTCCCGCCCCAAGCCCAGACCGGCGCCAATAAACTTTCCGAAACGAATGTGTCTCAATCAGGCAAGCCCAACGAAAACACGCGTGCCGATCGACGTGTTTTACGCCGGGGATGTCGGGAAAGAGAAAAATGCCATCTAGACTCAACGTAGGATGGATTCAGCTTTGCACTTGCTTCGAATCGGGCGGTGTTCTGTGTCGTCATGGACGCTCCCATGTTGATCGTGATGTTGAACTGTGCTCATGTTGCAGCGCGGGCTTCTGCGCGGCCTCGCTTACCGAAGCGGCGGGGTTTGAGCTTTGCCAAACGACGCTGATCCTGAGACTCACCGTTCGCTGTGGTGTATGATGATGATAAGGACATCTGAAATATTCTACTTGAACACCATGTCACAGATAAAAGTAGAGACATGGTTCTCCTACCTACTAACTCAACATGCATAGTTTCTGCGTTCCTTTGTGCTATGCTGTGCAAGGACATGTTGTTGCGCTGCCGATGAGCCGAAAAGTGACAGCGGCAAGTACCATCCGTTCACCACCACATGACCAGTTAGGGCGGTCTCTTACTCCCAATGTTCACAGATCAATGCACAATGCAAAACCACTGCAGGAGATTGTGTAACTGGAAAGCTGTCATTTCTTCGGGTGCGTCTCACAGACTATGTTGCAAGACTGCGCCTAAGGCTATATCATATCCACATATAGGTGACAAGGAGCGTACAAGAAACGCAATCCAAATAAGCTCGTTTCAGGCATTGGACACTTCAACACCGCAGAAGGCCCGCCCATGAGGGTCGCGACAAGATTGTGACGACAGAGTATGAAAACAGAAACGGGAAATGAAGCGTACAAGTACTAGTGGCCCGCGCGAGCGGTAACAGTCTTTTCCTCCGGATGCAACAAGTAGCATGATGTGTACGCGCGGAAAAGGGGGTATAGTCGACCATCGTGGGATTAAAAGGAAATCAAACCATGATGCATAAGAAATAGGCGAAGAACAATGCTAAGTATGCTGATGCAGAAAGACAGAAGAAATGCAAATATTGTGAAATCACTCTCTTGACCCAAAGTGTATGCTGGATGTGTTTCCAGACTGACTCTAAGTCTTTTTTAAATGCAGTGACTAGCATCGCATATTGATGCTCAGTCAGATAGGCCATAAAGGCGTATCGCAAGGCGACTGCTCTCATCTGTGATGACCCGTGGTAGTCGTGCATCAGTGGAGAGTGTCCACGCCCTCAAGCTTGGAGAGTGTAAACTCTGTCTCTGATATGCGGCGCATGCCCGGTGGCACGCTTTCAGAACTCCGCTTGATACGAAGCTTCTCCATGAGCTTCCCGATGGTAACGTATTCCTGGGGCTCTACCACGAACCCGGCGTGTTGAGATTGAAAGAAGTTCATAACGAGCTCCAGCGCGCGTGCGGCTTCTTCTTGTGAAGGTGTAATGGGCGAGGAATCGTTGGATGAACTCTTCTCGTCGTTGTGAGCCATTGGAAGAGGTGGAGGTTGCATCGAATGAGTCTGCGAAGGCGATAACGACATTGCTTCATCAATCGCAGCCAATGATCCAGGTAGCTCGGTCATGGGAGAGTCGAGGGCACTGCTGCTGACAAACTTCGGTGTCAGTGCATCTGAAGAGCCTGGTGGTGACATATACTGCTCGACGCCGACTAGCAAGGGAAACGTCTGACTGCGTGGTCGCTGGAAATTGTTACTACCTGGCTGCCCATTCGCAGCCTGGCGCCCCATGAAGGGACTGGGACCGCATGCTGAATCTGGCGTGAAGAATGGAGAAGACAGTGAACTAGGGCTGGTCGGACCGGCTGAGAAAGAGGACGGGGGCGCAGTATCAGTGAAGACGCTTGACAACGAAGTGCTGCTCTGTGAGTGAAAAGGTCGACGTTGATTAGTAAAGTCGTAAGTATCAGGGCTTTCGCTTTTGAGGTTCTCTGTGCTCTTCTTGGCTGCCACGGCTGTGGTGGAGGGCGATACCCCGCCAGGCGATGTAGGCGAAACGGCCCCCGGCGTCTGCACATTCGACGGCGGGTTCGATGTTCCCTCAGACTCCTCCGCTATCGAGCCCTTCCTCGATCTAGCTCCCATGAGATGATTCTTTTGCTTGAACTTTTCCAGCCAACTGGTGCTACTTGCTTTCAGGTGGCTGTCGGAGTTGCCCACAGTCGAAGCGAAGAATCGGGCCTTATCTCGGATGATGGCATCGCTCAGTGGCAGACCCTGTCTTTGGTGGTTCCTCGCCCAGTTTGCAAGCGCTCTTTCGATGTCTGGAAATTTGCCCTTCGATCTTTTGATAGGTGAACGACTCCCGTCATCTTGGTAGAGATACTTCTCCTTCTGGCGCAACACTTTTGAAACGGTACTACACACGAGAGTCAGCACGGAAAGATGCATAGAAGCATGCTGTGGTACCTTCTTTCAACACCAAACATTGCTAAGTGGCACTGTCAGCGCTGCGATCTTTATCACACAAGGACAGAAGCAGACATACCTCCGATTTCAGTCTGCTTAACAGTTGGGTTCTCTTCGTGATATTGGCACATCCGTCGACGATCCTGGTCAGTGAGAGTCTTGCGAGGCGTCGAAGAGGTGCGTGAATGAGTCGAACTTGCCGACACTGGAGTAGCAGAAGCCGGCGTTATTGGGACTGGTGCAGAGGGAAAGATGGAGGGCTGGTATGTCGATTGGCTAGTCAACATGCTCGGCCATTGCGGCATTATCAACGGCTGTAATTGGGGGTGGGTAGTTCTAGGTGTTGGGTGTGAATGGTGTGGTGGTGGATGCATAGCAGTTCCGTACATTGGCTCCATGGGCAGCGGCGCAAAGCTGTTGAAGCCATTGTAGTCTTGGACCGGAGGCTGATGGTGAGGATTGTATCCAGTGTTGTCGTGCCATGAAGCATTGTGGTCATCAAAATGATCCTGGTGGTGGTGCTGGTCGTGGTCCATTTGGAGCTGGCTCATGCTGAAGCGTCAGTGAGCAAATTGGAGTCTTGTAACCGTGCGAGGGCGAGATGGCCGTGTCAGATACAAAGTAGAGAAGATTCTCTGGCGGGCATCTGCACTGCGGTGTTGCTGTGCCTGGGAACGTGGGTGACCTCAGTCCGGGCGGGCGCATGCATGCATAAGGTGATGTTCTGGATCCTGAAGCGAAACGACAGCGACGAGGATATGGATGTACCGCAGCAATACGGGGCTTAGGCTGACAAAAGGCGCTGTAGTATGACAGCGGTCCAAAGCGAATGGTATCAAGTAGCGCGGCAAAGCAACGGTCTCAAATGGAGGGACAGGCACTGCAGGGAAATGCCTGGCGCGGCGGGTCTGCAGCGCGTACTTGAAGAGAGTCTGGGGACGCTGGTACAAGCCCTGGTGTGTGCGATGCGGGCGCGGCCTGCTGCAGCTTGCGGGAGAGGGGCCCTGTTTGTTTCGAGCCCAAGCGTGCCGACGAGAGACTGGCTTGTTGGCGTGTGCACTGTGAATCCTGGACGCCATCAGGCCAAGCGACGAGCAACACCAGCGACGACGTTGGGCTTAGCGTGAGCGGGTCTCATCGGGGATGCGCCCCTAGCAGCTGTGCGGGCCAGAATTATGCGGCCGCCTGGCTCAAGCTCATGAGCACACCCCGGCGCACGCCTCCACGCCTGTCTGGCGCTGCGGCAAATGGGATGTCGAGGCGGACGGATAGGATCACCCATCCCATCAGGGCTTTTGCACCGCCTTTGCACCTCTGCGGCCGGCTAATATAATGCCACCCGAAACGGACATGGTCAGAGTGGACGCGCTATATTGGCATCGCCTCGTGCGTCCGGCGCACTTCTGCCACTGCTGCCCGTTGCCGTGCACTCATGGCGCCACGCCCGATGTGTCCAAGGGACTTGCTTGCTGCTCAGGTACGCGATATGGTGGCGATTCCCACGAGCCTGCATTGCACGTCAATCAGTCGCCGTTGCATAAAGGAGAGGCACAATCTGTCCACGGCTGAAACCCTTTCGGACAGCTGCAATAATCGCGCCCTCAAAGAGGCGAGCCCTCAAGCACCCATTAGGTTCTGCCGACCAGCCACTCACAGCCAGGAGCGATAATGAATTAGCGCCCAACTCGCAGCGAGCGTTGTGAGTCGCCAGGAGGACGACGCCCCCGGTCGCCTTTTCTCGTTTTCTCCGACTTGACTACTGTGCCCGTTAGAAAGCCAATGAGAAAAGCCAACGCCTTGAAAATATTGGGCCAGACAATGGTGATCGTCTCATCTTATTCCCTGACATTCCGAGTAAACAATATGGGAAAAGAAAGCTGACGCCGTTCCAATAGCACTGGCGACCTCGTCGTTGGGACGTCTGCACTCCGCGTTGCGCCTTCGTTGTGGCAGCAAGGCCATCCTGTCTTGCTGATAGCTCGCGGACGGCAACGGACCGCCACAGTCCCATGCGGATTGGCGAATGATCCGCGCCGAGTGCGGTCTTGTCCAAGTAAGCGTACGTACTGAGGCCGAGGCAGTGCTATTGGGACGGCTGCAGCGGCCAATCTGAGCTGCGAAGTCGGCATTGAGCCGCCTGCTACTCGGTATCCTCAAGTCAAGCCTAGCCCTGGCAATCGTATTGTAGTAAGACATGCTCAGCCATCCAGAAGCCTTCCATCACTCCACTCACTCTGTATCGCAGAAGCCGGAATCCTGCATGCCGGAAGATCTCACGTCACAGGACCTCGTCTACTTCTTCACAATGGTAACTGGTTAACATGTAAGTAGGAGCGCTCCACTAAAGGCCTTATGTCGGTCCAAGGTACTTACCGATATCTTCATCGGCGAGCTCGTGGGAAAGACCCACACGTTGGGGCTGATGCTTGACCGATTTACCGTACACAATAGCGTGTTTGAAATCGTCGACAATCGTCTTATGGATGGAATGACACTGCCGCTGTTAGTATGCATCGCCACGACATAGGGCTATAAACCCACAAAGTCTTCGACCGTGCACGCCGTGGAGCGCAAGACAACCGGTGCAGTGTAGTCGGGCATGCGACCCTTCGGCTTCGTGTAGACGCGCACGAGGTTCAATTTCTCCCACATCTGCTCCAGTAGCTCGTCGATGTTCCAGCCATGCTCGGAACTAATGGGACAAGCATTTGGAATACGATACAGCAAATCAAGTTCCTCGATCGTGATGGCGTCTATCTTGTTGAGCGCGTAGATGACGGGGATATAGCTTCGGCCCTTCGCTTCAATGACATCGATCAAATCGTCCACGGTGGCGTCGCATCGGATAGCAACGTCCGCGTTTGCCATACGATACTCGTTCAATACGGCCTTGATCTCACCATGATCGATATGCGTTAGGGGGACGGTTGAGGTAATGCTGATGCCACCCTTGTCCTTCTTCTTGAGCACAATGTTCGGTGGGCTCTTGTTGATACGGATGCCGAAGCCTTCCAATTCGTTCTCGATGACGCTCTTGTCCGTCAGAGGCTTGTTCACATCGAGGACGATGAAGATTAGATGACATGTCTTTGCGACTGCAATAACTTGTCGACCACGACCTTTGCCGTCTTTGGCACCCTGAATGATACCAGGCAAATCGAGAATCTGGATCTTGGCACCGTTGTACATGACCTGGCCGGGTACTGTGGTAAGCTATTCAAGAGTCAGTAGACCACTCGCAGCTCCATGTCATGGTTGCAGTACCGTTGTGAACTCGTACGCAGCAGCTTCCGAGTGCTGTCCCGTCAGTTTGCTCATGAGCGTACTCTTCCCCACCGAGGGGAAGCCAATGAAGCCGACACTGGCAACACCAGTACGAGCAACGTCGAAACCAACACCCGCACCGCCACCGCCACTACTGCTCGGCTCAAGAAGTTCTCTCTTGAGTTTCGCGAGCTTTGCCTTCAGTTGCCCTGGCCTGGTATGAGCATATCGATATGCAAGTAATGATTGGTATTCATACCAAGATGAAAAGACGTCGCCTTATTCTTCTGGGTCTTGGCCATCTAGAACAGGGATGTGAGTCGCGATCAGTGCGTTTGCGGAAATGCGGTCTCTTACTTCGGCCTCGATGTCCTTGATCTATTTTGGCAGTCGCGTCAGCAATGCGAGGTCTAAATTGCGCGGGGTGCACATACCTTGTCCACGGTGGTCGCCATTTTGTCTGATGTTCTGCCCTTGACAGTGTTTCAAGATGGGTGTGGTATTTCTGGTGTTGACTTTGGAGAAATTCGATATGCAATGACGCGGGCGGGGTCCGGCGAATCGTTTCGCCGGATCGGAGCAACCTTAAATCGCCCTGCATATCATGTGATGCCCAGCGCAACTTGAAACTTGCCTGCACCAAGCTGGGCTTTCCGAAGTTTCCGAAGGAAACCGACGACCGTTGCACAGCATCGCAGGCGGTATCATTCCTTTGGGCAAGTAGGTTTGACAGATGCATGTGGCACGACTTTCGGTGAGAAGCAGCGAATAGCACGCGCAGTCTCGGCGACTAACTTACATAATGTGACTCTTTTCTGCATTCACGTGTCGTTATCTTGTTCACGCATTCCACCTGTTGATAACCTGCTCGTTCAGTCTTATCTTCATACATACTTAAGCTATCTCTGTTCCTCCGGCTTGAGCACAACTGCACGATACGTTCTCCCGTTGATTTTCGCACTTTGTCTCAGCGCAGAAAACATCATGCCGGGCATTACCAACCACGAGGATAAATTTCAATCACTTGTTCAGGCTCTTAGTGAGAAACTAGGACCTTGCTCAGGGATTGACTCTGCAGATGTGGACGAGAAGGTGCTCCAGCAGTTGATGCAGGACTATGTCTCCAATGAGTCAGAGTGGTCAAAGTATTTCTTCCCGGCGTCGAACATGGCCTATACCCGCAATTTGGTGGACAAGGGCAATGGCAAAAGTAACTTGGTACGATCTCTCTACTATTATTATATCGATCTTGGCATCGAGAAGCTGACTTTGGTAGATGATTTTGGTGTGGTCGCCAGGGCGGGCCAGCCCTATTCACGAGTAAGTTTCTTTGCACACCGCCTATTGACACAAAAATACCGAGCTAGGCTCAACATCCTCGACACTCTGGCTTTTGACTCCACGTGACGAAGCGGCTATTGCTGCCGATCACACGATCGATGCGTCTACAGCGTAGGAGGTACGGTAAGACCGCCAAATTTCGATATTCGCTATCTTTGAGAAACTTGCGAACCAAGGCGTCTTTGTGCGGCTATTAATACAAGAGAATTGTGCTGACGGAATGCAGTCATGCAAATGCACACTGTATCATGAAGATCCTCAAGGGCAGTCTTACGGAGACACGCTACGCATGGCCAACAGTTGATCGCAACAACGCCGAAGACCATCCACTGCAGATTTTATCGAACAAGACCTTTAAGGAGAACCAAGTCACATACATGTCGGACAAGCTGGGATTGCATCGCATTTCCAATCCTGATCCTAAGGACTATGCTGTCTCACTTCACTGTAAGCTGGACATATCTGTAGTGCAGAATCTCGACTAACTACGACCAGTGTACACGCCACCAAACGCCGCAGTGTATGGCTGTAACGTCTTCAACGAAGAGAACGGCCATTCTACCCACATCAACAAGTGCACAGTGTTCTCGGAGTATGGCGCACGACCAAGCTCGATGTGAGACATGTTGTAAGTAGTGTGATGGACACTCGGCCCTGAACACTGGAAATCTGGATGAGCGAGTCTAGGAAAATTTGCAAGTGTTTCTTTTCGATTCGTTGTAAGTTCTGAGGGCTGCTATAACATGATTCTTCTATTCATTTCTTCATTATCAACAATTCAAATTCATGGGCGTTACTTTGAGAAGTTTGCAGTGTCGATGCTGCGACATCACCTCCGTTTTTTTGTCATTTTTTTTCCTGCTCACAACGAACTGTTTCCTTCAGCGTGCTTACGGTTTTGTTTCACAGTCTGCCTGTTTACACTCGATCCAAACGTCAACCTCTTTCATGTGGATCGACCCTTTCCAAGGCCTAATGCCTTGTGCGCAGGGATCGCATGTGTGAAAGAACTCCAAAACCTTTTCGGGTTTGCTCAATTCGTTTAATTTTCGCACCTTACAAGCGTACTGAGTGTCGACTTCTATGTCTGTCTACCACTGCAATTGCTTTGAGAACCGCAATTGCTTTGAGGACCGTCATCGAAAGTTCCTGCTGTTCCATATTGGCTCATGCGCTGTCTACATCTCGTCAAAGTCTATACTGACAAAGTCACCGCGTCCACTCATTCACTGCACCGCAAACGCACAACCATGTGATGTCATTGTATATACACAGCGCACGAACGCCCTTCACTAAGCGCCAAAAATTCAGCATTATACATTTACGTTTCTTTTCTATCGCACGCACTTATCTCACGATCACTTCTTCGCACCGCAATTCTTTCGACCTATCGATAGAGTTCAACTGAAGCGTGCGTGCTGCAAAAGTTCTTTCACCGCATCACTAGCAAAATATCACACACCTTCGTTATGCCGCTTTTTAGACGCACAGCAATCAGTCATCCGGTATCACCGCCGCCCGGTACTATAATGAGCGAGGACAACTGTTCGTGGGAGGTTTTGGGGCGCGCTCCAACACCGCCCTCGAAGAGCCCGTCAATCACCTCCAACTTCTCCTGGGACTCGTCCACATTCCCCGAGACGTCCAATCTCTTGCCTACGGAGCGCAATGGCGACTGGCGCACCACCACCGCAGACGCATTCAAGCACCCCAGCGCCACAGCGAAGTCCGTTAACAACGCGCTCCAATGGCCGCAAGTCCGCCAAAAGCTCGCCAATGCCGCGGAAGCAGCATCTGAGGGTTTCCAAGAACGTCTAAACCGCGCATTCCAAGGCAGTGATGTACCCGCCATGCACGACAAAGCAATGTCCTACGTCCCCTCAATCTCCATACCCACACTCTACCAAGTCGGCCAGAGCGTTGACGCATTCACAGACAAAGCGCACGCAGTATTATCACAGCGCCGTCGCTCAGACGCCTTTACAGACGACGAGACGGCGGGCGATCACCTCGCGTTTGCTTACCAAATGTCGCACAAAGCCCGCCGCGCGCTCGTAATGCAGGGCATATGTAAATCCTGGCAAACAGATGCCACGCGCGCGACTGTACACTGGCAGGACCAAATCAACGCAAAACTTTCCCAGCTATTTCGCAACGAGAAAGTGAGTTTTGGTGTCAAGCAGTTGTTTCAGATGAGCCCCATCTGGACCGGCGATATTGGCAGCAAGACCTGGAATCTAGAACTAGATACGGGCATGACGGAGGTCCTTGCTGAGGGCGAGGGCGACGAGTGCGAGGAGAAGCGGGTGTGTTTGGCTGTTGGGTTTGCGCTGCCCGAGACGACGGGGTGTGTGCGGGTTGAGGATGTTGAGCGCGGGACGGTGGATGAGGAGGATTGGATGGCGGTGCAGTAGCGGTTGAATAGATGTGGAGAAAAGTGCTTGGATGTAATAAGAGCGATTGATACCCCGGAAAGGAGATAGGAATGACATCAACATGAACGTGAGAAGGGTACAACAGCCACGTGAGAGCTTATCTGTTGCGATTGCGAGTGTAGCGAGTGACATGTCTTTCATGATACAACAGTCTTATGTTCTTGAGTACCGATTGGCACCTAAAACTTGAGTGCATGTATCTATTGGGTATACCGATAACCAACTATGACAAAACGATGCCACCCTCCGCACGTCCTGTACCCAGATCTTGCGCGCCGCTTTAATTACAACATCACTTTTTGAGTTCGACTGAGCAGACCGTCACCAATAACTTTTATCTTGCAATCTCTCCGACACGCTGACGCACCGCACTTTGCTCGCTATGCTGTGCCCCCGTCCGCGTCGCCTTGAGTCTCCCAAGATCATCAACGCCTTTTTCTTTCACAGGCTTCATTCCCGACGGCGTTCCGCCAAAGCTCACAAGCACCGCAGGATTCGTTGCCGTCAGGTCGTCCATGACGCTAAGTTCGTGCTCTGTGAACCACCTCGGCATGAGGAACGTTCGAATGGGGATGAGCGCGATGATGAGTACGGGAAAGCCGATCGCGGCGATGGTCTGTGAAATAGCAACAGTGCAAGCGACGCCGAGGATTTGGATTCCGATGAAGAGCCAGATCTTCTTTTGTGAGACGGTGTTGAGCGGGTTGTCGCGTTGGACGAAGCGGTGTTCAGACATGAGATACATGAATTTTGCGAGGATGCCGTTGGATTCGATGGAACCCCACTGGAATACTTTTAGCATTGGACAAGGTATGGTAATATAAGACACTTACACCAACGACGAAGAAGACACCGGCGAAGACCGCCGCGGGCATGATGTGCAGGACTGTTAGGAGTGGTCCAGTCATGGTTCCCCAGATCGCCATGCCCATAAGGAAATGACTGACGCGCTGTTCCACGACTGCTGTCGCCTGAACCACTGGCTTCCTTATCTCACCACCATCTTTTGTTTCAGTGACTTCTAGCTTGGTTTCGTAGATCGTGAGAGAGTCGGTATGCACAGGAGCTTGCGGGACAAGTCCATTGGGTAAAGGCAGTCCGAGAATGCCGCTAACAAAGCAAGTACAGCCCAGAAGGAAGAAGTCCCAGTGAAAGCCAGCAGGCTTCTTCAGTGGATATTGTCGTGCTTGTGCTGTGAGCGAGGAGACGTTGTGATCATAGTAGAACAACAACATCATCAGGAACCCAAATGGAACAGCCACGAAGATCCACTTCACATCCAGGTTCCAGAAGTCGATGACCCAATTCCTGGCTACAGTCGGCTCGAATGCGCCAACAGTTGGTACGCGATAAATTTCCGTGTTTGCGAGTCGACCAGGAAACCAATAGAAGCCGACCCAGAAGAAGGTTGGGAATGCGAAGGAGTAGTCGGCGAGTATTCCTCGGACCCAGGGCTTCCAGAGCGTGCTGCTGCCGAGCTTCTCGAGACCGTAGACGGAGCCGAAATACAGAATAGCAATGACGATGGAGAGGTAGCCGCCTGCGATCGTAGTGGGTTCGAAGAGGTAGACGAGTTCTTCAACGCCCTTGACTATAGATGATGTCGGTTACGATTCTCTGGGTTGACATATCATTAGGGAGTATACGTACTGCAATAAATGATGCCAACATACATGCCAAACGTTTCGCTCGAGAAGTCGGTAACGTACGCCATGTAGTCGCAGTAATTTCCAAACGATACGATCCAGTGGAAGATGGCGGCCCAGATGCCTACCCATGCTGTGAAGGCAGGGTAGATGATGGGATCGTGCATTTGGATGATGTCGTAGATGGTGTAATTGAACAACGCGATCAATCCGGTCACTCCAACAATAGTGAGCGGTTGACAGGATAGAAGACTGAACACCATTGCTGCCAGTGCGGATGAGAATAAAGCTTCATTGATGCCAAAGAAGCCGCCTGTGCGTCTGTACATGTCGAGCGTAAACGCAATGGCTGGCAGAACGCTGTCATCGTTGGCGAGAGGTACATTATAGTTGAGGGTAGAGCTTACTTGACAAAGTACATTCGAACTGTGCTTGCAAACACTCTGTACGTAAACGCGTCTCGAATATCGCTCCAGTAATAAGGCGCTCGTCGCTTCACATCGTGGTACATGCCGCGTCCGGGGCGAAGTATGCGCCATCTTCGCCAGCCTTTTTCGCCTTGAAATGTGTATGATTCGGTCGTCTTGATTCTGTCCAATCTATCGCCGTTCCGTTCAGGATCCTCGGCCTTTTCTCCCATCTTGCTTTTACTGGTACAACGCTTCGAATGTAGATGAGGGACAGAAAGAAGAAAAAATGCTAACAATCCGATATCAGATTATGCGGTGCACGACAGAGGCGCAGGTATCACGATGCCGACCCAATGAAATACCATTCTGCTCCTAGACCCTGAGCATTCTGCTCTCTTATACCAAGCCAACCAGATTGCGCAACCAGGCTGGTAGACTGCGGTCATTACGGTCGACAGCGGCCGTCGCTCCTTGGCAGATGTGGGTACTTTGACTCCACCCTAGTGAAGCAGATCGCCGGTGAACACCTCAGTTCTCAATCAGCGTCGGATCATCCGGACGCTGCACGTGAAGTATATCAAAACGTTGCGAATCAGAAGACTGTCACATTTCGTTGTTATCGTGGCAGTAAACCCTCTGCAGCCACAATCGCGGTTGTGACGAGAATGACGTGCAGGTGATGTTCGAAATCGTGGTTAACAGATGCAGTTCGCTGCACGTCTTTCTGGTTAGCGCCCGCGCCACATCGACTTTTGTCGGAGGATTGTCCTTGTTCTTCGCCGTTCAATCTCTCCAGTTGGCTGCCCGAGCAGCAACGGTCGTGCGATGGGCAGAAAAGTCCCATGCTGGTCTCCCAATTCGATATCGACTACGCGATTGTTTCTGGCATTTTCATGGTTTTCGTGCTGCATCCATCTCCATTTTCTTTGGTGGCTGGCAAGCACGTCCACCTGCATGGCGCTACAGCCAGAAGCTATCGTGTTTTGCGACGCCTTTTGGAGATGGAGATAATTCCGAGGCTGAATGACTTGAGAATAGCTGTGCCCTATGGGGCAAGGCGCTAAAGAGTTTCTACTCTGTCCACTTTCTTGCGTGCTGTCGCTGTTGTGATGGTGTTCGCGTGGACCTAACGGCGCATCATGACCCTTGGTTCGTCGGCCTTTCTGCGGTGTTACTTCAAAGTTCAGACGTCAGTTCAGTCCGCCCCACTACATTGGACATCCTCAAAACTGTCTACTGAACAATTCTTCCTTCCATCCGATTTACGCGACATCTGGCATTAGTCTCTGGCAAACGGCCCGTTCCACACGATGCATATGTTGCGTTGGGCACGATCATCATCCCAATAGCTTAGACGCGTGACATCTCCGAACCGCGCGCGCTCCGCCTGTTCAGGCTCAACAAGTGTCTTGTGGATGCGGCTAAAACTGCATCTTTTACCATAATGAACACGCTTGACGGCATCGAGGGCTTATCAGAATGCATTGGACGCGCCATACAAGAGCACCTGGCGAGATCCAATCTCAACCTTGCGTGGCCTCAGATTGATAGTCTTGATCATCCAATCCTCCGGTTTGAGGCATTTATCGAAGATGCTGGCGCTCTCAGTACGATCGCGCCCCGATCTGAAAAGGTCGCTTCGGTACGTGTGTTTTTCTCCTTCCCACTCGGGTATGAGCTGTATAACTCGAACGCATTGACGCCTGCAGTGCGACAGGCATGCATCAATTAGAGCAACATGTGCTCTACAAAGCACTGCGGACACGACCAGACTGCTAGCTTACTTCACACTGTGGCTACACGGACTGCCACAACGCTCGACCCGTATGAGAACTAAGCTGACATGAGCCCAGCGAACCCTGGACCTGACGGGTATGAAGACACCTCAACCGTCACGTAGTCCCACGGTAACCCGCAATGTTGCTACTCCCCACGCCGAGGCCCTGCATGATCGGGACGATCAGGAATCAGCCGATGATGACGATGATTTGCAGGACGATGCAGCAGCGCAGACTGCTTCGAGGAAGGGCACCGGTGGCCTTCGCGTGGCCAACAGCCAATTGATCCGAGAAGACCTCAGTGAGCATCAGCGGCAGATGCAAGTCGACGCGCGCACTTTCCCGAAGCGGAGGAAGGTAGCCTCAGAGAAGTTTGTTTTCCAGCCTTCCACTTTAGATAAGTTGATCATCGGCATCTGGGAGCAGGTATGAGGGACTCCTATAATGCACTGCAGATGAAGCGCGAGACTGACTATCCTCTCCGTGTTAGGTGCATGGATCAATAAACTTGGACCCTCAGGCAATATTCGAGCAGTTCCAGGTAGCACCAAACAGTGTTTCGAGCGTAGTGCGCCATGCGCCAATGGATGCCGCGCCTGTCGCTCTCAGCGTCACAACTGAGCCTAGCGGCGGATCTTTCAGTCAGATGAACGTTTTCTGCCGCAAAGTGACACAAGCCAGTCGCGTATGTCGCTCTATCGAGATCATCGTACAAGCTCGATGGACAGAGCTGTTCGAGGAGCAAGTCCAGGCGAGAACCACCGCTCATCCAGAACTATCCTCGACAAAGCATAGAAAAGGGGTCTTTATGGAAGCATGCCAAGACTTTGGCTGGTCAGAAAAAGAGCTTCGCAATAAGATGGCGATCTGGAGAGGCTACAAAGACGTCAAAGATGCGGCAGGCTGGGCTGCACTAGTTTTTGCCGGCATGGGCATTTACCGGTTCTGCAAATACCGCGTGGGTTTCGACAAGGAAGCTATGCGTCGTCTAAAGAACTTGCGTAACCGACTGGAGGTAGCAGCAGACACACTGCATCCCCACTGGCGGCAACTACTGGCAATCGTCGGCGAGCCGCAAGCGCTGAAGTACCCGGGACACCCTCACGAGTGGGTAGTTTACGAGGACGGGTCGGATCCTGTACCGCTTCGACAGACATACATCGAGCATGACCCGTTCTTTTCTTTTGAGCACATCGAGGAATCGGTCGTCGATGGATCGGTGTGGGGCTGCGAAGACCCTCGCTGGATGCCACAAGAGAGCGCCGTCACAAGAGCCGGCGGAACCTACATGTGCGCCCTTTGCAATGAGCAGCAGTCCGATGAACCGAAGTTGAATGCCTGTTTCTGTTTCCCGTCGCTGTTTGGCTGTGCCAAACGTAAGCCACCACCGGTTCAAATCTACCGTACGGCAGAGGGTAAGAACAACGGTTTAATAGCCCTGACAGCCTTTGAGAGAGGAGCCGCAGTGGGGGAGCTGGTGGGTCTGATAACCAATGGAGTTCGACATCTCGACGTTATGGAGGGCTCGACCCCGCTGGCCAAGTATCAAATCTGGCAGGGACGTGAGGGAAATTATACCCGCTTTGCTAACCACAGCTGCAAAGCAAATGCACAAACGTCCAACTTCACATGGCTGGACACGCAGCGCGTGATTTTGGTCAGCAAAGGAATCGAAGCTGGGTCCGAAATAACAGTGGATTATGGCGACAAGTACTGGGCAGGCTTGGACAAGTCGTGCTTGTGTGGCGAAACATGCTGCAGATACAAGCGCGATGGCAGGAGATGATCTTCGTTGCTCAGTAATACACATGGCCCAGGCCAAAAAGTAGACATAATATACATATTAATACATAAAGCAACATGAGCGGAGCCTTGGAAGAGAACGTGCCGGTGAATATATTCGGTCCGTGCTTATCGATAAGCGCATCCATGTCCAAAATTTCCTAGCCGCTACTTTGACGATCGCAAGAACATGACAGCCGCAGCAAACATGGCCAACCACTACCCTAGCTCGGATGAGGAGATCATGGAGGCACAGATGGGTTCAAGAAAGAGGAGGAAGACGTCGAGTGATTCAGAATCCGACACAGCATCCCGAGCACCTGCAACAACCCCAATTTCTCGCGTCAAGCCAGCCAAGGACCGGGCAGGACTTCAGGCCGCCTCGAGAGTAGCAGCATCGAAAGCTATCATTCCTGAGGGGAATGGCAAGGATAAAGTCAGTTTTGCTTCCATTGATGTTGCGCCATGGCTTGTGGCATCCCTCGCGTCAATGGAGATCAAGCGACCCACCGGCATTCAGAAGGCGTGTATACCTGAGATTCTCAAGGGCCGCGACTGTATAGGTGGCTCGAGAACAGGTACCGGTAAAACAGTCGCCTTCTCCGTCCCTATTCTTCAAAAGTGGGCAGAGGACCCGAGCGGAATCTTTGGCCTGATCATCACGTAAGTATATCTATACATGAAACTTGACAGCTTAAACGTACAACCATCTAAAAACGGAGACTTGAACGCGTACATGAAGCCGCCAGTTGCATTTTTTTTTCCACAATATACTGACACGCGTATAGTCCCACTCGCGAGCTGGCTATACAAATCTACGAACAAGTCAAAGCCATCTCAGCTCCGCAATCCATGAAGCCCATCCTCGTAACCGGCGGCTCTGATCAACGCGAACAAGCCATCGCCCTAGCATCCCGTCCGCACGTGGTAATCGCCACCCCAGGTCGTCTCGCCGAGCACATTAAAACCTCTGGCGAAGACACCATCTGTGGCCTCCGCCGCGTGCGCTTTGTCGTCTTCGACGAAGCCGACCGGCTCCTCGCTCCCGGACGCGGTTCCATGCTCCCTGACCTCGAAACCTGCCTCTCCGTCCTCCCGCCTAAGGAACGGCGCCAAACGCTCCTATTCACCGCGACCGTCACCCCCGAAGTCCTGGCGCTGAAATCGCAGCCGCGAGCACCGGGCCGTCTCCCCATCTTCGTATGCGAAGTCGATACCGAAGCGTTCGCTACGCCTGCATCGCTCAGCCAATTGTATCTGCAAACCCCCGTCACGCACAAGGAATGCTACCTGCACGTGCTCCTCCTAACACCTCTCAACGTAACCAAATCTGTCATTATCTTCTGCAATCGTACAAAGACGGCTACACTGCTGGAATATATGCTGCGTATGCTCGATCACCGCGTCACAGCCCTGCACTCCGGGCTCAAACAGCAAGACCGCATTTCCAACCTCGCTCGTTTCCGCGCCCAAGCCGCGCGCATCCTCGTCGCCACGGACGTCGCAGCGCGCGGTCTCGATATCCCCGAAGTAGGCCTCGTGATTAACTTCGACGTCCCGCGCGATCCGGACGATTACATCCACCGGGTGGGACGAACGGCGCGTGCGGGTCGGGCGGGTACGTCGGTGACGTTCATCGGGCAGCGCGATGTGGAGTTGGTGTTGGCGATTGAAGAGAGGGTTGGTGGCAAGATGGGAGAATTTGAAGAGGAGGGGGTGAGTGTGGAGGGCAGGGTTGTGAGGGATGCGCTGAAGATTGTGACGGAGAAGAAGCGCGAGGCGCTGTTGAATATTGAGGAGGGAAGGGATGTTAAGGGGAATAGGACGGTGGGGATGAAGAAGAGGAGGGTTGTGGAGTGAGTGGAGGAATGGACGATTCAAAGCAAGTGCAAAAGGTGTCAGCTCATCCAACAGCCTGGAAGTTTTTCGTCCTACCGACCGTCTGAATTCTAAGGTTACGTAGCCACTCTGCACAGGCAACATTAACCTGGCTGCCGTTTGTAGTCCAAGCTAGTTGAGTACAAGTAACTTACTTATTGTCGTTTATGTATCTCTCGTACGTCACGATCTTGATGTTTGCTGGAAACTAACCCTGTTCAAAAAGATGTCCGAACTCCTTCTCAGCTTGGGTTGTAGCTGCTGCCTTTGTATGCCACTAGTGTCTCCCATTCAACTGTAAGTTCAGCCCTTGGTCTTCACCTGGTACCGCGAAACAAGCGGCTAGGTAAGGAGGAGGCGCTGGAAGCAAACGTATAGTACGGCGCAGACGCGTACTATTTCCCTTGACCCAAAGAGGGAAAGAGGGATTAGTAATCTTCACAGCTGTAATAAAACTCTCCTACCGTCTTAGCGCTACAAAGAGTCTGCTTTTGCACTACTACACCTCCATCTATCGCTTAGCCGTATTGCGACATCAAACGCAAAACAATTCTTTTCAGCTGCAATGCGGCGCTAGGTTACCTGCAATCTCCTTGCAACACTATCTTACTCTCTCTGGCCTAAGGGTCTCGATTGAGACATCTACATGACCACCGGTGGAGATGAGCGTGTTCCCTACCACATTCATGTCCGACCTAGTTGCATCCGCACAGTCGCGTCCCAGCACGGCGCAAACCTGTCTGCCTTTTCCCAGCTTCCCGACGAACTCCAGCTTCATATACTCACCCTGTGCTCTGACAGCTGCCTCTTCCAGCTTATGCACACTTCTTCTAAGCTTCGCATCGAAGCGTCAAAGCTGTTCTGGAGAAGGAGAGACGTATACTTCTTGGTGGAAGCGCAATGGCTCATCGAAAAAGCCTACCCAGGCCAGTCGTACTGGGACATGGCATTTCTCGCCAACGTGCAAAACGTAGAAGTCGAATGTCCCGGGTCAATAAGCGGGCAGATCTGCCGGAAACGAGACGAAAAGCGAGAAATTCAACACGCTCTTGTGCATGTCTTCTGGGCTTCTCTACAAAACAGGTTTCCTAATGCAAAAACGGTGATAATAAACCATAATGTCCGTACGCAAGTACGGCTTAATTCACGGCGCAATTGCGGCTCAATACAGTCTGTGCGCCAAGGGGCCACATGTAGATAAGAACCCTCCTTCTCCGCAAGGAGAGAGAGGGCAGTAGTCAAGTAATCAACAGAATCATCTTGCCTGCTCACCTTTTGGCGTACGCCTGCGGGCGTACACATCCAATACCCGGTCAACCGACACATAACGAAGAAATCACTAGCTAGGACGATAAGGGTGAGCCATTCCCACTCGCGCTACAACTGCTACTCCGAGCTTGTCCCAAAGGCATCATGTGCTCTGTTTTCCACCTCGAAAAACAACCTGGCACCACTGACTGGCGCACCGCCATGTATCAACGCTGCCTATTCCGCCAGACAGCGAGCGCGGAATAGCGCAAGAGCGCGCCATTCAACGTCCACAAGACAGTCCTAATGCCATCCAAGCACTTCAACGGGCCCGTCGGGCGTTTCCGCAAACTGCAGTATCAATCCTACTATCACATCCATCTGCAGGAGTACGGTCTGTGGCCGCTGATGGTCGAAGCCCTAGACCGCCATTTTTTCGACCGAGGATGTAATGCGTCTATCGCTTACCCTCTTCCTAGCTATGAAGTCTACTTTAATCAGGCTGGGGAGTGGACAATCCATGCCGCAAAGACACACTACCAAGAGTGGAAACGCCTCCTAGAAATACTACCTAGCACCAGTGTAGGAGCTGCGCTGAGAAATCGCGCCGAAGCGCTAGAACAGGCGAAAAGGAAGTTACAAGCGCAATTCGAGGATATCAGAGATGCGTGGGTTGCAGGCGGTGAAACGACGCAGAGAGATCAGGCGTGGCTGGGTGGAACGGATAGATAATGAGGCTGCTTGGGAGACGGAAGAGCGGGGTGAGAAGAGCGAGCTTTGGAAAGAGTTTATGTATAACTTGTATCCTGCTTATTTGTAACTGCGTGAGCAGTGTCGGGTTGGAGGCTGCGGATGAACGCTTGTATTGCTATCTGTTATTATGTTGTGATCTAGGTCTACAGGAGCTCTCGGCTCTGAGGTAAGTACACTTGCCCACCGGGCAGTGCCTGCTACAACTAGAATATCACATGACTTTAGTCACGTGGTTACATTATTAGACGGCACCTGTGAGCTGGGTTTGTACACGGGCATCGAGTCGTTTGCGGAATAACATAGCACATCCGTCCACACGTTCCCCCTAAAATAGGGCATAGGACGGTGGGGATGAAGAAGAGGAGGAGGATTGTAAGTTAGTGTGAGCTCGCAAGGGAAAGAAAGATTGATTGATGGATGTGGTATGCGATGTTATTTACTTCCCCCCATCCATCCTCACCGCCTCAAACGCATACCCCCTCGCCCCGCTCGTTTCCTTCTGCCTCCACTGCTCGATATACCCCTCCATTCCCTCCCTCTCATTCTCCCTCCCTTCAACCGGCTCCCCCCACGTCCCCCAATACGGCACCTGTACACTATTAGCCCAGCCCTCTCACCCTTCCCCTTCCCTCACACTCACAACACCCGTCCAAACCTGCCTCCTCAACTCCTTATCCCCCAAATCCGCCCTATCCTCACTCGGCCCGCCCACTCTCACCTTCGCACTCCCCCCTACCACCTTTACCTTAAGCACCCCCGTACTCCTAATCTCCGCGCTCGTCGGCGGCACGCGAGACTTGTCCCACCTGCCCGGCAGCATATTCTCCGTGATGAGTTTCATCGCGTAGAGCGCTTCGGTTGGATCGGTGACGAGGCTAGCGTGCCCGTAGACGAGGGCGGAGCGGTAGTTGCAGGAGTTGTGGAAGGGGGTGAGGGAGAGGACGAGGCCGTCGAGGAAAGTAGCAGAGACGGTTATTGGCAGTCCCTTTTCGTCGTTATCATGGTTGTTTTTTCCCTGGCGGAATAAGCGCGCGGAGACGTAGCCGTGGATGTAGATGTCCTGCACGCTGGTATTCGCATCGGCTTCTTGATCCTATTTCACACACACTTCAGCACCTCACTCTCACATCCCCTTCTCCCAACTCCCCGCTATTCCCTCCTTTCATGCTACGCACCTCGAAATCCCCAGTACATCCCAGCATCGGCAGGACCACCGGAAACTCGTGCTCGGGATCATTGAATGACACGTGTAAGACAGGGCACGCATTCACCAATCCATGAATCGTCTCGAAATCATATTTCCCTGTGCGTTTCTTGTTAGCTAAAAATCTTGTTGGAGCAACAGCAACATCGTCGTGGGGAGAAGAAGGACGGACCGCGGGCTGGTAAACGGCCGAGTTTGTTCAGGGGGGTTTGGGGGTATGAGGGAGAGGCCATGATGTCTTTCTCTTCTCTTCTTTATCTCGTCTTTCTAGCTACTCTGATAGTCCGTAAATACCGCTCTGATACCCTCTCTTTCCCTCCAACAGTTCAACTTTATGTACCTCCCCAAAACCCGTTTCTCTGTCAAGTCTGACTCCTTTCTCTCACACGCGCCCTGGTGTCATCTCTAGTCCGCCTGTTAGTGACGCTTGCTGCATGCGGAAGCGGGGCAGATAATCGCAGCTCGATGATTGGCGCGCCGGGAAGCTTGCAGCTGTGACGCGAGGCGTGTAGAGCGTGTAGACATGCATTGGGGGAGTGTGTGTAATGCTGATGTGGATAGTGCAGGGTAAACGGGGGGAGAGGTGGGTATTCCAGGGAAACGCGATGTATGACTTCAACGTCCGTGACTCTTGAAGGCCAAAAGAAAGCGTAATCATTTGTAAAGTAAGTCTTGAATGTTGATATTCCCAGACTTCTAATGCATCTACACATTCTTCTCTCATCTCTCTAACCATATAAATACCTCGATCCCAAAAAAAGCCTCAATGGGCGGTCCCGATCCCAAACCCCAAAACGCCAATATATGCAACCCCCCTTTCCCTCCCTTTCCCCTTTCACTATCTAAACTCCCACGCCCCCACTGCCCCTCCCCGCCTACTCTCCAACTCCAAACACTGATACGGACTACTCTGCGGATCAAAATACAAGCCCTGGAGCGCGCCATCGCTTCTCCTCAGACAAACATAATAAAACCCACTAATCGTCAGCCCACACCCGCTATCATCGAACGTCGCGTGTTCCGTGTCCGTCGAGATCTCTACATTGAGCGCGTTGGTGGTGGGGTCGCGGACGAGTCTGTACGGCGAGTCGGAGGCGTTGTGCGTGTGTGTGGTTGAGGCAGGGGGCGGGGCGGATGTGTTGAGTGATTTGACGAAACAACGCTCTTTCCAGCGCATGAGGATGTATTCCTTGTTAAGCACCGAGTCGTACCATTTCCTGCTCGTTAGGGCTTTGACGACTTCATCCTCCTTCATGTCGCAGAACGGCGGCAGTTTGCGCCAGTACATGGCGTCGTTGGCGACGGTGCTCTTGAAGCTCTCCGTCAGGAGGGTGTGTTGGTTGAAGTCGAGGATTTCGCCTTCGAGGTAGGTTGTTATCGAGGAGGTGCGCGTGTATTGCTGGGAGACGAGGGACTGGTGCGGGTGCGGGTGCGAAGGTACGTTGTACGCTTCCATGGTGGCGCTGAGCGTCATCTTGGCCCAGTCGACGGCGTGGATGGTGACTTTGACGGGCCAGCGGTCTTGCTGGGCAGGCACGGGGGCAGGCACGGGGGCGGGTTCGGGGGAGAGCTGCGAGGTTCGACTTCGAGGCGTGGAGTAGCTGTTCGCGAGCCAGGGCCGGGTGGGCGGAGGCAGGGTCGAGAGGGCAGCCCCGCTGGATGCGTCGTAGAAGCGCCATTGTGATGAATCTGAGGCAGTCCCTGGCGCGGTCGCGGTCACTGTGGCTGCTACGCTCGTAGCGTGCTGGCACCCCGAAAGCACTGCGCCGGGTGCCAACCACGACGTCTCAGCGGGCGGCGGTATTGCCGCTGTGTCTGTCAGGAAATCGGTATACTGCATGCAGAAGTAGTCCTTGCTCAGGAAACCCGCAGCCAGCGCATGGTTCAGGCTGTCGTCTATCGTCTCTGCATGCCGTATCCGCGAGAGGTACTTGACCGCCTGTTCGAGCAGCGCAGACGCAGCGGGCGGCGAGTTGGAGGTGCGGTGGTCGAGGTAGCTCCGCCGGTACGACGAGTCGGCTCTTGAAAGCATATCCCGCCGCTCGCGGTCCAGCGACCTGTTCTCGCTGGCGGCCAGGCGCTGCAGGGCCATCTGGCGGGCGCTCTCCGACATGAAGCGCGCCTGCGACTCGCTGTGCTGGCTCGAGCCCTGGCGGCTGTTGGCGTCTCTGTCGCGGTCCGTATTGTAGCGCGACAGGTACTCTCTGCGCGCAGAGAAGCGCGGATGGCGGCGCACACTCTGCAGTATCGCTGTCGACCGCAGCGACTCCCCGCCCACGCGCTCTGAGCTCAGCCGCGTGGATATGGACCGCACGCGCTCCCGCTCCGACTCGAGCTGCGAGCGCCCCAGCACGCGCAGAATTTCTGGGTGCGTGTTGGGCTGGTCGCGGCGCAGCTCGTCGAGGATGTGGTCCAGCTCCTCGTCGTCGGCCTCGGTGGCGGGCGACCAGTCATACAGGCTGTTGGCGCTGGGCACGCGGTCTCCATATTGCGAGGCGGCGTTGGAGTCTTCCAGGCGACTGAGGCGGCTCATCACTCGTCGCAGCCGGTCGCCGTGGTCCGGGTCGTCTCGCTGGCGCTCCAGCAGGCGCAGGTGCTCTCGTGACCGGTCCAGGCGGTCCTGCACCTGTCGCTCGCGCCGCCAGTATTCGGCGCGCAGATGGTCGTGGTCGTGGTCGTGGTCGGGGTCGTGGTCGGGGTCAGCAGCGGCGTCGCGGTCGTCGCTGTGGGTGCCGAGCGTGGCGGCGAGGTCGAGGATGTCGGAGTGAGGGCTTTCGAGTTGGCGCAGGGCCGACGAGAGGAACGGCTCGGGGTCCTATACGTGCAGGGAAGCCGTGTCAGTCACTGGCCGCAGCATCATGCACTACACTGCACCTCCGACTTCGAAACGGGCAGACGGCGTCGACTCACAGAAGAACTGTCGGGCATGGTAGCGCGAGTGATCAGACCAGGCTATGACGATGCATGCGCATCGCGGTAGACAAGCGGCGGCGGGGTGCAGCTCTATCTATGCAGATGCGCGGGCAAGCGGGCGCGATGAAGACGAGATGGTCAAGACGGAGAATTTAGCTATCGTCAAGAAACGATAGAACAGACGTTCGCAGGCACGGCTGCGGCGTGAGACGTGACAATCAGATGTTTCGTCCCAGGTCAAAGCCGGCGTCTCCAGCACAAGCTTCGGCGAAACATGTGCCTGGCACAAAGGCGTGCTATGCTATGCTGCACCGCCCGCCGCACCGTCTACCGGCTATCGTCACCGTCCCGCTGCGCCGTCTACTAATCATCACACTGCTCAAGGGAATACAAGGCAAACTCCATGTGCGCCATGTGATGTGATGTGCGTGCGTGCGTGCGTGCCTTCCTTCCCCAGAAATCGCTTCGACTCATGCGGTACCGACGCCACGGGCTCTGATCTGCCGAGCCGCTCGACTGGAGAAGTTGCTGTCAAGGTCCACCGAACATCACTTGGCTCATCTCACATGTCAAACTCGACCTCTTCTTTGCTTGTAAAAATTGTGTTTTTTTTAATTAACTTTAAAGTACTTGGGTGAAGCATGCTTCGTGCCAGCATCCATTCACGTCCTCGGATCTACCAGAGGAGTGCTTCTTCAGAGACTAGCTCGAAGTGTAGCAGATGAACCTACAGTCTCTGGCGTTCCGGCATTGCGAGTCCAGCGAGAAGAGGAGGGGCGGTGAGGCGCGCAGGCGTGTTTGCTCCGCAAGCAGAGGACCACTTCCTGTGAGGGGGACACGGCTGGCGTGCCCTTGTCTCGACCTTCGACCCACTCTCTCCCTTGACTCGCTCCGCCTTGTGCACAGAGACAGCTATTACAGCGACATGCCAGATGCCCGTGTATAACTTTTGTCGTCGCCGCTCAGCATATCCTGCTGACACTCAATGCCAGTCTGAGTGCGGCCGTTGAAACGTGATTCGTATCTCATGATGAGTTTGGCATGCCAGGTGCTCAGCAAAGAGATAGCAACCCACTCCCAACGTCAACGACATTAAAAACAAAAAACCAACCGAGTGTACCCGCCACGTAGCCGTGAGGCTGTTATCCCGTCTTTCTTGTTCTGACCGCAGGGAAATGCCCGACATGCAGTGCCTCCCAGAGATGCTATAACCCAAGAGAAAAGAAAAGACCCGGTCTGGCCGATGGTATGATGATGACAAAGGGAATAAAACGCTTCGCTGGAAATGACAAAAAATGAGCAGGTATCAAAGGAAAATGTACGAGAGAAGAGGAGAGGAAAAAGACACGCTCGCTAAAATCGATGATAACTCCGTCCCATGCGTGGTTGGTGTCATGATGTCACGGGGTGAACATCATGTCGTGCATATCGCATTCGTCGTGTCGGCGTAGCATAAGGTTGGTGCGCAAGCAACCCAAAGGAAGAGCAAGGGGACTGGCCAGGTCCACGCTTCCCAGCTTCGACATGGTGAGAGAGACAGCAGGTACCACAGTATCACTTCTGCGCTTATACAAACGCTGCGTACTGTGGTGCGAATCCTGTGTCCCATCCGAATCCGCCGAATCCTCCGTGCACCGCGCTTGACCCGCATTGCTGGGCCAGCACACTCGGCAGAGGAAGGGCAGGGATCGGTGCCGAAGCCGGTGGCGGGCTGTAGTACGAACTTGACGTGTAGGGACTCGTGCAGTTGTATGGCTGGCTGAAAGATGGCGTGGGCGATGGCAGCTGGATAGCCTCGAAGCCCATGGTGCCCATGGTGCTCCAGAAGGATGGCTGGGTCTCACCGCAAGTTCCAATTGTCGGGCTGGGAGTCGATGGAACAACTCTCCAAGAGTCCATCGGCGCAGCGTGTGACACGGGAATGTGCTGTGTTGGCGCCCACCAGTTTGCAGATCCGGGCGAGCTTGGGAGAAGCGGTGCTGGTCGGACAACGTCGACGATCCTCGGTGGCGGGGGAAGAAGAGGAAGGAACAGTCCCATGATGGCGCTCTTGACGTCCTCGCCTCGTCCCTCGAGTAGCTCTCCTGCGCCATCCTCTTCAAGTCCTTCGAGCGCCCGTACACCAGTGCGGAATACGTAGCGGTTGACCGCCTGTACGAACTTGTCCTGAAGCTTCTTGAGCTGCTGCTCCTTCTCGGCCCACTCCCATGTGCTGGCAGACACGTCGACCGAGTAGATGTCCTTGTGGTACTCGATAAGCGCTTCGATGGTCTCTGGTGTAAGCTTGAATGCAACCTCATGTTGTGACACCATGTCAACGTGTACGACATAGGCCTCGATGTGGATTAGCTGATAGTTGAACAGCGCTTCGACCAGTGGGTTGGCATCCTTGCGCAGTTCCGAATCCGGGGCCTTTGGAACCATTATGGAGCATAATGACCACATGGCGTTGGGACCCGAGAGTGTTTCTGTCAAGCACCGCGTATGTTGCTGTACGCTGTTGAGTGGTCGCTTGACTCGGTTGACTCTCTTCAGGGTCTGGGTTAACCATGGCTCAACCTTGGAGTTGAGGACGACGTTGACGGTAGATCGGGGCGCAAAGGCCGCAGCCGATGCGGGTAGTAATTGGATCGGCATTGTGATTGGTCGGTGTGTGCGCGAGACGGTGCGATATTATGTGGGACGGGGTATCAACGAAAAGAGAAGAACAAAAGAGAGGGTAAAGAGGAGTCTCAGGCGGATATAATTTTTTTGCGAGCTCGCCTTGGGGAGGGAAGAGACAAGAAAGGGACGGGCGAATGAGGAGGGAGAGAGGGCGAGGTGGGAGGTGGAGGGTGAAGAGGCTAGTGGTGGAGGGTGGGATCTCTTAAGAGCTTACGAGGGACGATCGTGGGCCACTCGGCGTGGCCACACAACTCGGCAAGGATTTCATGCACACTGCCCCGTTTGGCTGCACTGCGCATCTAGCTTGTTTAAACGTGCATATGGGCGAGAGTATGCATGCTGCAGGCCTAGTGGGATCTAAGCTGACTGTCGGCCACGGCGGTCGCGTTGCGCACGCGTGGATAGGCGGATGCCTGCGCAGAAGAAGATTGCGATGCCCTCATGGCTGCCATAGTCGTGCGAACGCCCATCCGGGCCATGCGCGCGCGGAAATGACAGCAGAACCGGCGCCTGATCAGCCTTTCTGGTGGAAATGGCAAAAGCACACCGTCGACCATGACTGACTACTGCCGTCAACCGCTTTGGACCATGGCAGCTGAGCCGGAGCTCTCAGACGACCATGCATATCCGCTGCCAAAACTTGATCGGGAGGCCGCACAGGCAACGCCCTGGCAGTCGGACACGCGCCTCAAGCGAAAGCAGCAGAAGGCACATGCTTGCGACTGCGCTTACCTGCCCGACGGCGAGCATCTTGGTGTTGCGACATTGCACGGATTCCAGAAGCCTTCTGAGCGGCCAAATGGAGAGCCCACCGCAGCGGCATTGGCTCCCAATTGGGACAACTGCGGGTCAAGGACGACGGCGGATATTCGACGGCCTGGCAGTAATAGTGTTTCTAAGGGTTCAGGAAGGTGGGTGTAGACGGTGTAGTCTTGGAGCATCTACAGGCCGACGTTGCTTGACGCTAAAAAATCTAAAGATGGGCTGAGTGCTACCAGCCCAATAGGATGGTCAGGCAGGGATCTGAAGCAAGGTTGCTGCCAGGACCAAAGCTCCCAGCAGCCCGCAATCATGTGAGTGCGGCCGTCCAGACAAGGTCCAGACGGAGTTGAAAAGCGCAGAGTCCCATCGTCGAGTAGCTTCGGCGCGTGCTGAAGCAGGACGCGATTGCGCGACGTCTCCGTGCTCGAGCAGTCCTGCCATGTCGACTATGACGATGCTGTTGATCTGGGAGATCCATGGATACTTTTCGAGGTTGCGCCACTTCGCCAGTAGCCGAAGCAGAGCCCGCGAGCTCCGAAGTGGCTGTGTATGGCGGTGACGAAGACCTTGAGCAGATCGTCCTCGGAGCACGCGAGTACCCATCCGGCCGCCCA
The DNA here is from genome assembly GCA_022559985.1 of Parastagonospora avenae f. sp. tritici 18332-5. Classification (NCBI taxonomy): domain Eukaryota; kingdom Fungi; phylum Ascomycota; class Dothideomycetes; order Pleosporales; family Phaeosphaeriaceae; genus Parastagonospora; species Parastagonospora avenae. Next base: position 287,112 of record JAFJTR010000017.1, read on the forward strand.
TCAAGCCGTTTCTTAGCAGGTAGCATCTCGTCATGCTCGCGCCGGCCGATGCTACCACCTACCGTCTGTTCACAGGAAACGGTCGCCTGTGTTATTCGTGCAGTATTTCAACACTTGCTGATCTCTGCGCGTTCGCTGCGCGATTATTGGCGTCGAGTTTCCTCCAGAGAGAAGCAATGCAAGGCGATTACGCATATGTACGTGGCCCTATCGATAACATGCCACATCTGCCATGTTTCATGAGCTGCATCTGCGCCACTGAAACAGGAATCGCGGGGCAAGATGCGGCCGCATTTCAGACCGGCTGTGGCGGTTGGCCATGGTATTCCTGCTAGATTTGCGCAAGGGACCCACTGCGAGAATATTACGCATATCGCATGAAGTCGAGTTGGGCCGTGGTCGCTCTTCGGTCGCTTGTGTCTTCAGCTCAGCAAGGATGGTGGCTCAAGATCAGGTGGGCTAACCACGTGCCACTAAAAGCCGAAGCGAGCCTCGTCTGCCCTCCGACTTCGTGGCAGGTTCCATTTGCTCCGCCATTGCAATACATCATGTGTACTTCGTGCCCTCTGATCCATCATTCTCGTCATCGCTATTATCGACACATGTATATGCGTCCCTAGCGAGTTTCATGTTTTGCTGGCGAACAACGGCCGCCGGTGGGCTGCATGCACTGCGACGTGGGCTGATGACTCACTGCGGCAGTTACCACGAAAACCTAAAGAGAAAACTGACCGCTTCACTGTCAAGACCCGTTTCCAAGCCAGGTCATGCAAGCTGCAATTTCTTCCATCCCGTATCCTGTTCGCGTTCGCTTTTCGACTGGGCCTTCAACTGCACCTTCATCCCAAGCCCTTCAAAGTCCCAGCTGCACAAGCGAGACCTCGAGGCATTGGATGCTTTGCCGACTCAACTGATCACAGGGTATCGCAGATACTACGTCCAGCGGAAGCATGTCCAAATCAGGGTTGCAATCCAGTTCGTGCATGTAAAGGCATGTTCTTTGTTACCTTTGTTACACAAGGCGCTCGTCGTTCGCTCGCAAAAGTCGCTCAATATACATGCAAACTATTGACTATCGCCATTGGCTCGGACACATAGTCCTGCAGAGTAAGTGTGGGCTGCGATCTCCGCAAGCACAGGCGAGTACCCAAACCTTGGTTGTTGTACTGCAGTGCCAATACACCGAAGAGAAAGAAGAAACGGTTGGCACTCTCTGAGCCAGGGCTCTGTCAGCTACAGTCCGGCTTCTTGGAAAGTCCGCTCCGAGATAGGGACCTGCACTTCACCCCCATCCGTCCCGATCAAGGTTGTGGCGTGTCTTTGCCGCCCCCAACATCCTTGGAAGGGAAACAGGGGGGCCGGGGAGCACGGTTGACCAACCCCGTGGATCTCAACACACCCTCAGATGTGTCCGACATGTCAACAACTTCAGATGCGAGACTAGGCGATCGGGGCCTTCGGCTCCTGACGCTAGTCGAACGCCTTTGCAAAGAACAGAGACAGCCTCACCCTGCCTCCGCAGTCCGGAAATCTATTCCGTCGACAAGCAATGCTGGCCCTTACCTCATTCGAACACTCATGCATTCAAGCACCTGTGCCCGGGATGCGAACTTGGTGCATTATCACTTATCCAGGTCGGCGCTTCGCGATACTGCTCGCTGTTTTGGAGCATCTCAACGAAATGGGCAGGATCTAGAACCCGTCTCACGCAGCCGCTGACGTCTCCACCACTGCTCCACACCGATGTCCCGCAGAGCATGTTCTCCCTGCGGAAACGGTCAGCCGTGGTAGGTGCCCAAGAAACGCGGCAGTGAAGGGTTCAATGCGTGATCTATGCAGTGCTTAACCACTGGCGACAAGACTGCACATCATGATCGCCGTCTAGCGATGCATGCTCAAGCGAAATGTATCCCCAACTTCATCTCCACTTTGCTCACTTGCTCATCAAAGCTAATCGGTACATGTCCTGCTTTGGGTATCATGCATGACTGCAAAAGCAACGGCGAAGTCGACAAGCAATTCAAGCCGAACGACCGCCTAGCTTCCTTTAGTGCCTGATCAGCAACAATATACTGTATGCCTCACTTCTGAAGCTACTGTAGCACTCTTGGGTCTTGTACAAGGAAGTTCTCGGTCGGAGACGGCACTTTTCTGTGGGAGCTAAGATAGGTGAGCACCGAGAGTCTCCCCTCCCGCCGGGCCAAAACAGTGACACATCTGCGCAGTGTTCTAGAATCAATATATGGGCTTAGCATCTTAGCCTCTCGAATTGCTCCCAAGCTGGGGATATGCTTGCTGTCTTCTTCCGTTGGGAAAACAGTCATGGACATGAAGCTACACGTGGTCTCTAATCCGCCTTCAGGGGCAACAGTCACGAAACATCACAGTCATATGATGGATCCAACCAAGCACCAGTTCCTGAGCACAATGTCGCCCCAATACCGCCAACAATCTCGCTGTTCTCAAACATACACCGCACCTCCCCTAACTCACCCAATCCGCCCGGGACTCGGCGCTACTTCCCCACTCTCCCAAACCCTCTCCTCCGCTCCCAGCACAAACTCAATCACCCCGCCCTCAACCATGACATCCTCATGATTGACCCAATTCTTCGTCCAAGCAACCCCATTCACCTTCACACTCTGCACATAGTAACTATCCTGCCCCAGCCCCTGCGCCGTGATGCGCAGCGTCCGGTTATGATTCACTGTCATGTTCACGTCCGGGAACCAGGGCGACGAGAGCAGGTACATGGGCTGTGTCACGACGGGGTACAGCCCGAGCATTTGCCATATGAGCCATGAATTGAGCGCGCCGGCGTCGGAGTTTCCGGGGAGGCCGTAAGGTTGGTTTTTGAAGCTGCAACATGTCAGTATGAAGGTATGAAAGAAGGTGATGGGACTGGGACGTACTATTGCCTCGCGAGTTGGCGGGACACGTGCACGCTTTTGTAGGATTTGTTGATGTAGTTGTATAAGTATGGTGTTTGGAAATCTGGTTCGTTTCTACGATTCCGAGTCAGCAATTACATGGAGGTTAGGAGAGAGGTTAGACAGTACCCAATGTTCATCAACGTGTTTATCCCAGCGCCGTTGACTCCGAGGTCTTGCTGGCTACTATTCGGCTGGAACATATAATCCAGCCTCCGTTCAAACGCATCTGCCCCGCCCATGAAGCCGATCATAGTCTGCATATCGTGCGGGATATTGAACGAGTATTCGAACGGCGTGGCCTCGTAAGTAATCGCGCTCCACGAGCAATCTCCACACTTTGCTGGATTATATCCAGAAGAATTGAACGTGCCATTCGCCAGCCTCGGTGTCAGGAATCCCATAAACTCAGGCGTGGTGTTCGTGCTTTTGACATTATGATCCCAACTCTTCTGCCACCCCATCGAGCGGTTCAAATACTTCTCCACATCACCTGGCTTTACACCGCGCGCGACTTGACTGAGCGCGAAGTCATTGACTGCGTATTCCACTGTGCGGGAGATACACCGCTCGTTGCGATCTTGACTCACGTATCCCAACTCGATCCAGTCTTTCAGCGCCGCGCGACCTTCTTTATCTTTGAATCGCAAATCGGGGACCACTTCGGCGTTCTTGAGCATCGCGGCGTATCCGTCTGTCCAGTTGATTGCGCCGCGGAGGCCCTTGACGTAGGCGTCGGCGAGGACGTTGTCGGCGTTGCTGCCGCCTTGACTGAGGCCGTTGTAGTTGCCAGACCGACCGTCTGGGAGGAAGCCGTCGTGGCGCCAGATATCGATGAGAGCGCGGATTTGAGCTTCGTATGCTTCAGGCTGGATCAAGTGGTGGAGTGAAGTGGTACAGCGGAATGTGTCCCCTAGTGATGGGTTAGCAATATTGGATCTAGATGTGCCAGCGAACTTACAGATGGCGTAGAAGTCGTCATAGTACGGCTCATCGGAATCCCAGAGCGGGTTCTCGCCAGTGCGGTTTGATGGCATCAGGTGGGAGAAGTAAAGCATCGAATACAAAAGTGTGAGGTCGGTCTTATTGGCGGATGCGCCTGTGTCCACGCTGATGGTGCTGAAGATGTCTTTGTTCCACACATCTACAGCAGCATCGATCGTCTCCTGCAGCTCCCAAGATGGTATCTCTTCATCCCTGAACGCGCATGCCTGCTCTTCCGAAATAAAAGATATACCAATCTTCGAGCGCACACAAGAAGTAGCTTCGGTCACATTCCAAGTAAACAGCGCTCCAACAGTGTCATATCGACTCGCCGCCTTCCTACTCTTCCCTCCCATGTTTGGTGTAGTCGAGTTCTCCGCATTGAAAGCCCGAGCCTGACCAGGCACCGAATCGAACTCTGCGCAAAAGAAGACTTTGTACGGCGCGCCTTCATTCCAGCCAGCTTCATAGACGCCATAACCTCGATACTCCTTGCCATCCTCTGAGACGCTGATTTCGGAATCGACGTATCGCTGCGTACATTTACTCCCGCGAGCACTAGGTAATCTGTGCGTAAGATCCACCAGGACATTCCTCTCTCCGGGAGGGAAGCTGTATTCCACGATACCCGCATGAGCAGTCGCTGATAATTCAATCGTAACGCCGCTTTCCAGATCGGTCCTGAAATACCCCACACCCGCAGTCTCGTTGCCCACGCGATGTTGCCAGTAGGTGCGATTATTCAGGATATCCACCGGCGCAGCCGTCGTGGTGAGTGGCATTTGAGAAATCACTCCGTACTTTGGACACCCTCCTGTTCCGCTGACGTGTATCATGGAAACGCCCGTTACGTTTCCTTCGGGTGTGTAACCGCCATTCAGAACGGCCATTTGTGGGTTGGTTTCGTAGGTGTCGATGCCCATTTTGACGACGCCATAGGGAACGGCACCGCCGACGAAGATATCGCCTCCGCCAAAAGCTCTGCCAGGCGTGGGTCCTTCGGCTCCGATGAATGGATTAACATGCTGCGCATAGTCGACTTGACTTGCTGCTACGCTTGCGAGCGCAAGCAGCAGTATGTTCGTGAAGCCGGTCATGGTGGTTGTCCTGGAGGTGCTCGCGACACCATGAAGCGCGAAAATTTCCAGGTGCTGGGAGCGGCCATGTCTTCAAGCCGCATCTTGCCCTGAACAGTCGGTGTGACTATGCTGAAGACAGTACGATCTGTTCTAGAATTGTTCCGAAACCCCGAATGTTCTGCAAGACTGCGGGGCCCCGCGCTCGTCAAGGATCGTCTAGGACAAGAAAAGATGAAGTTGCGTCATTTCCAATGTTTAATCCAGGGACGACAAGGCGCTACGGTACAACATTTCGCGAAACTTGGTGATCACCGTTGGGGTTTGTCTCAATTGAGATAGGTACCGATGTACCTGGTCATGTGCCTCGGTTAAGGCCATCCGCATTCGCGATTTCGATATGATATTTAGGTATGCTGAACACTCAAGGCCATCATATTTTCCATTGTGTAATCGAGAAATTCTGCTTTAAAAAGCTTGATCCTGACATGACTTTGCAATCGACGTGCTCACATGTTTTGGTTGGATTTGTTGCAAATCTCAAATGACCGCAACTGCAAATGATGGAGTGATTCATAGCATAGCATAGCATAGCAGATATCATATCTCGAGCTTCGAAGAACAACATCAAGTGATAAGTCCGTGTAACAATCGTGTTGACTGATGTTACGATCGACGTCGGTCGCTTTTGGGACGAGCCTCCAACTGGTTTAAACAGACCCCTATCTCGGTAGCGACACGAAGCTCATTGAGGAAGTATACTCATTATCGCTTTTAGTACTTCGATGTGTTTGAAGAGAACCATGAAGCCGTATTGTCTTACATATATTAGGTTTGCACCGTCATCGTGGCCAGCACTTCAAGTCCGGACTTTCTGCCTTCAATCGAACTGTCGTATGCCATATGCCATGCCATGTACCGTGTCAACACGATAATTATGAAAACATTTCTGGCCAAAAAAAGGATACTGCAGCCGAGAACCTCGTACCGTCGTACGAAAGCCACGTTAGTCAGTAATGAAGTCGGAATTCTCGGCGCCGAGTCAGCACCGTTCGGCAGTTGCTTCTGTGTGTCAAAGTCACAACTGCCGTCTGATTCCAAGCGCACAGGACATCGCTATCAGCAAGCTAGCTATCTAGTTGTGATCTCACAGCGTCGGCAGTTCAGAAATAGCATACACAGGACCGAGGATATCCAGGCGTTCTGCGAGATCTCAGGAGGTCTGAGGGAGATTGAGATGTTATCTGATACCGTGATACTGTTCCGCAGGCAAAATCCAATGATATCGAGCTACGAATATTACGTGCATTACGAATTTGAGGCGAAACCGTTTTGCTGGATGTTGTGATCGTTTGATGGCGGCTACCCCGCGCCCCCGGAGCGTCATCCCCGCGCTCTTCCAAGCGCGCAGCCAAAGCCAGCGGCCCACTATCGTCATCTCGAACCTTCAAAAACAACTGCCGACACACATAATCGCGCGCAAGGTGAACACACACAATGCCGGTGCCGATTGAAACCCGAAATGAATGGCTGGAGCGCCCGGGAATTGTCGTGTTGCCCTGTGCCTTTCATGCAATATATCAGACGCCCGACAGCCTCCAGTGTGCATTGTAGTCGTGGCTGCTTATCCTTCTAATCATTTCGTAACCTGGAATTCGGATCGATCACACTCGGGTTTAATCTCAGTCAGGCACCATGCTCGCTAACGAGATACTTCCTATCCTCGTTAGATATTGGCCATTTGTGACCGTGTCAGTCGTTGCTGCGTTCTTGCTAAGTAACAAGTACTGGAAAGGCTTGAACAAATATCCAGGTCATTGGGCGGCTGGCTATAGTAACTGGTGGAGATTGTGGGATGTCAATAAGAGGAACCACCATTGGACCACGATCGCATTACACCGGAAACATGGAGACATTGTACGATTGGGACCGAACGTCCTGTCGTTTGCGGATCCAAAGGCAATCAAGGCCATCTATGGGTTGAACAAGGGCGTCGAAAAGGTACGTCACTACAGTGCTGTTGGACAATTTGCAAAAAACAGCAGCTAATGTTCCACAGTCCGACTTCTACCCGGTTCAGGGCGCGGTTTCCAAGGGTAAAACACTATACTCGCTCTTCTCAACGACTGATGAAGACTTTCATGCAAAATATCGTCGATGCGTAAACAATGCCTTCGCCATGAGCTCGCTCGTGAACTACGAACCTCTTGTCAGCTCGACCCTCACATACTGGTTAGACAAGACAGATGACATGTTTGCGAGCACCGGCAAGAGCTGCAACTTCAACCAATGGCTGCAGTTTTTTGCATTCGACGTCATTGGAGAGTTGACGTGGAGCAAGAGGCTGGGCTTTGTGGAGGGCAACAAAGACGTGGACAACATTATCGGATTCTTGGGCAAATTTTTCGATTATGTTGCACCAGTAAGAAACTCTCCGCTTTTATGATTTGCGCCATCCGCTAATCTTTGAATCAGGTTGGGCAAATGCCAATACTTGATCGTATCCTCTGGAAGAATCCCATCAGTCTTTTTGCCCAGCGCATTGGTCTCGACAAGCGCGTTCACCCAGTCACCCTCTTCGCCCTCAGCCGCTCCAGTGAGCGCGCTCAGCAAGTTGAGAAAGTCAAGCGCTTTGGACTATCCGACGACGAGAAGGCTAATCCCCGCGGTATTGACCTTTTATCCAAGTTCGCTCAAGCGAGCCACGACCACGACTTCATGGACGACAACCGCATTCTTTCGACATGTACATCGATGGTCTTTGCTGGTTCAGAAACCACGGCAATCTCCCTGTCTGCCGTCTTTTACTTCCTCGTCAAGCACCCGCGCGTGTACCACAAGCTGATGGCAGAACTCGACAATGCTGTCGCAGACGGAACAATCGAAGACCGCCCCGACCGCACACTTTCATGGCCCGAAGCCCAGAAACTGCCTTACCTCGACGCCGTTGTCCAGGAATCTTTCCGACTACATCCTGCACCTGGCCTTATCCTCGAACGCGTCGTCCCACCGCAAGGCATGCAGATTCTCAACGAGTTCATCCCCGGCGGCACCATCGTCGGCTGCAACGCATGGGTTGTACATCGCCGCCCAGAAGTTTTTGGCTTCGACGTTGATGTGTTCCGCCCTGAGCGCTGGCTTGATGCTAGCCCGGAGAAGTTGAAGGAGATGAAGGGCACGATGTTGCAGTTTGGTGCGGGCGCCAGGACATGCATCGGCAAGAACATCAGTTTGTTGGAAATTTACAAGCTGGTGCCGAGTTTCTTGAGGAGGTTTGAGGTGCAGCTTGAGAACCCGAGTAAAGAGTGGAAGACGCATAATGCGTGGTTTGTGGGGCAGAAGGAGTTTAACACGAGGTTTCGACCGAGGGCGTAGAGCCGTCTGGTCAAGTTTATAAGTATGTCACATACCCATGTCCCTATTTTAGCGTAACGATTCCATAGTATATACACTGAGACTCAAATAATTTGTACAGTTCTCCTACTTCGTCGTGACAAACCACTGATCTGCTTCGAACTCAAGGTTCGTTCCGGGTTGTCCCAACGGATCTACGAAGATCTTCATGTCGACATCCGCAGTCATCAAGTCAAAGACGCGCATCATAACATATACCTGTGAGGGTCGCGCGAATTGGCCCAATTTCATCATCTCCATCTGCAGCTCAGAGTTAGCGCCTGTTCGCTGGCAATATAGCTGGCCTGGAGAAGGCACTCTTACCCGTTTATACTGCCCGCCACTCATGTAAAATCGAGTGCCACAAGGCCCCGTCGTGCTCTTGACTTCGAGGTAGTACTCAATAGGGTACTCGTCAAAATCATGGTCTTCGCGGATCTGGGGTGGGAAATCACCCTCGGAATGATCCCGCAGGTATCGAGTAAGCTCGTCCGATTCAATTTTTCATGTTTTCGAAGCGCATAGACTGGGATAATTCGCCGCGAATGGTGCTGCGCCAGTTCGCTTCAGTGAAGTTGGGTAGGTTGAGGGTAGTGAGTAGCTCGAATACCTAGGTGTGTATTAGTACATAGGTTTTTCAAAGACGCAGAGACGCTTGGAAGATGAAAAAAAGACATACATCTGCTTCACCAGCCACGCCGATGCGACGATCATGGGTGAAGCTATTTCCGCTACGGACGCCACAGGTAGCTGAGTGATCGAACCCGCAAGTTTGTCCACGCGGTACCGGTATTGGTTGATAAACTTCATCTGCTTCGGCATTGCGATACCTATGACCTGCTTGACGAGCGCTTCCAACGACCTGCTCAATCAGTTCAGGATATTGCTCCGGTGGTGCTGTCTCAACAAAGACTTCTGGATCTTCCCTGGACACCGAGCGACGGTAACGTATTGGTGTTTCTTCTGGCGTGATGGGACCAACACTTATGTTCACCAGAGTTGCTGTCTCGCTTTCTGCAATTTTTGAGGCTGGGGTGCTCAGTCTTTGTTCAACAGTGACGTCGGAAATGACAATCACTGGCCTTTCGATCCATTCCACGGATGAAATGTCTTGCTCGATCAGAATGTTTTCGAGATCCAGAAGGCTACATGACATGATACTAGATATGTCAAAAGTGGCACTGAGCGGTACTTCCAGTATGGTCGCGAGTTGTTTCGGTAGCTGTGACCTGTAGCAGCTTCGGCGCTGCTGTTTATCCGCTGGGACGTATATTTTGATTTACCCATCCGAGAGGTTGTGATGTATAGCTAGCCTATCACTCTCAACGCTGATTGATCTGCTCGGCAGACCGAGCACTAGGTTAGTCGTTATGCCATCAGTGGTGTATACGACCGCTTGCGATATCTGCTCGAAAAGCGCAGGGTCGTTATGCAAGGCTTTACTGCTCTTGTACTTCGCAGCACAGATGTACCATGTTAACACATGTCATAGAACTAAAAGTATGGTGTCTGAAATGCTCCTACGCATGGTTGAGACTCTGCACTTACCAATACAATGCACAAGCTCTAACATTTAGCTGCTGAGATAGCTGTTCGTCCTCAACCAGTGTTTCACCAACCACTGAAACCTCTCTAACTATCGAGGAGAGGTAGCGTTGAGTCAGACCCATGTGATCAAACACGACATGTAAGATTTGTACTTCATGCACATCGAAATCTAGCAACACGTCTTGATCAGCTAGCGCATCGCAGTATCGTTGGTGATCCGCGATAGCAAAGTCATCCGCTTTGCAAACAAGCACTGAGGCGCCTCCACTTATCTTCTTTGGTAGAAACATCGTCTCCTTGAGGTTCGTCAAAGCCTTTGACACACTGTCACCGATGGATGTTCGTGCTAACATCATGCCTATCTCAATGAGGCGAGTGCGGATGTCATGAACGCGCGGTGAAGGCGTTTCCGCCATACGCTTAACCTCGTTGATGAGTAGGCTGTGGCTCGCTCTTTTGACATTGAGCCGACTGACGAAAAAGTCCTCGAGACTGTTGTATAGCGCCGAAAGGTCTTGGAAGTCAGAAAGGGCAAAGGGGCTATGCCACACGCACGTCTCTAGTGTATGCCATGTGCCATCCTCGCCCAATATCATCTTACCTTCCTTGAATCTGGCTCTAGCCATGAGTCAGCGAATATTCAGGTAGAACACATAATGTGTGTACTAGAGAATAGTCCCAGGTAGCTACTAATAACTTACTTGATGGTACGCCAATCGTCGTCGTTGCTCGCCTTGGAGGCCAAGAAAGCATAGATATCATGCATGATTGGTATACTCGTGTGGTTAGGATGACACCTGCGGCGATAGGTGATTTCGTCCAGTATGTCTTCCAATATCAGATCTGGTATCTCAAGAATTTTCGCGAAGAAACCATCCAGCAAGTCATCTCTTTCACATGACCTCGACAACACACATTTGGAAGTGATGAAGTCAGGCCATCTAATATGCACTCATTACTGCACACTCATTCAGTCTTATGAATGTCCCAGATCAAGTAATTGTCGACGAAAAACGAACTGTAGAGAGTTAGCACAAGACCCATGTAATACAGGCTTATTATGATCATAATACCGAGTAGAAGTATAGTCCGCTAGCGTTGCCAAACATGCAATGCCTCGGTAGATCTCCACTACCTCTTCCAATTCCGGCTCGTGTTCTTCATTCTTTGAGATGATGGCCTGTTTGTAGAACTCCATATCCGGCTTTAAACACACGCCAAAGTCTTCGAGGAACTTCCATGACCTGTAACTCGTCCCGTCCAATGTACCTTCTGGCACAGCAAAGAGCGGTACATTATCATAATCAACCCCTAACTGATCAAGTTCTGCGAGAATGTCGATCGTTGGGAGATAAGAGTCGGGCAAAAGCTCGGTATCGCCCGATCTACAGGCTACGGAGCAGCAACCAAGCTCTGCTGCAACCAGTTGAGCGCTTTTTTGATAGACATCCCAGTGTGCCCTCAGCGTGCCCAAAAATTTGGCTGCATTGAGCTCAAGCACACATTGGAGTCCGGGTGACAAGCTGTAATTTCCATCCCGTCCAGCACCCAGTAAAGCTGGAAAATACATGGCGCCAGTCGCGCGAACGAGCCATGCCTTCCAGTAAAGGTTGTTTACACGGACTCCAGACAATTCTGCGCTGAAGATGTCTTGTGATAATATGTAGTAACCCCAAGTCGGCGGGACCAAACGGTGCATGTCGAATTCGCCATTCGAAGGAAGGTAAAGCTCGAGATCGATGGCTTGGCGTGTGGCGCCGAAGAATCCAGGAACCCTCATCCAGGGCAAAATGTCATCTGGGTCGTAATGCTGACAATACATGTATCGAAGCTCTTCTTTGATTCCATGAGCCGCTGGCGATCCTTGGTGTCTTTCCTTGATTTTCGCAAAGACGACTTCCTTGCAGCAGTCTTCGACACCCAAGGCTTTGTAGAAGGCTACACGGCTACCATTGTAGGACGCTGCTTTATCAAGCAGCCTTAGATCTAGGCTGGCGGGTATTGGTGTGGTTCCAGTATACGCGAAGTACACTTTGTTAGAACCCCCAATGCTAGCACCTGGCGCGCCTATCCACTGCTTCCCTCCAGCTAAAGGGATGGTTCCGATTTTCTGATCCTCTGCTTGGCTTCGTTCACATAGGTGCTCTCAGGCTCCTTTAAAGCCATTTTGAAGAGATCGGCAAACGATTCGTGCCATGTGTCTGTCGGGTCCGTTGTTTTGAGCCTTGACTTTGGATTAACTAGATCTGCCTGGAGTAGGCTGATGAGTTCCTTCCAACCAATGGCTCCTAATCCTAGCTCCTTGAGGCGCTCAATATTTTCCACGGTATATTCTGCGGTCAGGTACATCTCATTCGGCAAATCCGGCAGAATCGGGTGTCCGAGATGTAGCGTCTTTGAGGGCATTATTCGCAACTGGGAAGCCAATTTGAAGTGTCTTCGCTTCCTAGTCTGAACGACGGGTTCCATCGTAAGGAGACTAAGCACGGTTTTATGCAGCCGCTTCCACACATGCTCCATGCTTTTAGCAGGCAGATAATCAAGCCAAGAGTATTTCAATGCATGGTCAGATGTAGTGAAGGTATTTGTGACAACAGAAACAAATGCATGGGCGATTTCGTCGCTGATTGCATCGTTGCACGCGCAATCGACCATGCCCTCTCTGCTTGGAGAGGTGATGAAGTCCGAATTGATCAAAAACTGTAGCAATTTGATTAACCACTGATCGTGGGCAACTGCAATGGCTTACCCGGAGTTCTACTAATTCTCGCACGGGTAAGAATGCAAATACGTGCTGACCAGAACTTGACGTCTTAGGTTGCCCCGTAAGCGAATGAATCGGAAATGCCAGCTCGACCACTGCCTCTCTGCGATGCTTCCGACGTCGATGATTCGGTATATTGTTCCTAATGGTTCGGAACAAGAGAAAAAGGCAATGTTCAGTCGTGGTGATACCGTCTCGTGCTCGTGTGCATGTGATGATGCGTCGCCATGGTTTTAGTTTGTCTTCTGACTTCAGAATTCTTGAAACCTTGCCGCCAACTCCTGTCACGTTGATATATATCATCTTAAGCCTCCGCAGGAAGAAAATGACTGTATCGGGTATGTCCTGTATGGCCTCGAGAAGTCGTGCGTAGTCTTTCTTGGCTTCCTTTGAGTATCGCAATGTTATTCTTGTTACTACGCCTCGCAGCAGGTTTTCCGGCGACGTATCCAAAGGTGTCACCATACCGAGACCGTCGTCTCCTTGTCGATGCTTGAAACAGAACGACTACAGCCCGGACTGTATCTTCACCTCATCCGCTATCGAAAATACCAACTTGAAGCCGAAGCCTTTTTCGCCAATATGATCATCATCTTCCGTAGCTTTCTTTGAGCTTCTACCCGTCGCGCATATAGCCTCGATATTCTTTCGTTTGAAGCCGTCCTCGTTGATCTCCACGATCAGGGTATTCGGCCCCACTTCGAACCGCAGGAAAGGCGACACATTGATGCTTTGGACGACACTAAAAGCAGAGTCGTCTGCATTCTGTATCAGCTCGTATAGAAAGCGATAATTCGACAAGTATAGCTGCTCTGAAATACTAGGACAGATTAGCCGATAGTAATAGGCATGTGGAGATCCTGACTTGGTAGTGTATGCAGCCTCAGTCTCTCACTTTAACTTCACGATATTGAAGATAACGTCTTGAGTATGCCTGCTATTCCCGCGAAGTTCCTGCAAGACTTCATCGTCTAAGTGGCCTTTATCAGCTCTTATGTTCTCAACAACAGACTGCGCTTCGATAGCAGTCGTTGGCTCGCGATCTCCAAGCTGTTTGAAAGTGTCACCGTGCTTGTTGAGACTGTCTGGAAGTTCACTGTCCATGGTCCGAGTATTGATGCGGTGGCGTTTAAGGATTGCTCTGTTGTATAGTGTACTGATGCAGCAGGGGAAACAGCGACGTAGTTTTGCTTGACGGCATGTCAAGTTCCGGGACAACCGAAGCGTCTATGTACGCGCCCATGCAGCTGCGCCGCACCCGTGCAGAAGCACGAAACATTTCAAGCCACGCCTTGTATGCCCACTAAATATGCAGACACGACTCCAGCTTGCTCCATTCTTTGCTTGAAGATCGAAGCGGCACGACACAATGGTCGGGAGGTTTCAAGGCTAACTTTTAGTATTATTGACCGTTCACCTGGTTTCTCTCTAGGTCGCTACTTGACGCCTTCCTGATTTCAAGTTAGCTATTTCTATTAGTAGATGATGTCCCGTTACAACCAGAAAGGTCACTACTACGAATTGTTGTTGGACCCTGATTTCTGGTGGGGATGCGTTTCAAACGTAGTTCTTGCGTCGTCTCTACAAATCCTGTGTTTGATGTGGGGGCGGACTCTCCCGCTTTAGGGCGGTAGCTATGGTGGCCTTTTAGTGCCGAACGGCGACAGCAGCTCCTGTGCGATGTTTCGGACTGCCTATCACTGCAATGAGTCTTTTATGGCTGTTCGGCATAGATCAACCATCATTTAATGGAATAGTGTTGTACAATTTGAAAAGCAATAAATTGTGTTGTTAATATCTGATATACCAAGTCTCGGCTGCATGCTCATATTAGTGACTTCAATGAATAGTATTGAACTAAAAGAAACAGTGAAAAAAGGACCGCGGGAAATTACGTGCTCGACAGCAATCGCTAGTCACTCCTCCCCATCGCGCCGCCTCCTCCATCTCGCAGGCCTCCATGCACATAGTTTGTTACAATATGCTTCATCTCGATGCGATGTTCACACCGCAGTGAACAATCACGTTCACATAACTCCAAAAACCTATCCACCTCCTCCGAACCCACCAGAACTCGCCGTAAAAGACTCCTCTCGACAACCAATACATGTGCTACGATGATATTTCGGCTTTTCGGCACTTTGACAAGTAGCAAATCCAGACTCAGTGTAGGACATGAGCGTGTCTGCTACCATGTCGGCTGTAGGAGGATCCAAACTTTTGTCGTGCATCATTGCTAGTATGTTCGGATGCAAAAAGTGGTACGTAGGATTGCCGAGTTCGCGAAGGACGTGATCAATGTCATGGGAAGTGATACCATGATTTTCGCGTTCCAGGGAATATCGCCCGATGAGTGCGGCCAAGATGTCGAAGTAGATGTAGCAAAGTAAATGGAATTTACATGTGCGTTTGTGTCGACAGAGACTACCCTTCCGGTACTCGGTCCAATCGTACTTGCAGTCAGGGCATGGCGTTCTCACTCCGGCTTCATGCTCTAGTTCAAGCCGTTCAGTATTGACATCAACAGCGTGGAAGATATCGCCTTCATGCATCAAGATGTCCTGAAGCGTTATATCTGGGTTCGCTATATGATTCTCGTGCATGTAGGCAAGTCCAGAAGCGAGACAGCCCAAGGATATTTGAAGTGCAGATATTGAGGTCTGCTCTCTGTCGTAGTTAGCAAGGAAATGTTCAAAGGTGGCGTCATTTCCGGAAGGCTGGAGTGGTGTACCGAGTTCGCGCGTTTTTTTATCTGAGTTGACAACGTTGATGATATGCTGGAGTCCATTCGTCCATGATGCCTCCCTTTGGGCGCGAACAATCTGTTCGCGGAAGAGTAGTAGATGAAATGTTTTGCGAGAGTACATGTGGGCGGTGACAGTGCCTTTGACGGTATTGATGATTCCTTTGAGGCTGTGCCGTAGGTTGCGGTTAAGTTGGCAGGGGATCTGTATTTGTTCGTTGACAGTTGCAGTGAGCTTTTCATAGATCACTGTTTGCGTACTTCTCAGTCATCTCGGTTGGACCATCTGTGATACTGTTTTCAAAGAAGCTTGAGTCCAATGATAAGCCGAAATCTGTATATAAGACTCGGCCTTTGTCAATCGGTATGTTCTTCAGCTTGATGTCTTTGTGCCGTATCTTCATCCGGCGCATGAACGACAAACCATCTGCCAAACAGCCAAAGGCTTGTTCCAGGATCTTCACCATCGACCTGATCCGCACTCCATACTGCACCGGTCGTTCGCGGCACGCCACCAGCTCCCCCAAGAACTTATCCAAATCGCCTCCATCAGCTACAGGGCTCAATATCAGTCCCAGCCAATCCTTCAAGTGTATGTAGCGAACAGCCGAATTATATGGCGGTGTTGCCGAAGCGCTCGGATGACCTTCACTTCGTTCATGAAGGCCTCCGTTAACCTGCTTCGGTTCTTCCTGCTGAGAAGGAAGAGTTTGTGCGCAAAGATGCGGCTGGTCGCGAGATCTTTGACCTCTCCGACTATGCAGCATCTGCCAACGCCCAGGTTTCGTTGCAAAATGTAAGGAAGGTGCGCTTCGTCGACGTCGACGAGGTCGCAACCCTCCTCGACTGACAGCATCTTCGGGCTTACATGTTGCCGTCCGCAGCCTGCTCGCGATGTCGACGACCTGTGTGGAAGTGACGAGGAATGATATGGACCGTAGCGCGGGTGGAGGCCGATGAAGCAGTCGGAACGGGCCGTGGCCGAGGTGGAGACAGGACGTGCACTATAATCGTTAGCGCGAAGCCAAATACACAAATGGTGAAGGTATGTAGCCTTGGTACCTCTCTAATCGCAATATCCTAGAAGTGAGGGGGTCGAGGTTTTGTTAAAGTGCAAGGCTACGGAGGGGTGACTTTCTCAGCTCGTCCTCCACATGCATGCTCAGCTGCAGGCTCGCTAAGATGCACTTCGCCACAACTACAAACCCAACCAAGATGTGATGTGATTGATGAAGAGCTTGTAGGAATTCGCGTTGTTATTCAATCTCATTCCCATCCACACCCCGTCGTACCGCAGGTCAACCAACAATCACGAAGGGAAGCAAACAAGGGCATTCAGCAGCCTGGAACTCTATCATACACAGTATCGCAACGCTTCAATTTCAACGGCAAGAGCTCGTATACAGCTTGAGTTCATAGGTAGGATGAGCTGCTACTTGTCGCACTCTAGTCGCTTTCCGCTCCAGTTGTCAAAATATGGGTTTCACGAGGAGACTCATCACATAGACCGATGAGCGTGAGTCGCACGCCAGCCTCCTTCAAAACCCCATCAGGTCATCTTCATCGCCCGACCTCTACACCCTCGGCGTTCCATCTTAATCAGTCGCCCGCCGCCCCGCGCATATACAAAGCTTTCCCGCCCTACCTACTTTACACCCCACCTTTCCATATCAACTCAACCACCAAGCTCAACCACCAAGCTCAACCACCAAGCTCAACCACCAAGCTCAACCACCAAGCTCAACCACCAAGCTCAACCACCAAGCTCAACCACCAAGCTCAATCAACCCACCTAACCACCAAGCTTAACTAATAAGCTCACAATCCGACTCTATCACCGACCGCACGTCACCAGTCGTCACCAGTCGTCACCACCAACCCTCACAACCCAACCCCACCAAACCCCAAACCACCCCCACCACCATCATGAACCCCACCCTCACTCTCACCCTCACCATCTGCCTCCTCGCCTTCACAGCCCTCGCCAAGCTCCCCCCAGAGCCCTCCTACTGCCGCTCCTGCCCGTACGGCGGCGCGCGCCAGTGCGGAGATTTCTTCGTCGAGGAGTGCAAGGTCTACGGCGTCGCGCTGTGCTGGCAGATGGTTGAGGATTGTAAGTGGGTGGGCAGGTGTGTGGAGAAGAAAGGTGGGGCGGGGTGTGTTAGGTAGATGGAGAGAGTGGTGAAGGAGGGGGAAGTGGAGAAAAGGTAGAGCAGACGGCAGGATTAGGGCATACCCCAAACAAGACACTTGAATTTTCCAATCTTGACCCTATCGTATGAGGAATGCTGCACGCTTCCCGTCGTATTCGATAATATGTAGTATTACAACAATCTATGCTATGCTACAAACCAATACGCTCTAAGAATCCAACCCAAACTCCTCCCATGCATCCATAATCTTACACCGTTCACAACCTCACCCTCCCCTCCTCCCCGCGCCCTCCAAAAAGCGATAAAAACCCATTCCCCCGCTCCTCCTCTCTCCTCGCAGGCGTACCTTCATCTTCATCCCCGCCCATCCACGCGGGTCTTTTGAAGCTGAAATCCTTCGTTTCAAACGTATTCTTCCACCTTGTGGCGAACGTGTCAAAGAAACCTGTGTCTTCTTCGTCTTCGGGGCCCAGTCTGCGGCGGGTGCGTTCAGGCCGGGAAGATGATGGCTGGTCTAATAGTGGTGCAGAGGATGGCGCATCGGCGTAGCGCTCATTCGGCGGCGACGTGGTGCGTTGTGAAAGGCCGAGGTTGTTGTTACTCGTGCCCTGGAGCTCGCGTTCGATGAGCGCGCGGCCTTCGCGCCACGACCCGGTGCCTGCATAATTCCCTGCGCTTTCTTCGTCCTCGTCGTCGAGCAGGTCGCCGAAGCCGCAGATGTTTTTGATCTTGCCGTAGAGGCCGAAGGCGGTGGCGAGTACGGGGACGAGGATGAAGATTGGGAAGAAGGAACTGAAGCCTTTGCCGAGGGGTGAGAGGTCGATGAGCTTGCCGAGGAATTTGTGAAACATTGTCTCTTTCCAAATGCTGGGGTCGGTCATGGTGAGAAAGTTGTAGGAGAGCGGGACGGTGAGCTTGGCGACTTGGAGGCCGTACCACGTTGCGGACTCTTGGTACGTGTTTCGTCGGACGAGTGCTCGGTTGCCCCAGATCTTGACCTCTGTGAGGCTGTAAAATGCGCATATGCACATGTAGCACAGCCAGAAGGCGGCGGTGACTTGGCTGCCGAATCCGATCTGACTGCGTGCAGACGCGTGGCGGTGTACAACGGTCCAACCGATGAGGGAGAGTTTCGGACCGCCAAAGTCCTGGGCTTCTCGCACACATTCAGACCAGACGATTGCAGTAGATGCAAGTACGGCGATGCCCCATGTGGCGTATGTGAGGGCGGGTACAATGTGCGCGTGCAGGTGGTACCTGGTGTAGGGTGTGTGAATTGTGATGCGATCGAAGGGACCTCTAGATGATTGGTATGGCGAAGATCTGAATTCAAGACGTTGGCTAGCCTTGGAGTCGAGAATAGCCTGGGTCCGGACTGCCTTCGCCACAACATGATCCCACTCGTTCTCAAACCGTAATTTTGCGTGTCGCGCTCTCTTCAATTTCCTCGCCAAGTCCGCCAGATAACCCTCCGTGACGACAGACGGAATAGTCGAAGTGCCCGTTGCCCTCACACCTCCAGCCCTGCTCTCGGGCAAGCTCCCCTTCTCCACCATCTCATCAATCCACTCCTGGAACTCCTTCGTGATGCCGTTCTTCCTCTTCCTCAACTGCACAACCTGGCCCTCATACTGATCCAGCTTCTCCAGCGCCTCGGTCAACTTCTCATGCGCCTTCGGCGCCTGACTCTGTATCCTCTTCAAACGCTCACTAACATTCGCATATCTGAACAAACTCCTCGGGAAAGCCACGAGTCCATGGCCCATCAAGTAGATACCCAGTATCAAACCCCACGTATACGCCAGCGCCATAACCAAGCTCTTAAATGTCTCCAAATGCAGCCCATTCCACCAGATCAAATACACGGATCCGACAATCCCCGCGCCCAGCATCATCGCCCAGTACCGCCCCAGGCTGCGAACCGCATACATGCCGCGCGCCTTGGGCTCCCTATACCCGCTGTCGCAGTACTCGCCCAGCATGGGCAGAATCGCCCACGTCAGCACGAACGTGAGCCAGTATATGATGCGCCATGACTTGTACACGACCGTGTCGGAGAGCCAGATTCCCCGCGCGCCTTCGGTATCGGTGCCCGCGCTGCTTGCGAGATCGATGGGTAGCAGCACGACGATGCTGGCGGGCAGCGCGATCGCGAGGAACACGGGGACGGTTACGTATGCGGGCGTGGTGCGCAAAGGGAGGTAGTAGCGCAGGAGGAGGAGTACGAGGCAGCAGATGCTGAGCAGCGAGAGCACGAAGAAGGCGCTGGAGCCGGCTGACGTGGATGTCATCGTAAGGTGGGAGAGGCGCGCATGTGTTGTGTAGCAGAGCGTGGTTGAAGGAAAGTTGGTGCCTGTAAAGCTGCGATGGTCCTTGGAGCGCGATCCGGACGAAACGAAGTCGCGAGGCGCGGAACGGCTCGGAAAGGGTTTATTCGTTCTTCACTATCCTATCGTTTCAATCCAAAAGCACTATTCTTTCCGGAGTCTTTTGAATCTAGTACTCAAAAACACCGCCCGTCGTTTCTCTACGCCGTCGCATACAGACCCTGCGTCATCCGCGACACGCAATACCCCCCTTCCGCGCCGGCCCCCATGCTTTGATAATCACCGGCTATCTCCGAGCGCTAAAACGGGCTAATGCGACTCACCCACACCCGAATGATGCAATCGCTCGTGAAGGAAGACGACAGCTGCGGGGCGCGCATAACTAATCATCGCCATCTACCACCATTACCACTTCCACTACCACCCACTACCCTCAAATCTCCCCAACTACTCCACCAATGTAAGTCTCTTCCCTCCCCGCCTCTTCGACTCTTCCATACTTAACCCTCCAGCTCCATCCATCCACCCTCAACCGCCACCATTTCCTTCCTGCGCACCTTCTTCACGCGCGCCCCCTCGCCCGCCACCATGTCCGCCACAAAGACCAAGGTGCAATCCATCATCGATGAGAACCCCGTCGCCGTCTTCAGCAAGAGCTACTGCCCTTACTGCCGTCAGGCGAAGGAGCTGCTGAGCCAGAGCGGCGCCAAGTTTTATGCGATTGAGTTGGATCAAGTCGGTATGTAGTGAGGGCGAGGCCGTTGAGACGATCACGATAGAGTGTTGAGGATGGCGTTCAGAGAAAGGGTTGTTTGGGCTAACGAGATATCACAGATGACGGCTCAGCGATCCAGAGCACCCTCGGCGAGATGACGGGCCAGACTACCGTGCCCAACATTTTCATTGCGAAGGAGCACATTGGTGGAAACTCGGACCTTCAGGCTAAGAAGAGCAACTTGAAGACGCTGCTCAAGGATGCTGGTGCTTTGTAGATACTTCGTCACCAAGTCTGCCACATCTTCCCTCTCTTAGAAGAGTCGATACATCAATGAAGAAATGAACAATTACACATGTTCCAGTGCTGTACTTGGTGACGCCGAAAAAATGCATTGAACAGAAATGATCATGAATCTAACAGGGTTATCTTTAATCTTGGAGGTTTGATTGATGATTCCAACGTGCCCTCCGCCAGAGCTGCTCTCCCCCTAGTCGCTACAATGCTGGACATCACACACCCAATGCAAGCCGAAGCCTGCCTCTCCGTCTATCCATACCGGGGCTTCATTATACCATACGCGAATGCTTTTTCATCATGTCATTCCGCGCCGTTAGCTTCTTTCTTCGGTTGCAATCCAACTTCCTACGTCTGCATTGCGTTCGCGTCTGAGAAGCCTTGGGCCGCCGTCGTTGCGAAGTATCTGACATCCACATCGTCATCCTGTTGCAGCTTCTCCAGATTCGGCAGAATGCTCTTTGTAATAAGATCCGTCGCCTTCTGGCAGCCTTGACCTGGTGTGCCAGCCTTCTCCAATGCGATGACGGTGCCTTGCTCTGGTAGTTGCTTCAGTGTGCTTACCAAGACACCATATGACTTTGCGACATTGAATCGAATGTTGGGAATGTCGTCGTTGACGAGCTTATCCATCATTGGCAGAATTGACTGCTCAATGACATCGAGACTGAGGGCGGGTGCGAGGGTCTATATGGTATTAGTACAAGAATGGAATGTGAAGGCGTTGAACTCACCGATACGGCAAAACAAGTGGTCATGCGGTAGAGGTAGTTGGGATGTTGTCCCATTGCCATGACCTTGGGAACAATGGCATCATTCGCCCACTCGACACCGAATACCTCAGTCAGCTTCTTAAGATTCTGCGTTGAGGCTTCTCGGATCGAGAAGACGGTGTCGCCAAGCCAGCTCATGCACAAGCTGCTGAGCTTCTCATCGAAGAACTTGACACCGAGCTGCGAGGCCAGGAGCGGAACGTATTCGATGATAGCCAATCGAACGCGCCATTGCTTGTCTTCAGCAAGCTGGACAATGGCAGGGAGGAGGGACTGCGACAGGAGCTCGATGCCAATGACGTTGTTGACAGACTCGAGTTTGGAGATGATGTTCAGGCGCACGTCGGGGAACTCGTCCTTGAGCATCTGCAGAAACATGGGGAGGAGATGTGAAATGGTCCTGGGCGGCGTTAGTGGGCACGTGGTCACGCGTAGGCGGGTACATACTCCTCCTTGCCGAGAATTGGGGCCAGCCCACTAATCTGGGTTCCGAGAGCCGCGCGAACATGTTGAGACTGGTCCGAGACGAGCTCTTCTATGCTGGGCATGACATCGTGGAGAAGAGTCTCGCGCTCAAGCAGCGAGCAAAAGCCTGGTGGCGGAGGTTAGCGTGATGTCACACTTCTGCCTTGATGCTTCCCTACCTGGAATCTGCCCCGCGATCGCACTGCGAACTTCTGCCTCGGTGTCTTTCAATAGCTTTACGAATGCGGGCACGAGGTCTCGGTTGACAACCTCCTCGTCGACGGCTTTGGCGATCTAGCACGCGTTAGCTTGGTTCGTGTTTCGGGAACTGAACCTTGCATACCTTCTCAAAACGGTCTGCAACCATGTAGCGCACTCTCCAGCTCTTGTCTTCGAACAAACTCCTCAAAGCTGTCAAAAGCACACCGTGACTTGACTGCTGCTCCTTGGGCACAGCCTCGGCGATCGCGATAAGAATATCGACGGTCAGAAGCCTGACGCTATCCTGGTCATCTGCCGCGAGGTGCTGGAAGAGCGGGATCATCTCATCGATGACAATCGCTGCGGGCATGGCCTTGATGAATTTGGCGAGGTTGTTCGCGGCTTGTCTTCGGACCATGGGGGTGTCGTCGTGCACCAGCTGGCCGTAGTGCTGTCGGAGTGCTTCTTGCGACGGAGGTGTGGCGCGCGAGTACGGCGTCTGGTAGAGGCCAGTTGCAGAGATCTTTGATGTGAACCAGTCGGCCTTGGACAGGCGCATGACTAGTGGTATGAAGGCATCTTCAATCTGCTGCTGTGACAGCTCCTCGCAGATCTTGTTGAGCGACTCGACAGCCTGTGCGTGTTAGACTTGAAACTGTTTCTTGAATATCGACTGCGTACCTTCTCCCGTACGAGGGGCTCCTCTATCGCGGCAAGGTTCTCCAAAGGTGAAAGGAGCACATGCGCGTATTCAGGGCCACCGACGTACTCGACAAATTTGCCCAGCTCCTCGCTCAAAGCTGTGAGCACCTCATCCTCGTCCTCGACAGACTCTGCGTATAATGTTAGCCTTCTCCACTTGGCATCTCCCTCTCACGTATCCTTACCGTCTAGGAAAGGAATGAGCTCCTCCCGTGTTCGCTCTGCGCCAAGGGCAAGAGCGATTGTGTTGAGGCGGTGGATGGCATTCAATCGCAGAATGACATCGTCATGCTTCAGTTCGTCGATGAGTACGGCGATTGGGTAGAGCTCGTCGTTCTGGTTCGCTTCCATATTGGGCAATCTATATCGGGTGACAGAGAAGGCGTGTTAGGGCTGGCGACCGTCCTGGATGTGTGGGGCGGTGAAAGGGTCGATGGTGATGAAATCAGGCGTGGTGTCGTGATTTAGCTTGCCCCTGGCTAATTATAAGCTTGTGACAGCGGGGTGATGGAGCTCGAGCGCAGCGTGGTGTTGACGTACCTGCTGTTGGCGAGGAAGCGAAGAGGGGCTTGGGGCACCGACAGCGACAGGTGTAGCGGGCTTGGCGTGCAACGGGTGATTAGAGAGAAAGCTGTCTGCCCCGCGTCTTTTCTTGGTGGTGTGTGGTGTGTCGCGCGTTATGAGTTTGATATGTATAGGCCAGGCGGGAGAGTGGGCTGGTCTTTGGCAGTGCTGGTTGTGTGCCAAGCTTTCTGAGCCTGATCCCTGCCGCGGGGCAAGCGCAGCCAACGACCGATCGAATTCCTCTGACATCGAACATCATCCTTCCAATTCCCATACTGAGACACTGCCAGAATAAGCCAAGCTCATAGAAGCATGCAAAGAAGATGAAAGCTAGATAGTAAGATTTCTTGGCCTCAAACATCCTCGAAGTGGCTTGGACCCTTGGACTGCTACCAAAACAACACCGAGGAGTTGTGAAAGAGTATTTCTTGACATTGAAGTGCTTGGGAAAGATGGATAATATCGAGGATGAAAATTCGCCCAAGCCTGGTGGAATGAATGAGACGGAGCCGCTTCTGCAACGACGGACATCTGCCGGATCGCAACAGAGCCAACAGCTGACGAAACAACTCACTACCCGCCATGCCTTCGCTGTGTTGGTCACCCTCCAGATAGGATCAGGCATTTTTGCTTCACCCGCTCAGGTGGACAGTAACGTACCTTCGCCTGGAGCTGCCTTGCTTGTATGGATTCTTGGTGGTCTCTTGTCATGGGCCGGTGCTGCATCTTTCGCTGAGCTTGGTGCCGCACTTCCTCTCAATGGAGGCATGCAGGAGTATTTGCGCCATGTATACGGAGATACGGCCGCCTTTCTAATGGCCTGGATCTACATCGTCGCAGTCAAACCATCATCAATGGCAATACAGAGCATTGTCATTGCAGAATCGATCGGCTCAGTTGGCTCTGTTCAGGTTGGCAACCCCGACAGTGTAACGATGCTTAAGATCATTGCAGCAATCAGCTTCGTGCTCATGGTGTCACTGAATTCTATCAACACCAGGTTCACGCTACGGCTCAGCGAATCCTTCACGGTCTTCAAGATAGGCACTGTTGGCCTGATAGTACTGGGAGGACTTGTGGCCGTTATTGCTCACTTTGTGAATCCTCATTCATCTCTGTCAGGATCCAGTGATTGGTACTCGAAGAACTGGTTTGAGGGCCGCCCAACTACATCTGAAGGTCATACCATTGACTGGACGTCCATGGGTGCCTGGGACCGTTATGGCCACTATTGCGCAGCCATTTACGGTGGACTTTGGGCTTATGATGGCTGGGACAATGTGAGTATTTTTCGCGGAGCCGTTCAACAACTCCTCCGTGTCGACTAATATGATCTTTGCAGGCAAATATTGTCGCAAGCGAGATTCGCGAACCTGGACATGCACTACCACAAGCCATCAAGGCCGCCATGATCGTAGTACTAAGCTCCTTCGAACTTGTCAACATTGCATACTATGTGCTTCTGTCATGGCACCAGATCAGTGCCAACAACGCAGTGGCTGTTTCAGCTGCCACTTCACTGCTCGGTCGTCCCGCCGGCATTGCCATTACGCTTCTGGTGGCTGTGTCATGTGCTGGCTCGATCACGAGTAACGTTTTCTCCGTCGGCAGACTCACAATAGCTGCATCGCAGAGGAACTATCTTCCTGCGATCTTTAGCAAGCGAGGTCTACCTAAAAACAGGCCATCGGAAGAGCAGGAGGACAGGACTTCGGTCTTTGATGCACCACTGTATGTCAACTAGCTTCTCTCTTTGTCCCGCTACTAATACCAGACGCAGCTATGCCAATCTCCTGACACTCATCATAACGTTGATCTACATCTCTACTGGTAGCTTCCGCGCGCTGTTGACCTTCGTCGGAATGGCTGAGTGGGTCTTCTATGTGAGCACAGTCGTGGGCTTGCTCATACTACGCCGCAGAGAGCCACAGCTTGAGCGACCGTACCGCCCTACCATCATCCTTCCTATTGCTTTTGTTGTGGTCGGTACGCTCGTCATTCTCCGATCGGCCATGTTTGCACCTATGCAAAGTGGGTTACTTGCAGGATTGCTAGTTGTCGGCGCACTTGTCGGTCGTCTGCGTAGCGGTTGAAACGGCAATATGAAAAGATTTAACTACCTCATTCTGGCCGTCCCAAATCGGCTTCATACACTCATTGCATACCCCGTTACTCATTCTCCCTTACCGCTCTTCCATCATCACGTCCGACGATGATTGCTGCTCCTTCGATAGCACAACAACAGGCTGTGACACTCTTTGATGCAAATTTCGTACTGAACGCCCTCAGAGTCTGTGCTTAGGATAACGCACCTTGCGTCAATGTCTACATCACACATACTGGTATGGGTTCACCTCCAGTTTGAGTCAACCCTGCCGGTAAATGATGCGGGGCGGCTGCTTACACCGCGGCGACTACGGCTCGCGCCGTGCTTACTCGGTCGATCTTGACTCGGGACGCATCGGAAATTCAGTGCTCAACGGGGGACCGAGTAGGTCTTGCTATTAAAATGAAGTTGCAAGCAGCTCATGCCTCACTTTCTGTGTTCAAAATGCGTGAAGCATTCGTGTATGTGACTCAGATCGGTGCGCCCTCTGAAGTATAAAAGGCTCGCCTTGCTCGCTGCTTTCTACACGAACATCGAAATACGGTCTCCCGGATTGTTTCCAAAATCAGTCATCACGCCTTTTCATGCGTCCGCAAAAATAAAGGAATGCTGCTTAAATGATTGTTTGCTCCACCTCCGACTAAAATACAAGTTCGTACTCGCCGTGTTTTTAGGATTTGAGACCGCGAACCAAAAACCAAAAACGAACATCTGATGTGGTTGAGCGACGGCATGCGCGAAAAGCAGGATTTAAAAGTCTATATGATTTTGTGTCGGCTTTTTCCAAAACAATGACCCCGGCACCCGATGTGTGGAGAGGTGCTTCCGTGCCTTTGTATGAGCTTTTATCAATCAAGGAGGTCACGAGGCTGCGCATATAAAGCTCTCTCGTCCTCTGTTCTTCTTTCCTCACTCCAATGCGCCATCCCTGGCGCATACAAAAAGCGGCTGGGAGGAAGGCCGATGTCCTCTCTGCTTCTCTGAACTTCTAAAAAACTAGCTATCTTCACGAATCATGGCCGGCCCAGAGCTCCAAAAGTCTTTTCTCACCTCTGTATTTCCAGAAGCACCAGGAAAACCAACGATGGCTCACGCAATGGCCCTTCGAAAATCCTATCCAAGCCGCTACTATGTTCTCCAGTCAAGCGACTTGTCCTTCTCAGCAGCGAGCGCCGTGGACGAAGACAATGCAGAACGGCGTTGTTATGGCCCTTTTCATAATATAACCTGACATCATTCGATGTGTTTGGGCCCGTCTAGTGGGGGGTATAAAGATTTTGCGTTCTTCGGGCTTACTTTTCGTTCATCTGTATTCACTCTTTCAGTGCAAAAGAGTTGACATTTTCCACACATGAGCGCTGACTTTGTTCCAAAAGCCGCGATGCAAGAATTGATGACTCTTCGTCTGTCGGATCGTGAGTATCGGTAGGTGCGTTAGCTGCCCAACGATGCTCAAACAGCCGACTCGATCCTACTTCGGCTCTACTCGTCTCAGATCAGATACACCTCTGTAGCACCCTTACGTAGTAACAATCAATCAAACCCATTCATCGTACCAAATGCATTTGTAGTTATCGCTATTTCCTTTCGCACTAGTGCAAAGCCCTACCAACATCGTCTTTACTTTTCGGGGCTATCACGTCAAAAGTTGCACGCCGTGTGTGGCATGTGGTTGTTAAGACGTTGCTTCCAAAGCTAACATACAAGATGCCATGTCTGTTGTGCTTCGTGTCTGCATCTACAAACTGAAAACAAGGCGAAGGGTCCAGAACCTATGTGGAAAAAGGGACAAGATTTTTACCCTTTATGTTTCAAGCTGCGAGGCAGACAAAACACGAGAACAAGTCACATTAAATATTTGCTAGGGCCACAAAGGATTCGATGGTTGTTCGAGTCTAGCCGGGCTATGTTCACATCCAGTGCCTTCAGCGAGGTTGCGACTAGAAATACCTAGGTACTCCTCGCCACGCGGTACAACTTTTCCTCTTTGTCACCCGTTTCTGAACGTTTAATTAGAAACAAGAAGCTACTCGAACAAGCTATGTCCTCTCCTTCTTCCTCCAAAAACCAGTATCGAAGACACCGATGACTTGTGCGCCTCCCTGCTGCTCAAATCCTCACCAAACAAGGTCAACTCCACAACGCATGACAGAAGTTTCTTCTGCTGTCACCTATCTGTATCGAAATGCCAATCTGGAGATTCCCCTGAGTCCGCCCGTGCCGCGCACGGATCGAAAGCTCGAGTATAACTATTTCGTCCTCACTGGAAGGGTTGTTATGCTTGTAATCTTCAAATATATTTTCAATACGCGCTGTACCAAAAGCTAACGACGGCAGCGTTAATGTGCTGTTGTTTCTTTTGCTCGGAAGAATGCCGTATATTATCCACAAAAAATTACACCCAGCTGGTAGTATGTCTTTCCTCGCTGTTCAAACAGCTACTCTTACGCGTGCTATACGTACAAAATACAATGTCGAACACCAACATGTGCGCCCAGCTGTACCAAAACTTCCCAGTTGGAATACGTTTAACGTGGGCTGAAAGGTCTTGGATGACCATGAGAAAGCTCTTTCAACTCTCTGTGTTGGCTAGTCGTCTCGCATGCACTCCGCTGTGCTACTGGTGTCTAAATATCTCTCTTCTCTGCTATCCTCCACTCTCACAGTCAAAACACCGTGCTAGATTTGTACCAAAAAGCCCTTCTATGGCTTCCATGCTGCCTCTTCTTTGCCTCCAAAGCTCGCACGGGAAGGTATCGATGTCTTCTTCGCTCTTCAAAGAACCTTTCATGAGTCTAATGTTCCTCCCGGCGTACGAGCCCACAATACAAGCAAATACTTGACTTTGTGAGACACCAAAAACGAAACAAATTCGATCCTATATATCAACGGTCACCGCTGGAATACATTGTGTCGGCATTTACAAGACATCTCGTCCAACAAGACCATGTCGTGCTATCCTTGCGCTCAAAGCTCAGCATATAAATATCCACCAACTTTACTCCTCTTCTCGATTCTATTACATGCGAGCCTTTTGCATTCGAAAAGCCATACACCCAGATGATATGGTGTTTCTCCAAAACAAATACAGTTCAGTGGCATTTTTTTCTTCTCCAATAACCTCACTTAAAGACTCTGTGCTTCCCCTCCAAAATCAGCCAGCCAACGCTTCATGGTCTCGAAAACCACGAAAATCGTGCTCACCGACATATGATGTGTCCGCCTCTTCTGGATGTTGTGCGCTGGAATAAAGACGATAGAGCCGTATTCCATTAGCTGCTCCGCCAGCGCTCATGTGCCGGGGTATAAATATCTACCTCTCTTCTACCTTCCTGTTTCTGTCAACACTCTACATTTCACTCAGTTGAGACAAAGCCGGAGAACAACTACGTATGAGCTCTTCCTGCTCTTCCCAAAAAGCTCACTGCTGATACCATATGCCTGTCCTCCGCTTCCTGCGTTCTAATAAAAGACAATTTTCTGTGGCACATAGTTCTCTTCGCCGGTGCTCGTGCGCGAACGCATGAATATCTAACCCTCCTCGCACTCTGTGTTTCTTTGGATACACCACAGTTCACTCTGGTGGATCAAAAACCAACAGACGAAAGATCACGGGCTTTTTCTGCTTTCCCAAAAGATACGCTATTGGGCCCACATGCCTGTTCTCCGCTTTCTGCGCTCCAATGAAAGACATCTTCTCGTGGCACGTAGTTTTCTCCGCTGGTGCTCGTGTGTCGGGGTATAAATATCCGCCGCTCTTCGACCTCTGTGTGTCTTTCAATACCAGGACCCCACGCAGGTGGATCAAAACAACCCTGAATAATGTCTATCTCCTCGACTTTTCTAAATCGCTGCGATCTAGAGTGATGTCTTCCTCCAGCGCTCTCTATATCCTCTCAAATCAAAATGTTCGAATCACGCTCTATGTCCCAGCAAGCCTGGCGTGAAGGCGAGAGCTGGGTATACAAAACGCCATCTTCTTGCTCATCTAATCTCCTCTACACACAGTCTTTTTCTTATGCGCTAAAAGTAATCGAATAGCAATACATATCTATTCTTCTCTGCAGCTGTCCCACCAAAACTATGGCTAATCAGTCTTATGTCTTTTCAGCCCCCCTGTTGATACGGCAAAGGTGAGGTTGAATCAAGTAACGGTCGTTGCAACGAGTTGAGGTAGATGATTGATTGATTCTGAGGAGGTGGGCTGCAGCTCGCATACGAACTGAATCCCACCCCACGGCACGGGCCACACACGTGGTCACGTGCTCGTCAAGTACGTACGGTGGCCCGAAACCAAGAGCAACCAACACCCCCAAAAACAACCCGTTCTCTACACCACGTTCTTCGGTACTTCATATCCTTTCACATCAAAATGTTCGAAAATTCATCTTATGTCCTAGTCGAGTCTGGCGCGGCGCTAAGTCGGAGGCTAGATCTAGACATATAAGCCCCTCTCCCCCTCGCTCTTCTACTCTCCTCAACACACACTATCTTTTATTATGCGCCAAAACACTCAAACAATCGACCTATGTCCTTTCTGCGCTGTCCAGAATCCATACAGATTAAATACATGTCTGTTCTTTTTGCTCTCTCCAAAGCAAGAAACCCCTTCAAAACGAGTATATGTATTGTGTTGGTAGAACTTCACCTTAGGTAAAGCAAGTACAATTGTACGGTGTGAAGCAAGTTGCAAACTTTAGGTGGTTGCAGATTGATTGATTGATTGAAGCTATCGTACGAGCAGACTATATACTCCTGCACTAGCCCCTAAAGCACATGCAGAACCTGATCATGTGATGATCAGGTGACTCGTACGATCACTCCAAATAATGGTATGAACATATTGAGAATATCTGAGTTCAGTCCAGGACAGAAGGTGCTAGGGAGTCAATACAATACGTTGCAGCCACCCCGCCTTGTCCCTCCTCCCGCACGGTTATCCATGGTAGTCATACTACTAGAGGGACCTTGTTCCAATAATTATGTCTGTTTTCTCGACTTTATCAAAACAAACGCTACCTCAAGCGACTACATGCCTCTCTGTTTTGCGGTGTCCAAACCCTAGGCAAAATGAATATGTGTCTGTCCTTTTTGCGGCTGAGTACATCGAAACCATTGGCAAATGACGATATGTGTGTCTCTTTCTGCGGTGTCCAAAAGGTCAGAAATTTCATAAAGCGTCTGTCTTTTCTGCTGAGTCCAAAAAAGCAACCTGGATCTCTGAATGTTTGTTTGTCTGTGCCGGCCATAAACGCACGAAGAACGTACCAATGACTCTTCCTCGTCTTGCTGAAGCATCATGAGAAAGAACCGATGTTGGATTTGAGCGCCCTGCTTCGTTCCGAGACACGTCTAATTGCAACGATGATGATCACCATTACCATCGTCACCACAAGACCCTCTCATGAAAAATACAAATAAATATCCAATTCTACAAAGGGGTATCTCAAACTACACGCATAAGAAAAATACACACACTCATTCACGCCCTCGCACTCGGACTCAAATCCACCGCCCTGCCCTCCACCTCCGCCTGCTTCCTCACACTAGCCCAATCCAACGCCTCACTCTCAACCTTCGTCTCTTCCGACCCCGTATCCGCGCTCGGCCGGCGAATCACATCCTTCGCCTCTTCAACAGTCAGGTTGTCTTGCTTGGTAGTCGCGGACTGATCGATGTTCTCATCGGACTGATTCTTCTCGCCGCCGGTAGCGAGATGCAGGTTACCCACCATATCGCCTTCCTCTGGCTCCTGCTGTTCCCTGATATCCATCGGTTTCGCTGAGCCCATCGGGCGCTCGAGCGGCTTCATATCGTTTGTGCTTTTATGTTCAAGCGTGGTGATGGGCGCGGTGCTACTCCGATTAAGTCCGCGATGCCCGCCGTCAAGTCTCATCTTCGCGCCTTCACGATCCATGCTCTGTTTCTCCTTTGTGACTTGTTTCTCTGTCTTTGTGTGCGGGACGGAGCCTTGGACTGGGCGGTCGGAGGCATATTCCTTGCTTTTGCGGGGCACGCGCTGGCCTTCTTTTTTGTCGCCGAGGCCGAGGAGGGAGCCTACGATGCCGGGCTTGTGGTGCTTCTTTTCGTCGTTCATGCCTTGTTGGAGGGCTTGCCAGCGCGCACTGACTTTCTGCTCGATGACATCGCGCTTCTCGACGGGTTTGGTTTGGCCTTCTTTGGCCTCGTCGATACGGGCGACGCGGGCTTGGGTTTCCAGCAGTTGGAGTTCACGCTGACCCTGGGCGATGCGGGCGCGGCGTAAGTAGTTGGTGGGTTGGTATCGCTTCATGTACTCTGCGTCGAGTCCTTTCATCAGGTACGCACCAGGCCCGATGATGGCTGCAATGTCTTTGAGGACGAACCCACCGATGCCAAAGCCTACGCCTCGAGCTGCGCCCATGACGCCTCTTTGTTTTGCTCCGCGAATCGGTTGAGTGACGAGACCTGTAACACCATCTTTGACACCATAAATAAGCTCGTCACGACCGGCACGCAGACCAGAGTGGAAGCCAGTGACTCTTGGAGGCCTGCGAACAGTCTCGTCTCCATATAGTCGAGGAGCATTGTGGAAGCCTTGCGTCAAAGCTAGAGTGAAGTTCATGGGGAAGCGCGCGATCGCACCGCCCGTCTTCCTAAACCCGGCGCCTGCTTCATGAGCAAGCTCTTCTCCAAGTTCTTCCTCGGGCTCTTCCAGTTTTGACAAGGACGACTCTCCTCGCTTCGCAGCTGGTCGGCCGCTCTTTTCCTGCTTCTTCTCTGAGCCCTCTGCCACAGCGCCATCGACTGTGCTCGAATTCACCCTAGACAGTGTAGACTTCTGATGTTGCTTCCTCTTCTGGATGGCGCGTTTCTTCTCCCTCAGCTTCTCGCGCTTCTGTATGCTCTTGCCCATCTCGACAGGTACACCTCCAACGCCCGTGGCTGCATCCGTGAGACTTGTAATGATGCTGCCCCAGACACCCGTGAACGGTTCACCAGGGCCGCCAAAATCGTTCCATTCGTAATGTCGCAAGAGGCGGAGTTCGTTCCACTTAAGTTTCTTCTTCTCAACCAGAAGATCTGCTGCAAGGGCGGAAAGCTTGACATCGGTATTCTTGATCTTCCAGGTCGCTACACGGTTATCGAGAAAGTCACAGCGCATGCTGCCTTCTCCGCGTAACGGCAGTGATCGATGAAAGGAACGCACAGCGTTCAGCGCTCCATCGCCTTCATCTTCAATACTTTTCGCAATCTTCTTGACATTCTCCCTGGCTTCCTCGGTGAGACATTGCTTGATGCCCTCGGCAAGACGTTCCGCGTTGAGCTTTTTGTATGGTATGCAATCGTGTGCTCCAGCCTTTGCCTTGCTCACCATGGCACCCCAGAAGGGCTGGTCGCCAAAGAAGGGCACGATCATCGTAGGTCTCGCAGTCTTCAGTCCGATGGCGGTTGTACCCGCACCGCCATGGTGAACGACTGCGGCACATCGCGGAAAGAGCCAGTCGTGAGGCGTGTTTTCCAGCATGAAAATGTTGTCGGGACAATCTGCATTTGAGCCAAAACCACCCCAGCCCTTCGAGACCAGGGCGCGACAGCCAGCCATCTTGACGGCTTCAAAGATCAGCTTTGTGAACTCATCCGGGTCATCAACAACAATCGAGCCAAATCCAATGTACACGGGTGGATCACCATCGTCCAAGAACTTCTTCAGGTCATCTGGCGGAGTGAAGCTGGATGCGAGGTCGAGGAACACAAATCCTGTGACGTCAATTTCCGCGCCCCAATCTTTCGGCTTGGCAATGAGGCTGGGAGACCACATGTATGTGTATGGAACTTTAAGTCGGTAGAGTTGGCCTGGCGCCCAGAGAGTGCTTACTTCCTCCAACCGCAGAATCTTGGTACGGAAACGGTTGATAAGATCGCCCAAGCCTTGCCAAGTCATCATCTCTACAAGCGGGTATGACATGAAGTTGCTGTACGTGGCCTCGACGTTACTGGTTTTGATGTTCGCTAGAGGATGCGGGAAGTGTACTGTGGGGGTGTAGGGAAATCTTTACAAGTCAGCAATGATTGAATATGGCTGAGTCTCTATACGCACGTGAACATCATATGTAGAGGTATACCGAGCTTCTCAGCGATGTGAGGCGGAGCGAAGCTAGGAGGGTTGGCGATTATTGCATCAGCCACGAACGGTTCCTTGTCGCCCACTACAAAACATTAGTACAATTTGTACTTGCAGTACAGTCAAACATACTCATTTTGGCATTTGCCTTGTCGGTCTCGTCGTCCGTTGCGTTGATGCATGCCCGCCACATGCCTTGAAACATCTCGTACATCTGAGCTCTTCTCCGGCCAATCTCGCCCTCCTTGATGGTGTCGAGGTTCGGGATCAGGCCGGGGTTCTTCACCATGAAGGCCATGAGCTCGGCCGGATTGCCACCAATGGAGAAAAATTCGAGCCCAGAATCCTTCTCCACAAAGTCCTTGAACGAGGGATGTGTTGCCATCCGTACTCTATGCCCGTAGTCGTTCTGCAATATCTTGCCTATCCGAATGAAGGGTTGTATGTCTCCCCGGGACCCGATGATGATTATGACGATGTTGAGCTTTACCCTCCGCGAAGGATCGTGTTCCATCTCATCATCCTCGGGTGCGATCTTCTGGGCCTCAATGTCCCTCTTGTCATATCCAGTCAAGTCGTCCTCATTCTTGTTGTGTTTGCTCAGCACCGCGCCCAGCGCCTTCGCCAGATAGCCTTGGTCGCCATCCTTCTCCAGCAGACTAAGCTTCAGACGTCCATCCGACTTTGATATCCTGCCTCGAGTCGTGAGCGCCTCGTTTGTGAATTTGAGGCGAGAGGATCGCCCAGCAGTGTTTGCCCGGCGTTTCTTAGATTCCTCTCCAGTCATTGTGTTGTCGTGACTGAGGCTCTTATTCGGCATGCGCTCATCTTCGGAGGAGTCGGATTCGGACGAGTAGGGATCGAAGGTAACAGCTGTTGCTGGCTTATACAACAACTGTGATGAGTTCTGTCGGCGAGGGCCAGACTGTAGTCTGCCTAGAAGTGAATGCTTGGTAGACGGCTTCGGTCGCTCTGTCGCCCAGCGCTGTTGCGTAGGTCGCGATGATGCGGGCTCATCCTGCTGTGTTGTTGGTATTTGTGAGTCTTGCTTCTCAGGCTGCGTAGCGGTTGCTGATTGCGACATGCTCGCTGGAGACGACCCTTCAGCCGCGCTCACTCTAAGCTCGTTCCCTGTCACAAGGGCTGGAGTGGTGCCGATATTCGGGAAAATAGGTTCGTTGATGATTGTCCCTGTCGGCGTGACATTGTGATGTAGCTGGCTACTTTGAGCCATCGTGTGTGGGAAAAGAATAGCAGATCGGCGGAGCTCGTAGAGTTTGAGTGTGCGCCGGGGTTCTGTTGTTTGATGTGAATATGACGAAATGCAAGATTAGTAGCGGCCTGGGCAAACGCGATCAAGTTTCGGCGGCAGGTGCCAGCGAACCGTAATGGTGAAGTCAGGGATTCGGTTTCGAAAGTTCGAGCTACTCTAGGGGTGTTGGCAGATATTGGCAAACGCGTGCAAGACGCCTCTTTTGCATAGCGTCGATCGCACCGATATTATTGTGGCGTCACAGCAAGCGTCCAGGCACATGTTGGCGCATTTTCGAGGTTCTCAGCCCAGGCGCAAGGCGGTTAAACTCCGCATTAGCGGCCGAGCTACCCGCATGGAGGCGGCGCACGTGGGATGATGTCATCAATCTCCTGTTCCTGATTGCTGACACCCCGGTTTGGTAGCATGGGATTGTGCCATGGCATTCTCTGCCGTGCCAGCCTTGCCCACTGAATTGCGCAACACTGGGATGCTGGTCTGGGAAAGTAGCATGGAATTCTTCGTGTGATCTAGAGGATCCTGACTGATATCTAGTGACAAAACATGTGATCACGCGCGCGAGATGGTGTGTACTGCAGAGTGGGCTGCACATCGGCGACTTTCTGACCTCATCACTGTCCGAGCTATCCGACGACAGATTCTTCACCGTCCAAAGCCGAGACCGTAAAACACGGCCTTCACGATATCTGACGCCCATCCCGTCCAACCTCGGCCGATTTGGACGAGGTTCAGCATCTTGACCAGATTGCGGTCAAAGGCGTCGACATCCTCCCAGTCGTCGGCGTAGGGCTCGAAACAAGCTGCTTCGATGCTGTCGGGTGTGTCAGGCGTCACGAGATCCCATTCGCCGGTTTCCTTTTGGCGAACATGCATCTTGGGGCCAATGACGAGCGATCGACCCAGTATCCGCGAGTCTGCCAGCATACGTGTTCCTGCATCGACCACGTCCTCGACCTTGCCCATGGCACCTCCTGCTAGGACTAGTCGTGCGGGCATTGGAACGATGGGTGTGTCAATGAAGTATGGACAGAGCAAGTTGACGCGTACGCCTTGCAGACCGCTCGAGCACCGCAGGCTTCTGAAAAGTCCCAAGACGGCATGTTTCGATGCTGCATACTGGGGCTGGATAGCGATGGGCGCGAGAGACGCAATGGAGCCAATGAACAAGAGATGACGGTCACGCGTCCGGGTCGCGGGGTCGCTGTCCATGCTGCAGTCCTTCGACCCAGGGTTCTTCGGCAGCCAGAAGTAGGCGAGATGTGTCGTATACATGACGCCAGTGCCGTTGACGTCCATGATCTTGAAGTCTGGCAGCGGGGGATTGGCACCGTCCAGGTTCTTTCCCCATTGCATGGAGTCGTCGCCAGCGATTCCAGCGTTGGCAACGACAGTGTCCAGCCCACCATGAGGGCTCAGCTTGACGGCCTCCTTGAAGAGGTTGACCTGTGACTGCCAGTCTGTCACATTGCATTGGACGAAGTGGACTTTGTTCTTGCCCGTCAGCTCCTTGTTGATGGCACGACACAGTGCGTCGCCCTTCTGTACGTTGATATCTCCCACGATGACGGTTGCGCCGTGTTTTGCCCAGTGTCGCACAAAAGCTGCGCCAAAGCCACTCGCTCCGCCAGTGATCAGAATCACCTTGCCGTTGACCCAGTTCGCATCGTAGGGCTTTCGTATGTCGATCGGAGGGGATTGGCGAATGGTCTTGACCATGCTCTGGTTTTTGTATGTGTCCATGCTGGTTCGGGTCGAGCTATAGAGACAATGATCGGGTTGTAGTATACGTTTGCGGTGGAACGAAGATGTGAGGTGGGCGAAACTACATGCAGATGTTGAACCATGGCTGGATTTGGACGTGCCGAGGCACGCTGGCGGAAGGAGAGCATTCCGACATGACGGCGCGGGGGACGACGTCCAGCAGGTGAGCAGCCATGTCGTAGTGGCTGTCTTGTGAAGATTGACTAAACCAAGACGTGGATTCGACCAGACGTGCGGAGAGGTTGCAAGCATCACTGATCACTGGCCGGGTTGACAGGACTCAGGAACGTGGGGCCGTTAGCGCCTTCCTGCCTGAAGGACCCTGGTCAACATTTTCATCCCACCAAACAACCCCGCCATATAACAAACATTGCCCTCATTCAGCATTGCCTCTATTCGTCGCTTCACTGGATTAAGTTATAGGACTAGGCCGATTCACCATGGCCACTAAACCTCTCGCGCTCGACGTCTCCCCCGCGCACCTTGTCGCAACGCTCTTCTACAAGTCTGACTCTCCACACTTCTTCCAGCACGCTGACCTATCACCGCGAAGTCCCAATGACCAGCTCCCCTCGGCGTCACTCGAGGCGCTCAAGGATGGTGCCGCACCCACCGAGAACCTCGCCGACTATCCTCTTGAGCCGCCCACGCCCGGCCCCAGCGCGCTCGACAATCTCTACGGAAGCTATCTGAGCCAGAGTTGTCTGACAGATTTCTTCGTCACACTCACAAACATACTTCCTGGCCTCGAGCAGAGCACGATAACAAATCGGAAGCTGGAGGCTGTCAAGCTCTGTCGTGTGGTTGAAGTTACCTTCCCACTACCGAGTGCATCGCCCATTGCGCTGGAGACACTGCGGCGGCACGAGGCTATATCACGTTTCGAGCGCGAGTGGAATGTCGAGTGCGTTTTCCAAGCAGACAATGTATACCGGCGGTACAAGAGACTCGCTGTGTTCGACATGGACAGCACTCTGATACAACAAGAGGTCATCGACGAGATCGCATCATTGATTGGCGTTGAGAAGGAGGTTTCGGCAATTACCGCAGCGGCAATGAATGGCGAGCTGGACTTTGAAGCGAGCTTAAGGGCGAGGTGTGAGCTGCTGAAAGGGGTACCGAGCACAGTATTCGAGACCCTGAGGCCACGGATAACCCTCAACGAGGGCGTGAAAGAACTCATCACCGGCCTAAAGAGACTAGGCTTCAAGACCGCAGTGCTGAGCGGCGGCTTCACACCACTAACGGCCTGGATGGGCCAACAACTCGGCCTCGACTACGCCTTCGCAAACCACCTCGTCGTCTCCGAAGACGGCAAGACGCTCACCGGCGAGCTGACCGGCGAGATCGTCCACGCACAAAGGAAGCGACAACACGTTCTCGAAATCGCAGAAAAGGAAGGCATACGGCTAGACCAAGTCATCGCAATTGGCGACGGTGCGAACGATCTGCCCATGATGGGTGTCGCGGGTCTCGGCGTCGCGTTCCATGCGAAGCCTAATGTCCAGATGCAAGCGCCGGCGCGGCTGAATTCGAAGAGCATGCAGGACGTGCTCTATTTATTTGGCATCACTAAGGAGGAACAGCAGGTACTCCTACAATAGTCGCAATAAGAGTTGGTACATGGTGAGGCGAAAAGTAATGTTCTATACCCTACGCGCAAATATACACAGCGTTGTTGTTCATGCGCCCAGTCATCTCTTATAAGCTGAGTCTGCGTACTGATGATGATGATGATGATGATGATGAGCTTCACCAGTTAGAAACATATAGACCCATTTTGACCTTTTATCGTCATGCGCCGATCTGCAATTCTTCTTTGGACTCCGGCTCGGCATCAATGACCTAAGTCGCGTCTTCGAGACCAGGGAGCAGAATCGGACTTTTGGCTGTGCAGAGCTCGCGCATTCGTACATTTATGCCCTGCGCTGCGAGGCTCTTGGAGCCATGTATAGTTTCCCGATTGGATTTTGGGAAAGAGGAAGAAAGGGCTCGACATCACATATGTGAGACACAATTTCTAAATTGTCGTGTAAAAGACACGGCAGAACGTCTTGTCTCATAAAAATCTATTCGCCATCGTTTTGTTTTGGTTCGGAGTACACCAGCCAGCCAGCCCGCCATGAATTGTTTTCTGCACTGTTTCTTTTCGCGAGCAACATGTTCCAGTGTTCACTGCTTTTTGGTCGGGTGTGGATACGAGGAGGGAGGAGGGAGGAGGGGAGAATATGAGCTTGTGCAAAGTCTCTTTTGGGAGAGGAGTGGAGTCCATGGCGAACTCATCTTCTGAATTTTAGAATATAGTAATAGAAGAAGGATGTGGGAGAAGAGAAGGATGCGATGCGGCGAAGCTTATATACCGTGCGGAGAGGCGAGGCTTGGCGAAGACGAGAGTTGATTGCGTGTCGACGTCGATGCTGGGCGGCAACATGATAGAAACCCGAAGGAAGTTTTATAATGATGGGGAATAATGGAAACTGGATGACAGAGCCAGAGCATAAGTGCGACGCTTCTAGTTTTTGAGAGGCCTGCTCGTGCTCACCAATGGTTCATGACAGTCATGTCTTTTGGACTCCGCAAAAGAAGAACATAGCGTTTTCTATAGTGTTCTTTTTCACACATAGATCAACTGTATTGCCTCTTCTGGACTCCGCGACGGAAAGATATGGCATCGTCCATAGCATCTTTTTGTCCACAAGATATATAAGTGCGTCGGCGAGTAGCAGATACATAGGTTGCCATAACTAGAATCTTTTGGAGCAGGACATGCAATGGTATCAGTGCCTTACTTGAAGTGCGAAAGGCCAGCTCGGTGGAGACATTTGAGAACCGCAGTAGCATTTTTGAGTAGTAGTGGAAAGTCGGCAAAAAACATATGATGCGATTCATCATGTTTTGGGCGGAAGAAAATAGCGCAGACACAAAATTTTGATATCACCATGTCACCATCGAACTTTGTTTTGGAAAAGACTTTTTGAAGTATGGATAGAGGTGGATAGAAGGAAGGTGTGCGAGGGAGGTATTTATACACGACGTTCTGCGAGGGAGGTATTTATACACGACGTTCTGCTCAGCAGTCACTTCGCCAGATTGGTAAATCGTTTCGTGAAGGCAAGAGTTGGCGAAAATTCGAGCAGAGCCAAACATTCCCATTTCCGTCGTCCGTTTTGAAAGGGCGAAGAGGCGCACATCTTCGTTACTCAGGGCGTTTTGAAGTATACAAGTGGGATAGAAGCCGGGAGGAGACATTTCTGGATGGTACAGACTTTCTTGAGCTACGAGGAGTGAAAAGTGACAGGCAGTCTTCTCATGAAGTCGACGTGGGCGGTTTCTCGAGCAAAGCTAAGCATTGTCGGCTTCATTGTCGGCTTTGGAAAGACGCTCATACGATCAGTCTCGGTGCGTTTTGGGGTGTAGAAGTAGGACAAAAGCCGGGAGAAGACTCCATGTTGTTGTGGTCGTATAATTTTTTGAGGTTCGAGGAGACACCAGGTCCCATGAGTAGGCTCCATCATTGTTTTTGGGTAAACACTTCCAGGTCGGAATATGTTGAAAGAGAATACTCTTACGGTCGGAGAAGATTTATATGCGCAGCGGAGAAGCGGAGCATTCATCGTCGCGCGCTATCAAATACCTCGACGCCAGGGAAGCATCACCGTGTGCTCTCGCACTTCTGGAAAGTTTGGAAGGAGCGGAGGAAAAAGGAGTTACCGGACCGGAAATTGACACTTTTGGAGCATAAGACGGAGTTGTGTGAGTTTGATCGCCGGCGCGAGACATGTGAGTTGGAAGTATAGATTTTGGATTTTGGGATGTGGAGAAGCAGAGAGCATTTTAGCCGCGTAAAGATGATTTTTGGTCTCGGAAAGAGGACAAGAGGACATGAATCATACATATCTTTGATTTTGGAACAGAGCAGAGACACATAACTAGTGCGTCCGTCCGGTTTTTGACAGACTCCAAAAGGGAATGTGATGAGGGAGAGAAGTGCTCAAGACACGAAGCCTTTTATATCTCTATGAGATGTAGGAACTTGGATGACGATGTCCGATCTTCAAGGGAAAAGACATATGCTCGTGCCCCGCAGAATTTTGGTTTTTGTAGATGTTCAGACGCGACGAAGTCTCCTGGACGCATCATGTACATTTTGGTATGTTCATTTGACGGTGGACGCGGAGCATATGTTTCATATCCCATACATTTTTGAGAAGCGAAAAGTGAAGATGTGATGAAAGAAAGATGTGTTCATCTGAGCAAGAGGCCAGTATTTATGCTACTCTTTGGACCAGCCTGATCTAGGTGTCGGAAGGTTTCCAAATGTATTCCTTGCGATCTTTGAAGCTACATGCTATCGCGCAATGCTCTAAGATAGACTATCAGCTGCCAAAGAACGGGTATTCGATGCGTCGAAAACCTCCGCCCGATATCCTAAAATCTCCTCAAATCCACATTCGAGAGGCTTCTAAGCGTTTCTGTTGCTCTACTGACGGTTGTGAATGCAGCGCCAGCAGTTAGCTACATCGCACTCGCCACAGCGCAGGATAAAAGGGAGATCGTTGGCACCGCACTCCTCACATTCAGCGGCAGTCACAGGTAGCCAGTCGTGATCGTGTGCAGGAACAGGCGCGACTGGAACAACGATGCGAGGAGTAGTGTATTCGGGATCGGACGGCTTGCAACGGCAGCTCTTCCACCTTCCACCACACAGATAGCAGAACTCGTGACTGCAACGGCATCTGAAGATCAATGTTTAGTAGGCATCATGTAGCTCGCGGTAATGTTACTCACTTCATGTGGAAGCAGCCTTCAATTAGCTCGACCATGTTGTTGCACTTCGCGCACGATTGCCACTTGCTACGCTTGGCCACATCCATTAGGAGCTGAACGTGTGGGTCGCTGGGGCAGAGGCCCTCATGTTTCGCGCACTTGCAGCGAGCGCAAGTCTCGTGTTTGCAGAAGGCGCAAGTAGCGATCTCGGCCTTGATGTCTTGGGGGCGTATGAACTCAGAGCAATCGGCGTTGGAGCAGTAGGTCGGGTCCGGGGTCGCGAGCTCTTCAGTCTTGAGATCGAACTTCTTAATCAGGTCCTTGGGTAGAACGGCGCGGCAAGTGGCGAGCGGAACGGGGAGCTTACAGCATCGCGGAGGGAAGAGGGTAGGGTTATTGATGGCGCTCTTGAATAGGTCGACGAGACACTTGCGGCAGTATGAATGAGGCTCTGGTTTGCACTCGAGAGTGAGGGTTTTCTTGGTGACCACCACGTCCATACAAGCGCAGCACTTGACGAGTGTCTTCGTTCCAAGGATATCGGGCCCAGTGACCGCCTTCACTTCACAATCCGTGGCTGCAAACTCGTCGTGCGACACTCGATCGGTCATGTCGCGGGCGAAGGCGGCGGTGTAGAGCTCTCGCGCCATATCCCATTGCTCGTCTTCGTCGAAGTCAGACGCGTTGCAGAGGCTTGTCTCGTAGTCGTCGGAACGCTCATGATTGTGGTTGTCGACAGTCACACCTGCCAGCTCGACGGCGAGCTGATGGTCGGTAACGGCTTGTCGCTCTTCTTCTAGTAGTCTGGAGAATGCGATGCGGTTGTCGTACTCCTCTCGCAGGATCTTAAGCGTCAGTATCTGCCCCTCGAGGACCTGCAGCTGTCGTTGAAGGTCGTAACGCAGAACGAGAAAGCTGGAGCGTGAGTCGCAGTCGGGGATTTCTTCCTCATCGTAAAGACCGTCGAGCAAGTCGTTGATATCCTCGAGCTGGAGCTCGACGGCGAGCTTGGCTGTTGCCGTGTCCATTAAGGTGGCTAGCACAGTAGTGCTGGCGGTCGACGGTGCGGTGTTCCAAACTGATACAGATAGATTGCGATGAAGGCTTGAAATCGATGAGATATATTTTTACGCTAAAAACCTTACTAGCGCGTACACGATGGGCGTTTGTGGTGAATGAGAGGAGACACCAGCTCCGTGTGCTCACCACAGCAAAGACTCCCCAAGAATAAGACATTATAAGTGCAGAGCAAACTGACTGCCACAGGGAAGGATTGACTCCCGACTTGATTCTGAAAAAAAGAAATCTTGCAACGAGGATCGTGAAGGCGCGATCATGAGTGATATCTCGCATAACCGCGCGCACCCA
Source organism: Parastagonospora avenae f. sp. tritici 18332-5 (assembly GCA_022559985.1). Lineage (NCBI taxonomy): Eukaryota > Fungi > Ascomycota > Dothideomycetes > Pleosporales > Phaeosphaeriaceae > Parastagonospora > Parastagonospora avenae. Next base: position 330,127 of record JAFJTR010000017.1, read on the forward strand.
TCGGCATGCTCATTGCCCACCTCTTCTTCGCAGAGTCAATTGGAATCAGACTCGAGCAATCCTGGAGACTGTCGACATTGTTGCCAATGACAGAAAATCGATTCCACGCATCAACGAATTTGGCAGCCCAAAGATCTTGGCTGTTGCCAAAGTCTGTCCAAGTCTTAGCAGTCTGCGTACGTTAGCATCAGAAAATTTGGAGGAGACTCTGTTGAGCTTACCTGAGTGTCGTTTGACATCCGCAAATCGCTGTCCAGACTGGACGGTGCGGTCCCAGCCTGAGTCTCGCTGTAGAATTTGGTGTCGCATACAGCCGGCGTGGAGTCTAGCGGCCTGCCAGCCTTGTTCGGATCCGTCACAACTTGAATTGCAACGGAATGAGTGCCGAGCAGGGCAACTACATCATCGGAAGAGAAGCCTCGTGCTTTGAAAGCAGCCAAGATACTGTCGACAGAGTCTTTGCTACTGGGCATCGAGTTCAATGGTGCGGCGACAGAGCTGTCCGTTCTTCCTACCAGCGCCCTGACGTTTGGTCCCAATGGGCATGCAGAAATCGCGTATGCAGCGGCAAACTGTATCATGTCGGCTGCGCTCACTTTGTATTTGTTCGTCAAGTCCAAGAGAATTCCGCAAATGAAGGTCAAGCCACCGTTCTCGGAGCGACTACATTCGTCGGTCAAGATGAGGCTACCGTCGCAGCCGTTGTTTATGCAATCATGGAATGGAGCGCGAATAGCCCCATGCGCCTCTCTGCCACATGTCGAAAAGGTGCTCGAAAGTTCTTTGGCAACATCTGTCCATACGGCAGGGCAGCTGCCGGTCTGACGCGGCCAGAGATTGAAGGCTGATGTTGACGCGATCAAAGCGAATAGGATAGAGGAGCGAGATAGCATCTTGACAGGTAGAGGGATTGATGAATGGAATGATGTCGTAGGAGAGATAGTAGCGATTATGCGCTTCAACGACGAGAAAGGACGAAAGTGTAAAGAAATGAGCAAAGAGAATAATCATTGCAAGACGTTCATCTTATATCTCACGAGCAGTAACATGTCCATTTCTCAAGAACGGGATCTGACAGGGACAATGCATCTATCATTGACCCACATCCCGGTCGTCTGTTCGCTGTCAAGGCTGTTGGATTTGCCCCAATAAGATGCAACATCGTCAACGTGAACGGTGATGTTTGTCAGACGACACTAGTGGACACAGTGTCGGTCAATTATTTTTAGGCACCGGGCTAACAGGTTCAACCCTCAACGCTTTCGTAAAGCATGTGTCGTTGTCAGACTCTCGTGAACATTACTTTGTATCAGGCAAAAGTAGCTTTCAGACGCTGAGCTGAATAACCTCGCTTGATTATGTACAAATTAGGGGAGGCAACACTTACTTGCTCAATTCGCCGGTATTCCGTGTCACCCTTGCTAACTGTTCATACGCTCAGCCGCTGGTCTGTCCACCTTACACCACGTTTTCACGACTGCTCAACTATGTTGTAGTCTTCCCACCTTGCAATTTGGGCATGGCGCTGACCGCTGCCAATGTTCTAACGGTCGATTGTGGCCTTTCTTACGCACCGAGGGCTCTCATGACCCACATACAAGATCGCGCTGACAGCGATCACGGATCGTGAACGCGGAGAGCCGAAAGTAAAATCTTTTCCGGGTGATCCGTCGCCTTGGGAGATACAAATGCTGAACGAGGTAGTGCTGTGGTTTCGCTGCCCAACACTTTTAGAAGGTCGACACCGCTCCTTCGATGACACCTCCCGTGTTGTGATCTGTTTGAGCCCAAGAAAGTCATCTCTTTGCACTCATTTAAATGATCGCTGGACTTCGCTAATCTTAGGCCGAAACCTTGTCGTAGTAAGCATCCGCGTCGTCGCGCTAGGTCCCTGGACCGACTTCCATCTTCCTCCGACCTCATCAGTCCATCCCGTTGACGAAGAATCAATTTTTCAGCAATGCCTTCATTGGCTGCGTAGTGCTTACTCTGCGCTGGCAACCGTCCGTGGAACCGCGCCGGTCTCCGAGGCGTATACAGAGATCGGTCGTTCTTTTCCTAGGTCGGTTCGGTCGTCGGGCTCGTGCCAGCAAACTTTGTCGCACTGGCGTGCTGTGCGTCTGTGACCTCCCAAGGAATGCCTGTCGAAGGTGCGAACAATTGCAGCGCACGGAAGACAACAACAAACTTGATCACGATGAGTTGAAGACTTGTGCGTGTTGAAATTGTGATGATGAAGTGTGGAAGACAGCCGTGGACGTCGGGTTCTTCGTGTTCTGGCGCCTTGGCGAATGAGGCACCAACCTTGGAAGCGAAGGAGTGCTGCCTACAACGCAATGCCAACTTCGTTCACTTCATTCATATTCGACCAGAACATACGCAAGACAGTTCGAGAAACGTCAGCATGATAGATTATGATGAGATGAAGTAAGTGCTCCAATTGCTTGGTCTATTAATGCGTCTGACCTAAGCCTGACCAGTGCTCTTGGGATTGTCCCAAACCCTAATTACAGCGGCGCGAATGAGTCCGGGCCAAACTACATTGAATCCGCTCAAGATGGCAGCGCGCTTCTAAATTTACCCGGTGGTACAGTAGTTTCCTTCTAGACCAACTGTAGACTCATCTCTCGTTTTCACTCCAGAGCTTCGCAACCGCATCTATGGGTTCATCCTTGCGCAAACCACAAGGAATCGTGTCTGGATGGCACGGAGGCCGAACCGCAAAACTATAAAGAGTGGCCCAGTATACCGCTGGAATACGGCAAGACCGTATATGGGTCTGACGCAAGCGTGTCGGCTTTTGAGACATGAGTTCCGTCCGCTGTACATGGGGGCACTGCGATACTCCACGTCTCTCGATACTCTTGCTGAAGTCATTGAATTGGTTGGGCTGGTGGACATGAAGCGCGACTTTGGAACGATACTGGACGATCTCGACCAATGGCCGCTACCTGCACGGGGTATCGATCTCCTCCGATTCTTCAATATCCTACAGTCCCATTCGGAGAAAATGAACGTGCATGAAATAGGCTACCCTGCCGAGTATCCCTATGATATTCCATCGTATCTGCTCGGGTTCTGGATGCGAATGCGCGAATACGGGACTGAATTTACAAGTCGGATCACCCATCTGAGGCTCCTGTCCCAAGCTGAATCACGCCCCTCACGCGCCATGGATGACTTTGAGCACTTGCTTCAAATAAAAATCCCACCTATGAATGATACAAATGATGCATCGCGAAATCAAAGAGAAGCAGACTCTTACGGATGGTGGTTTGTAAGAACAGTTCACCTTGAGATAAAAGATTGCACTATCGAATGTTATTGTGGAGATGCTCGATATACCAGTCAAATTACTTCTCATCGCGATAAAGATAAGCCGAGATACTACTCGAGACGAAGAATGGGTCACGAAGTTGGAAGATAGCCTAGGCGCGATAGAACCTGCAATTGCTCGCAATTAGGCATTGTCCCATAGCATTAGTACCTACTACGCCTGAACTGGACAACTGCATTGCCTTCAGCTACCTCGTAAATGATGTCATAGCATTGATGTACATTCTCTCGAGTGGGACATCTCGTACACTCCCAATACTGTATTAGACATTGGTACGTCAATCCTTTCAAGAGCGGAACTCGTGGACGTCACGGATGACCACCACCGTCATCCGAGATGTTAGAAATCGACGCGCATGGTTTAGTATGCCGCATGCATCAACGTTTACTGCGGCTGCTTCCCAAGTCACCGGAATTTGTGTCAAGAGCATCACGACAAGCATCTGAGAGACATGAGTCGAAAGATTACTCACAGAAGAGGCATTTGCGTCTCGCTGGTCTCACAATGGTTGAAGACGAACAGAGGAATGGTAATTGTGTTAATTCAGGGAGCTATGTGCAGCTCCTCAGACTGTGGACTGGATGGTGAGGACGTATTCGAGATCTCTGGGATGCACCAGAGTACATGCACTCAGCCTTCATCCCACCCTTGAATAAATCCAGCGTACCCTCCAAACTCTTATCAATAAGGAGATCAAGGCGTTCGCGCCTTCCTGATTCCATTGCATGCCCGTGTCTTGCTGCTTAGTACCTATGGAGAACAGATAAATCGAAGATCCCGTTCTGTGTCCACCGGAAGACGAGAGATTGATCACTCCGGCCCGCATGCATGATACACCTTAGCATCGCCCTACCTATTGTCCTATCCTCGGTCACCTTGATGTCCAACCCATGCTGACGAAAAAATTCTCCCTCGCCTCCGTAGTTGTCCTTCATGAAGAATCGCTCAGCTGGGATGTACAACCGCGCTCCATCGAACCCCAACGCCATTGGATATTTTGTCTTAAACGCTTCCCACTTTTGCACCTCGGCCTGGTCCCACAAGCAAGGCATCATTTTCGGATCACCCGGTGCGAGGACTAAAGGTCCGAACGCGTGAATGCCTGGCGGAAGGACATCGACGGCGACGGGAGGGTCATCCTCCTTTATGGATGCGATTTGTTCGCGCGCTTCGGTCAAGATACCGCCCTTCTCACTCTTGCTCGCGTCGACTATGTCGTTGTCAACGATGCCTTGTCCGATGACGTTGCAGTCGTAATCCGGCACGTGGAGGACGTCTTGCAGCGTGATAGTCGTGGTGATGCCGTCAACGCAGGTCTGCAGATCGACGGTGCCAACGCCGAGGACGGGGATACTATCGTCACCAGCGGAAAGAGATCCAAGTCTTGAAATCCAAGGTGTGTAGGTTTGGAACGATTCTCGATTTTTCGCGACGCTGAGAGCATTAGCGTACACTCTTGTATGGTATTGAAAAATTTACTGGACGTTGGACTGGTTCAAAATGATCCAGTCGGGGCACAGAAGTTCTGTGGCTGCTGCCATGCTGTCGTGATGTGTCTGTAGTTAGATCGGGTGGAGTTGAATATTTTTAATGGGAGGTAGATGTAAGGATTTGGAAGACTCGGGGAGCGAACGCTTTTTTCTTAGTCACGGAGTGTTGTGCGTTTGTTGTCAGGCACAGGCACACCGCGGTCGCGTCGTCCCAAGTTGCTTTCACCCCATCGGAAAAAATGTGGTTTACTGACTATGGTCATAGTATGCGGAGAAGTCGGCGTCAATCATGAGATAGCTCTGAAGCAATAGAAGATGGACGTGGTACATCTTGCAAGTCGAAAGGCTTTCACGGCAAAAGAACAGTTTTTGTGAAAGGAACTTCTCAGTCCCCATAGATCAAACGTGACATTCAAAAATCGCTACAAGAATAGAAGGTCTCCCTCTGGGAGAAGAGTATATACAACGGTCACCAAGACGCACTCATAACATCTCGGATGAAGAGAATAATCGCACAAAGTGTGCAGTCCGCTTACTGAAGAGCCTCAATCATGCGGCGGATCTTAGCAGCGCTCTCGCTGCCAGCGTTCTTCTCGAGGAAAGCAATGAAAGTCTCGAGAGTGTAGGTCTTCTCTGCGGGCTCGTCCTCAGAGGGTGCGACAACGACGGGCTCGGCAGCTGGGGCAGACGCAGCCGGAGCAGACGGGTCCTGGGGAGAAGATGGGACCTGAGGTGTAGACGGGGCTTGAGGCTTAGATGGGGCCTGAGGTTTAGATGAGGCCTGAGGCTTAGATGGGGCCTGAGGATAGGATGGCATCTGAGGGGAGGATGGCGCCTGAGGAGCGCTTGGGATGTTGGCACCACCTTCAGACTTGATGCACTGGCTGTAGTACGGGTTCCACTCCTTGCAAACAAGACCGGAGGCGCACGAACTGGCGCCCTGGAAGCCCTGACCACCACACTGAGCCCACTCCTTGATAGCACCAGTGCTGCCACCCTCGGTAGGCTGGGGGCGAGTGGATGTAGCGAGAGTGCTAGGAGCAGGAGCGAGGGTCATGCTGTAGTTGCTAGACATGACTGGGGGAGTCAGAGCTGGGGCGCTGGATGGAACAACTGGAGCAGCGCTTGGTGTGGGCGCAATGGTGCTGTTTGCAGCTGGAGTGGTGACGGCACCAACGACAGCGCTAGAGGAAGCGGAAGCAACAGCAGCGGTGGAGCTGACAGGCGCAGCGACCTTGGAAGAAGATGCAGGCTTAGGAGCGGCGCCGTTTCCAGCAGCAGGGGAGCCAGTGATGGTACCGAAAGTGAGGAGCTGAGGAGTGGACTTGGTTCCGGAGGCGATGAGCTCGGGGCCAGGCATGGGGTAGGAGTCGAGAGGTGCGTGGATAGAGAATCCAAGGCCAGGGCCAGTCTTGGAGTAGGCTTCGGGGAATTTCACGCCCTTGGGAGTAAGAGTACCGCTTCCAGTAACGGTCAACTGGTAGCAAGTGACATAGTGCTGGGCGCCTCCAGCGGAGCTAGCAGCATGGAGAGCAACGGCCTCAGCCCTGAGCAAGTAGTCACCAGGAGCGATGTCAGAGGGGATCTTGAAGTCGAGCTTTCCGCAGTTGTAGTTCAAATCCTTGGTGCCCCAGAGGTCGGCATCACCCTGGGACGAGCCAGGTGCCTTTGCCCAACCGTTCTCGTAAACCTTGAAGAATTCGCCAGAGCCATCAGCACTGGCAGCATCCTCGACCTTGCCCATGTAGGCCATGACGGGACCCCAGTGAGCACCACCAATGCCCTCGGATTTGCAGTCACGGCTGTTGCTCTGTTGGTGCATCTCGATGGTAACAGTGTCACCGGCCTCGAAGGAACACTTGCCGGCGGCCGCCGCGGGCTTCACGTTGCCTTATATACAAGTCAGTAATGTTCATGTGCAAGGCTTTGCAAGCACTTACATTGCAATGCGGTGCTAGTGTAGTCCTCAATAGGGCTATTGGTTGATGGAAGCCTGGCGCAAGTGCTCTCAAGGTCCTCTCCGTTCTTCCAGAGTTGTTGCCAAGTGGCGTGGGCGTTTGCCAGCGCGATGATCGCGGAAAGAGCTGCTGTTGTCTTCATGGTGATGATGTGTGGTCTGAAAAGAGTGACTGAGTATAAAAAACGAATGACAAAGTATGTAGAGAATGAATGTCCAGCGCAGCTGCGTTGTCTTTCAAGGAGTGGTAGGCAAACACATCTTATACTCAGAGCCCAGAATCGTTGCTGCGGCCGTCAATCCAATTTTTGGTTAGCTTACCATGTTCTATTGTTTCGTCTACCACCGGCTAGATCCTGAATGTATCGGAAAGGGTATGGTGGTTTTCTGTCGACATGCAAATATATGAACCAAGGAAGCTTAAACGCCGAGAACCCCGTTCTACGAACCACAAACGATCCTGCAGGCTCCAGGAAACAACTGACATCTGTCAAACGTGAGGCGTTGGTTGGTGGAGTAATCTACGTGCCTGGACATCGACCTCAGATGGGCATGGTCGTGGTTCGCTTCGTGCCGGGCGCGAGTATGCAGATTGCAGGGTTTCTTGGCCGCCACCACCAGTTGCCCATTGCTACTGAAAGTCCATTTTTCTAGAAGCCAGCGAGGACCCACTCAATCCGTAGACCTGGTGCACTTGACAAGAAGACTGCCATCAAGAAGCAACCCTGCCGTGATAGATAGTGACAGGATGTCGAGAAGAGCGCTTGAGTTGTCCACCGGTCAAAATTGGAGGCTGTATGCGGGAAACACAGTACTGAGAATTTTCTCAGGCGACAGCAATGCGGCACATGCGGCCAACATTGGGGTTTGTTTGGAACATGATGCAGGTACCCGCCGTAATCTTGACGTGTCATGGCTGATGTCCGTCCACCACCCACCGCAAAACTCGCAGCATCAACTTGAACTTAAGATAATCCATCTACACATCCTAAAATGATTAGAAGGAGCGCAACCACCATATCTAAAGAGTCCATTTCCTTATTATTTGGGTAGTTTCGGTCCTTGCAGAGGCGATACAGTGCTGGAAGCGGCATTGGTGTTGTTGCGTGGGCGTCAAGTTGAAACATCGAAGTGGACATCGAAACTGCCCTTGCATGATCGCCGCCAGGTTCTGTGCCCCATGCAAAGTTGCAGCCGCCGCCCAGAAGTCAACGGAGCTGGCTGCCGGTGGAAACGGATAGGTCTCGGCTAATGTACAATTCAAGCGGATAAATTTGTGTTTCGTTCTACGTATTGATGTCATTGCATCGTCTACTCGCATCAATGCTGAATGCGCCTTTCAGTAGCCATGCAAGCTAGATGCATCTCAGTATGCGCGGTGACTTGATGAACGATGCTTTTTAATCTTCAATTTCAAACGCAGAGCCAAAGACGTTGGTACCAAGCTTCTCGGTGTTGCCTAGCACGTGGTGGTGGCCCGATTGTACAACACCCAGGTCCATGCCATCCGGGATTTGTGAAGCTTGGGAACAATGTCAGATTCTTATTCATCGGCAACTGGTAGATCATCATTCTGGATATACCATCTTTCTCCCGACGCCTCCATCGACAACAACCTCTTGTCCAGTCACGAAGTCACTGCCAATAAGATAGTCTACAGCCCTAGCGATGTCGTCCGCTTTGCCAACCCGGCCCGCGGGATGCCATTTGATGTCCTGTTTGCTTAAACCTTCTTGCCACTCCAGCGCTTCTTCGTCGGCCTTTTTGCACTCGTTCGCGACATGTATCCACCCAGGAATTATTGCGTTAATCCTAATATTGTATCGATGGCCGAGCGAAATTGACATTGACTGGGTGAGCCCAAGAAGTCCTGCTTTGGCAGCAGAGTATGCTTCGTGGTCTGACTCGGATTGATATGCGCGAGTAGACGAAATGTTGATAATTGTTCCCGGAGATTGCGTTGTCGAATTTCCGGCTGCGAGAAGTGGAATGCAAAGCCGGCTCAGTATGCTGGTAAAGTAGAAGCCACAATTAGCGGGTGTCATGTTTACGAGAATCTCAGAAAAGGTACACCAATGGCAGTACATGTAAACCAATTTACGGTCCACCAGAATGGCTTATCAGGAGCAGAGGTCCTACTTACTATGCAGAATTCAGCAGGGAAGCGTTGAAAGTGTTGTTCACAGGCTTCAATTACCTAAGGTGCTGTAAGACCGATAGCAATTTTCGCATCCCATTCTTCTTCGATGGCGTCGCCCTCAGCTTCCATTCGTCGATCTTCGGACATCGAGAGTGTTGTAGGAAAGGCATTATTGATAAGAACGTCGAGCTTGCCGTCGAAACTCTCCTTGACGGTGTTCACGGCTGTTTTGATGTCGCCTCGTCTGCTGAGGTCACAATGAATTGCAGTCCAGCTTGCTTTACTCGAGCTTGACCATTTCTCAGCTTGCTTCTTGACATGCTCCAACTCTTCTGCGTTTGAATCTAACATTATGACATGATGCCCGCATTGCAGGAAGTGCCGGAACAGACCGCGTCCTATGCCGCGCGCTCCGCCAGTAAGAAGTACTTTCAATGCCATATTGTCAGCGCTGAGGTTGTGTAGGATAGAAAGAAATGCTCAGAGGAATTGCCCTGAATCGCTGATCAAATTTCTTCGCGTCGTGGTCGTTGCCGTGGCTTGTTCGTCCTGGAACTTTTCAAACAAAAAGGCAATGACGTCATTAGTCCGTTAGTTCCAAAGCACGTAGACCTGAAGTCTCACATGTGTTTGCGAACCTCGTCACTGTCACGATATCCGACATTGCACCCACACGCGTGCACAGCACCAGGTACTGCAATAATTCGTGCGGGCTCTCTCTAAAAGCTCTAAGCACTACCTTAGTGCAATGTTAACCTGTCTACCTTCGAATCCTTCTCAGACCTACGTTGCGTACTAATAAGCCATCGAAGTTTTTCAGGCTCGTTTATAATATAGCAGCTACTCTCTAATAGTAGACTGCGTCTGAACAGAGAGCGTACGAATTATTGCAACACCTAGTGGCAGCGATGGCGTCCTTAACTCAATTTTCACAGCCTTTCTTCCCTTAATCACAAATCACTTCCTTTCCTGTGGACGAGACTGAATAAGGATGTTCCGACTGTATCCGAACATAAGCGTATTCAATGTCGGGCCTTTAATCCCTCATATTTCACCGCGCATCACACTTATCCTAATTAAGAATCAAATGCAGTGCACCAATAGCCTAACAGCGAGCACAGGAGCTGACATGCGTCTTTACTGGGCCGCGGCAGGTCCGGCAGAAGAGTTACAGCATTAACGCATTGGGCCCCTCATTGCCCCGCTGCTGTTATTAGCAGCTGCATGCGAGTGTCGGCATTATCAAGCAATGCTAGAAGCATATAAAATGGAATCACAGCTCAGAACTGTTCCATTGCTCATCCTTCTCCCTCAATATAACCAGCTCGTACCATCTTGTCCAAGTTTCTCACCAGTACCAACATCACCACGGTACGATGACCATCATCGCAGCACAGTGGTGTCACCATGACCCCACCTTCACTGATCTCGTTCACGATCAAGTATAAACGTGTGATACGGCATGGACAGGTATCGTCTCAAAGTCTGAAGCTAGCATGGCGGGTGTTCAAGCACTAAGCAATCCTTTTGGGGTTGTTCAGTGCTTGTTCTGAGATCATACCGTTCAAACTTGATCTGGATAATTCCAGCGAAAGGACAAAGCTGCTTCTTGATGCTCCTCCTCCGGTTTGTTGGCATGCTGATAGGTGTAGCTTTAACTCTGAATCATGTCGACCGATAAGATCACGTTCTTGACCAACTGGTGCGTGATGCACAGGAGGGAGAGACAAATATACTGATTGACACAGGCACGCTACGCCGTATCACGCTCCACTTTACCTTGCGCAGAGCAAAGGGTACTTCAAGGATGAAGGGGTCAAAGTTGCCATCCTAGAGCCAAACGACCCGAGTGTACGCAGCATCGCAATGCTCCTCTTTGGAAAATGTACTGACAGCTACACAGGATGTCACTGAGGTCATTGGATCGGGAAAAGTCGATTTCGGATTCAAAGCGATGATCCACACGCTCGCCGCCGCTGCACGAGGTTTCCCCGTCACTTCAATCGGTTCGCTTCTCAACGAGCCCTTCACTGGCGTTGTGTACCTCCTCTCTTCTGGCATCACCACCGACTTTACCACGCTCAAGGGCAAGAAGATCGGATACGTCGGCGAGTTTGGCAAGATCCAGCTTGATGAACTCACTGCGCACTATGGCATGTCGCCTGACGACTATCAAGCTGTCCGCGTCGGCATGAACGTCACTCGCTCCATTATCACTGGCGAGATCGACGCCGGCATTGGCCTCGAGAATGTGCAGATGGTCGAACTCGAAGAATGGCTCGTCAGTCAGGGCCGCTCCAGTGATGAAGTCAAGATGCTTCGCATCGATGAGCTCGCTCAGTTGGGTTGCTGCTGCTTCTGCAGCATCCTATACATCGGTAACGACGCCTTTGTAAAGGCCAATCAGGAGAAAGTGCGCGCCTTCTTGCGCGCGTGCAAGCGTGCCACGGACTTTGTTCTCGCTTCTCCTGATAAGGCTTGGGAGGAGTTCATCACCGTCAAGTCTGTTTTGAATACGCCAACGAACCGGAAGATCTTCGAGCGTAGCTTCGCATACTTCAGTCCAGATTTGCAGAATGTGCAGCGCGACTGGGAGAAGGTTACACGCTACGGAAAGAGGCTTGGCCTGTTGGACGAGGGCTTTACTCCCAACTACACGAACGAGTATCTTGAGTGGGGCCTCGAGCAGGAGGCTGACGACCCGACTGGTGATCAGAAGAAAATGGTGGCTCTCCAGCAGGATGTCAAGGATCACGGTGGCTTCAAGCGCCTTGAAAGCATTGCTGGAAAGGCCGTAGTCGGAGCAGCTGCTTCCAGACCACACTAAAGACTCGTGAAGAGTACAATCTTTCCAGATGCACGTTCATATAGCTTTTGTTGGAGATTCATTCGTTAGCTCCATCAGGGTTGAAACTTTCTAAAAGGAAACCAATACAGCCATTCTGTAATTGGATCTAGTCTCGCTTTTATACACTGACAGCACAGCAAGCTGCTTGCTGGACTTGCGCTTAAGCACACCAGGCCCCAGCAAATTTCACGTTCGCATTTACCCAACGAGAAGGGTTAAGAGCTAGCTTGGATACATTTACAAACATTTGCAAAAGTGAAATGCTTTGTAGTTATTGAATCATTCTAGACTTCCTTTTGAAATGCTTAGTGCACTTTTAAAAACTATTGGAGTCCTTCGCGCAGATACAGAGTGGGCACGACTTTTGCTATTGGCTGATGGGCAGTCTGGGGACTTTCCCCCGTACCTCACTGCTTCTCTCCAGTGCCAGCTTAGCTCACTGTTCGAGCATTCTTCTTTCGTGTCGATCTCCGCTGAATCTCCAGTCTCAGGTAAGAATACGGCATCTGAATATTTCTAAGTGTATCCCCCCAAATCATACCTTGCACGCTCACACAATGTTTGAAATTGAGCTCCACTTTAACTTTGTCTGCCTTCAAAAACATGTCGGCATCACTCATCAGATCTTTGTAGAACTTTCTGGCGCTGAAATGTCGGCAGCTGAGGTAAATACCTAGTTCAAACTTTAGTGTTCGTAAGTTGGTGAATCTCTTTTGCCACTCTGTGCTAAGTTTCTTGCCTGCTGGATGCACATGCGGCATGCCGTCGCGTTCTGGTAAGTCGCAGACCTCTTCATCGATCGGGTTCAGTATGTAGCGCCAATCTGATCTCGTCCAATGCATGGTAGATGTGTGCCAGAACCAAGTTTCGCAATCATCAGCACGCACTTCCAGATGGCGAATTTTCGCGGCGACAGTCTTGGTTGGCAGTAGAAGAGCGGGGTACCTGATGGTGATGACGAATATAGTGTCTCCATAGTACACATCCAGGGCGAGGTTCGCAAGCTCATTGTGATTGGCTTGGATCATAGGTTGAAGGAACTGTGAATCCGCATCTGACCGATCGTGCTTGTAAGGTGCCAGAGCATGCGCCAGGACCTCAAGCTTGAGTTCGGTTGGGAGATCTGGCAAGGAGTGGAAAGTCTTCGTTGAGTCGGCGGCTGCGTCGGGTTCCAGTACCAGATTGTGGTTATTGTTGTCGGATATTAGAGCATCCATTGTTGTTCTGCTGGTAACTTAGGTCCTAGGTTGAAGTGATGTTGGCTGTTGTGAGGTTTTGAACAAAGTTGCTGTTGGTATTACGAACCAGAGATCAGGATTATAATCGAGAAAGGGCCTCTGAGCTCGGACCTCGTCGGCCTGCTACCTGTAGTGAAAGAGTCAATCGCCAGGCTTTGACGCTCGCCCTCACACCGCCGCGCTTTCAACACCTAGGTATTTACAATAGACGCTACCTAGCTAACTACCTTTCGACAACTTGCTTTCTACCGACCTTCGAATTCTAGGTTTCCCAATTAACTCAACCACCTGACATGTCTGCCGACTCCTCTTCCTTCCTCCTTGGCTGGCGCAAGATTCCCAACGAACTCCGACTCGAGATACTTGGCTACATGCTCACACGCCACCTGACATACAAAGCCATGGACCTCAGCGACCGGAAATATTACGGATATCCGCGAACAAGTCATGTGGCTGAATACTATCGCAAAACTGTGCTCAGACTTCTTTCGATACCTGAAATTAGCCCACTTCTTGCCAAAATCTTCTATGGCACCAACGCTATTGTGATAGAGCATCTCGATGACGACTTTCTGACTCTATTCGACAAGTCATATGTCACACAGCGTTTTGAGAAAGCAAAATGGTTGCTACCCCCGCCTCACAAGCGTGGCACGCTGTATCCACCACCTTCTGCTCAAGCTCACGTGCAGCGAGTCGAGGTCAAGATCAAGATCTTCGATTTCGATTCTATTGAGTTCGTCAAAAGTCTGGCCACTGTTTCGCGAATCTTCAATAACATACAAAGCTTTACACTCGAACTCGACTTCTCAAACAACAAGTGGACGACAGATTCAATCAAGAGTTATCAAAAGATCGCATCACGGCTGAGCAACTTTGCATTCCCCACACGAGTCCTTCAAATCCGCTACAAAAACAGAAAACCAGGACTAGACCGTCCGCGAAGAAACATACTCGACGACGTACTGGCGATTCCGCTAGTCATCAAACTTGCAGAGAAGCTCAGCGGCGACGAGGAAATCTGCAGCAACAAGGGTTGGAAATGGATCTCTACCATTTCTACCAGGGAACGCGGGGGTGACGCGAAGCAAGTTCAAGAACATGTCAGGCAATGGTATAGCGTGGGTGCAAGGAGGCAGGACATAATTACCGTCCCACCATTCACTAGTCTGATTTGAATTGGGACATGATACAAGGTAGTGGAGCAACTGAGAATTCACCGGAGTAGCATTTGACGGTAATAAAGATTGCGTCGCTGTTGCATAATCTTTTCTTCTAACAATCTGGAGTCATAGACCACTTCTTTATATCCCTTTCGTCATCATCTGAACCACCATGCTCTCAAGCTGCGCGGTACAAGAGCACGCTATTTTAGTTCATTCATTTCAAAAGCGACGTGCACCTTTTGTGCCCGAAAGTTGGTCGTGGATCCGGCTAGACGCATCTCCATTGCTTTCCAGTCGTCAGAGCTAACCTCCCACTCTGGACACACTTCTGTATCGTCAGGGTATCAGAGTCTATCCGGGGCGAGGAATGTGAGTTTCAACTCCTTCAGGTTGAGAAAGCTTGATTGCCGTGCTAAGCTCCGGCTTGCGTAATTCTCTAAGAAATCTTCTTCTTCCATATCATTGCCAGCATCTTCCAACTTCTTCGTTGTTTTCGAAAAAAGTGGCCAGGTCTTCTGATGGGGCCAAGTGCTCTGGCGGGGATCAGGAGGAGGTCCTAGTATTGAGAAAGGGTCGCAGTCGTCAACGTGGATGTGCAAGGTTTGCACTCGCGCTGCCCGTTTGCGTGAAGGAGACTTGACTTTGAGCGACATGTTAGTTTTTCCCACTCGTCGGTACGCAATCTTGACGCTAAAGGTATTGCATTGGTAATATGTCTCGAGTGACAATGCAACGAGGTCTTCGTTGTTTGTTTCGATTATTGTGTCGAGGTCTTCGTCCATGATTTCCAAGTGTCTTTCTGTGTTGATACTGCCGTCAAAGGTGAGATGGTGAGCAAGGACGTTCAGCTTGAGTTCTGTGCGCAATCGGTGCCAGTCTCGTAATGTGCCGGGCGTCGGGCGCTGAACGTCAGTAGGTACGTCTTTAGGTTTTTGGGTAGACATTTTATTACGCGGAGTTGTTATGTGCTATCATCGGCTGCATCCCACGGGACTTCGCACATACAAATAAATACAAGAGGAGTTGACAGTGAGTCGCCGCGTGAGAATACGTCACAGATAGTGCACTAGCAAGAATCAGGCGAGAAGTCCAGGGGAATAGCATGTGATTCATTATTTTGAGGCTGCATTTGTGGTAGTTCTAGGAGCCTATGTCAAGCTATCTGATAGCTCGCTCGTGGTGTATGTTAGACGGAAATTTTCCTTGTAGCCATATCCTTGATGAGTAGCTCGATTGACCTGCCACATTGGCAAGTAGCTCCACAATCACAGCACCTTGACCGTTACATTCTGGCCCTTCACCTTGATCTACGTCATCTCCAGCCAGTTTCTCAATCCATCACATTGTGCTGGAGTAATCCCACATGAGCTGCATGGATCTGTCGAGTGACGCTTTACAACCGTGGACAAACCAATGTCCAACTCTAAGTCTTTTACGTTCAGAAAATCCTACTCCCACGTCAGCCTGGAGTGTGTTCCCGCATGGTTCTCGTCGTGAAATAAGAGCCCAAAATGCGGGTTATCAGTATGGGAGGTGTTGCTTGGATCCCAAGAGGCATAGAGTCGCGCCTCGAGACTGCAAATGAGATAGCCGTATGTGGGTGGTGGAGACTTGTCGAACTTATGGCTTCTAAGATGCAGGTAAGCGGCAGCGAAAGCGTTCTTCGAATAGTATATGTCCAGGCACAAGGTGACTAGTTCGCGATTGCGCGTGGCGACGATCACTCCAAGTTCTTCTTGAAAGGACTTCTTGTGGGAGTTCGAGTCGACTCGCGTCAGTGTTGGAACGTAACACGCGAGCACTTCGAGCTTAAGTTCGACTGGGAGGCGTAGCCATAGATGGAACGTCTCCGGTGAGCTCATGGCCGGTTCCGTGCTTGTCTTGATGGGACTTTCAGTCGCTATCATGAGACTGCGTAGACGCCAATACGCGAGACCGCTCCGCAACAGCTGTGGGATAAACATACGAGCTGGCTTCTGTGAGGTGATCGACTAGAAGTAGAAGGCGATCAAGGTTGGAGTGCCGTGAGAGCCTCCAGTGTGGGAAATGCAGTAATGGCAAAGTCGGTGCGCATTGTGAGGCAGTCGCATGGACTAAGTGGGTGGTGGGGAGGGGCGCAAAGTTGCGCAGAACTAGGCCCACCTAGACACTTAGAATGAGGTGATATCACGTATTTACATGTATGTAACAACCTGGGAAAAGTCGATGGACGTAGTTCAAGAAATGAGAGGGGCCCGAAAGCACAATGATTTCTACCGAGATCCAATCTACCATCGGGGTTCAAGCCTAATTGCAGCTGCTGTTGAATGGAATTGTTTATCCTAAGTCCTGCTTTCACCTCTTCCCCGTCACCATGTCCGTGATGAGCGCCGTGACTTTGTCAACACAAGCACAACGGCTAATATGCTTATCAAGATGAACCCCAGACCGCAGCACACCGACCTCCACATTCTTAGCCTTGAGCCCCATCGTGGCGCCGCGTAACTTGGCATCCGACGTATCTAAGCGCACGGTGCTGAGCTGACAGTCGTTGCATTCCGGTACATCTTCCCCGCCCACGTCGGCGAAGATAATGTTCAAGGCCAGATTGCAGAGATTTGTGAACTGTTGCTGCCATGCTAGGTTTTTTGTGGCACATGCGATGGCGGAGGTTGATTTTCCTTTTGCCTCTGGACACAACGGGCGATCCCAGCCACCACTGTCGATGTAGGCGAGTTGCCCTTGACTGGCCATGCAGTTGTAGATGTACAATTTTACATGTAGCTCTCGGACTAACTTCCCATGAGTAGGTGGCGGGGACGTTATACGAACACGTGCAGGTTCGCCATATGAAAGTGTACTGAGAATAGTAACACGTAAGGAGTTTGCCGAGTAATACTTGTCCAACGTCAGAGCAACCAGTTCACGATTGCGTGTCCGAAAGATCATCCCAAGTGTGTTTTGAAGGTGTTCCCTATGTGTGGTCCAAGTAATCTCTTGAGCAACGGGGATATAGTGCGAAAGAATTTCGAGCTTGAGCTCAGCAGGTAGGCGTGGCCAGAGATGTAATGTCGTTTATGCGCTCTCTTCGGGGTCTGTAGCGACACTGCTATCGAGAGTGTCTTTTGTAGCCATGGTGCATGGGTCTTGTTCACAAAGCCAGCGTTGTTACCGCCATAAATCTCTTGTGCGGCGCACCTAGTGAAATCCCAATTGCAGAGCCGTTCTTGAAGGCAGCGTGAGTTGTTGGTCCTGCAATCCGATCGCGAAATGAGTTCTGTCGGGAAAGTTGATTGTGTTCGTGCTGAAGTGAGAGGATCATAACGTGCAAGAAACGTAGAGAATCGGAGTGGCGCGTTGGTCACGTGCAAACGGGCAGGAGTAAATGAACATTGATATTCAACCTAAGTACACATCGGTCGGGTAGCTTACAACTTCCTAAGCCATACTTCATTCAAGTCTCCACAACGACCTTGACGTCGCTCATCGCAGCGAATGGCGTAGTCTTCGTCTCCCCGCTCAACGCCCATAAAACGGTTTTCTCCACCACACGTCGGCCGCGCGGCTCGAGAGGCAACCAGTGGCCTGCGTCCTTCACCAATACCACCTGACTGCCAGCAACAAGGAAATCCTTCGCGTTGCTGAGCGTTAGTCGTTGGTCAAATGCCGGATCATGGTCACCCAGCATGAACGTCGTTGGTGCCTTGAGAGAGCCCTTAGGCACACCACCCATCAGTGGATCATAAGAGACGGAAGAGTGCGGTGTTGATCCAGCAGCGGAGGCAATTTCGAACAGCGCAGCGGTAGTTCTCAGAGACTTCTCCCATTTTCCGATGAACAGTCCGTCGCGATAAATGCCGACTTTCTGAGACATGCCGCGATCGCTCACACGCTTCCGTACCGATTCACCATATCTTGTCAGTTGCGAATCATTTATCTGGAGGTTCCCTGGACCCGTAGACATGGCCATGGCTTCTCCGGCTTCCTTGGGGTCCAGACGGCTAATGAGTTCTTCACCTTTGCGTGCTCTGCCTTTGCCGAGACTGTGCAACGTGCGCAAAAACCAATAGTTGCCAAATGTTGCGAAGAACCTGCTGAACGGCCAGGGAAGATGGAAGCAGAATACGTAAAACGAGCGTCTGAATTGGGAACGAACTGGGTCCAAGGTTGTAAGTGCTGTCTTGAGAAGGCGAAAGTTTGTTGGTGTATGAATCCATGTACGCAACATCTGCTTGGCCAGGGTCATCTGAGAGATCGCGTTTGATGTGGTTAAATGCGGCTGTCAATATGTTAGCACAGCAAGCACTCAATTGTCTCGTGTATCTTACGATTATGCCGCTCATGATGACCCAATGATCTGCCAACTGGGCTGCTTCAGACGCCAGCCTGGCTCCAACGAGCGCGCCCCAATCATGTGTCGTTACCACGACCTTCCTGTCTGCCTTAAGATACTGCATCCTCATATCAAGTATGAATTCGGCCAGTGGCTCGAGCATATCGTACGGCCCGTAGTGAGGCAGACCATCAGAGCCACCATAGCCCGGCAAATCGACCGCGATGAGGATGTGATTGTGTCTTAGTTCGGAGGATTGGAGTAGATGGCGCCATAGCAGAAAGGAATCAGGGAAGCCTGTGAAGACGGGATTAGCCAAGATGTCACAACAGCTGTGTGGTTGCTAGAACTCTTCCGATAAGGACGTACCATGTATGAATATCCCTATATTCTTCGGCTCCGCGCTCTTAACATCTGCATTCACAACGTAGTGAAGTCGTGCTCCAGTACTTGTCGTGAAGAACGCATGTCGGAATCCCGTTAATGGTCCGTGATCAAGACTCCAGTACTTCTCTTGAGCAGCGGCTAGTTCCTTCCTTTCTTCTCTCGTGTCCCTCGCCCACAATGCCCCGTTTTTGAGTACAGCTGTCGCCCACACAGTAGCCAGGCTCACGAGGCCGAAGCCGAGCTTGAAGCCGAACCATGCAAGGTCTGTGACGATTCTTCGTACGCTCGCCCGTAGGCGCGTGACGCTCGGTGAAGACATTCAGGCTTCGATATAGACTGTGTTATGCGTGTGAATGATGGTGAGAAATATGGTGAAGCGCGTACACGATAGCGCGGTTTGTTGTGGGACGAAGCAAGAGGAAAAAGACGTCAAGGCGGCCGTTGTTGTACCGTGTACCCCTCCATTGCGACTCCCACATCCACGTGTAACTGCATCTTTAAGGGCAGGCAATCGAGATCGTCCATCATTCACGCGACAGGGCGGAATTAAGGGTCCTGCACGCGTTTGGCAGCTGCAGAGGAGATCGTGGGGAAAGTGACGACGGGGTCCGAGCTTCTGATGATCTTCACCGAACTTCAACCCATGGCTGAACATCACATGAGTATTGACGCAGTACGACCACATTAGTCTTATCGCTCAGCTTCATTCAGATTCTCTTAAGACGAGGCTTGTGTTACAGTTTTATTCAGATTGTTTCCCAATCCACGTGTAGCTACGTGTGTAGTGAGGAGGCCACAAAGTGAACACAAGACACATACCGCTCTCTTTCAGGTCTGCATTTCTTCTCTTCTTTCCTCTCCTGTATTTACCTTCTCTCGTCCTGTCCATCTCGGTTTGAAGCCATCACAGTTTTAACACCCTCTCTATCACCCCGTTGGTCATTGCGTGTATAGGGATAGGTCTCAGTAAAGACGTGATGCTTCCACTCAGAGAGGTCGTCGTCGTTGCTGATGTACCACTGTTCTTGTATCTCCACATCCTTCTGAGCAAATATCGTAAAGAGCGGTAACACGGCCGCAGCGATTTCGTCGCCGTGTGACGCACCATCTCCAAGGAAGTCCTCCATGTGAAATGCGTCGTAATGCATAAATGAGACGCGCAACTCCTTCGTACGAACGCTGGTCATCATGTCTGAGCCCTTGAGCATGGCAATTCCGCGGCTATCGATGCCCTTTGAAGCCTCAATCCTAAGTTCGACATGTTTGAGATTGACGAAATCGAAGTCGCCGTGGAAGAATCTGCGGAGGTTTCCGAACATCTCATAGCTCAACATAAAGTGAAGCTACATTCTTCTGACATGATGGCGTGTGGAGAGGGGCGGCAGGTGATTGAAATCATATTGCATCATTGCAATGTTCTGCTTGTAAAACACCTCGGTGGCTAGGTGTGCGATCTCGGGAGTGGCTAACTGTGGAGTGTCCGTTTTGTAGAGACGAGCGAAATAGCCCACGGCATTAGGAAGCCTTTATCCGACGCTAAGTATCATCGGATTTTTATTGAAGAGCATTGCGTGTATTGAGATGCCAGAGAGGAGCGCGGAACTCAGGACGTGAAGCTTCAACTCATCAGGGAGGCTTCTCCAGCCTTCGAGGAACGAGTTTGGCTGATCCATCGGGGAACTTGTGAGTCGAATGGAGGCGGCTGGTGGGAGGAGTTGGTTGACTCAGAAAGTAAGATTAGGAAGCGATGAGGGTCAATATAGATAGGCGGGGGGCCAAGTGCAAGCATGTGAGGCGCTAGAACGCCAAGCCTTGTGGTAGGTGAGAGCAGTGACGAACCGGAAGAGCCTTTCATGACAGTCATGGCCCATGCAAGTGTTCACGTGGGTGCGCTAGTGTGACTAATTCTGGTGTCAAATGTGATGGAAAGCGACCTGAAGTTTCACACAAGGCCTTGCCATAGCAAACCGGGCTGGGGACGAGGCCTGTGGTAGCTATATGTACACTGTGTGTAATTATAGATTTTCTCTATCAGCATAGTCCGAACTCCTGCCGACGCAGCCAGACTGCGCGTTGTCTTTACTGTGTCTTCAACGCTTCCGCTATTACCGCTCCCACACGTCTGCACCCCCTAGACTTCCGAGCGGACGATGATTTTCGGCAGCGCCGCCCCAGCATTTTCGACGCTCGCCGTGGCTGCCGTGGTTGCCGCGATCCGGAGCTCCTTGGTATGGACAACGACCGGTTCCATGCTCTCCAAGACTGAGAGCACGTGCTCGTCCCGAGCCCACAAGTTGCTATCGACCTCAATCTCGACGAAGGATAGATTTCGAAGGTTGGAACCGCCTCGAAATAGACTGCTCATGTACTGGAAAGCCGGCGGGCTCAAGTATAGACGATACTTCAACTTTCGAATGTACTTACGGACCGCGACAGGAGGCGTGAAGATACGAGCATGGACGAAACCTTCGAAGCTTATGTCGATCGTGTTTTGTTTGTAGAGTACCTCTGTGGCCAGGAGTACAGCTTCGGGGACAGCAAGGGGCGGTAGAATCTCAGTATCGAATACGGAGGGCTTAGTGGTAGTTGCAGCCACAGGCACGTTGCGCCTTAAGACCTTATCGCCATCAGGCTGGAACGACGTAAGGCGTGAATCATAGATGGATTTGTTGAAGTTGAGTGGGTTGAGCACGAGGTTCGAGGGCAGTGCATAGCTCAGGATCATGAGTGTCAGCTCAGGTGGCAGGCTTCTCCAACCGTGCGCAAAAGACTCTGTGGAAGATATGCTGGGTAGCTCGGTTGCAGGGGTTGTTCAGTGGGGTTGAGCAGATGACCGGAGGCGTAACTGTAGCTCGGTTGGCGATGTGAAAAGTAGTGTGCATAAAGAGTCGGCAGAGCGCGGAGGTAGCCGTGCGTGATTGCTCCAACCATCTCATTTGCGACTCGCCTCCATTCACGTGCTGATAATGGGCCAATAGCACGCTCATACTGCATCTGTGGCGCTCAGCTCTATGTAGCCTAGACATCTCCTCGTGGCAGTAGGGTATATTTAGGCATATGCTTACAAAAACGTGCAATCCCCATCTAGAACATCTGCCTGTTCCGCATCTCCACAGGCAAGAATACCATCATGAGAGCAGAAAGCCAAATACCACCTGCGCCCAGCCATAGAATTCCAGAGCTCTCACTCGCGAGCAGCTGAGCACCAGCATAGGGTGCCACTATGCCAGCAATACGACCCAAGCAGGAAAGCATACCGCTCACGCTACCACGGTAGGCGGTGTCAAATAGCTCAGGTGCAGATGCGTAAAGAACCGCATTGAAGTACTACAATCGATTAGCATCATATCTGGCGCTTATAAATCAAAGACTCACTGTTTGCATGATGTACTCAAGTGCATTCAGCCCAACGTATGCCGCAGTTGAATCGACCTGGGTATACATGGCCATGGAAAGACCCTGGCAGATGGCGGAGAAGACGAGCGACCATTTGCGTCCAAGGAGCGGCATCTGTACGGATGCCAGAGCAAGAACGGCGCCAAGAATACCGGGGGTGTAGATGATGATGTACTGTTTGTACGTGTCTTGTACAGTTCCTCGGCCATTTGAAACATTGTTGCGGAGCAGGATGATAGGCAAGAAATTTCCGGCAAGATTGAAGGACCAGTAATCTCCCATGTACGCGATGCCGAGGAGAATGAAGATGAATAAGGACAATTTGTTGGTAAAGATGCCCTTCAAACGTTTGAGCTCTTTGCCGACATTCTTGAAGACCGCCTTGTTCTTCTCGGCGCGCGTGAGGTTTGTTGGCGCAACTACTGCCTCGTGGAAGTCTGGGTCAGCAGCATCGATTGCTGCAAACATCTCCAATGTCAGGGTGGGCGGTGGCGCGCGGTTGAACTTGGCGATTTTGTGCAGAACCTCGATGGCCTCAGCCTCACGACCTCGAGCGAGCAGAAACTTAGGCGACTCGTGGAAGCTGAATACAAAGTAGCGCAGGAAAAAGATGACGAGAGTCATGGCACCGAGAACAATGACGTTGTAACGCCAGCCCATATTGCTGGAAACAGTACAGCAAGCTTCGCCGGCAGCAACAGCCTTGCAGGACGGGAGCTCAGGTTCACACCGCCATTTGGCAGCTGTTCCATAAGCAATGCCTGAAGCGACAGTTACTCCAATAGGCTGCCACATGGAGAGGAGTGCAACGAGAAAGCGGCGACTCTGAGGAAGGAACTCGAGAGCAATGGTTGCGTCAATTGGGATGTTTCCGCCGAGCCCTAGAGAGGCGAGAAAGTAGATTCCACAGATTGCACCATAGTTGAACTTAGGCGCTGCAAGTAGGAGCCCAAAAACAGAGGTTATGAGACACGTTAGGTTGAAAGCCCACTTCCTTCCAATAATGTCGACTGCCAGGCCGAATCCCAAAGCACCAATGGCAAGACCAGCATTGGCCAGCGCGAATATTGTTCCAGTATCCTTGTCAGCGACGTTCATCTCTTGGTAAATTGCCGTAGAGATAAGGCCAACACCTTGTGACCATGCCAAGTCTAGGAAGTATCCGAAACCACAGAGGAACCAAATGCATATCTGATAGCGGCCAAGTCCGAAATTATCCAGCTCGGCGTTGATAAGGGCGGCTTTCTTTTCGAATGTGTTCAGCGGGTGGGCTGCTGTGCCTTTGAGAATAGCAGCGAAAGTGAGATTCTCGGAGGACACTAATTCCAGGTTGTTATAGATGGGTATCTGTACACCTCCTGCTCCTGGTACATCTGCCACCTGCTTTTCATCGTCGTAGTCGTGGGACTTGCTGCTTATATCCAAGTTGGTGGCCATTTTGCCCTGTTACAGAGATACCGAGAGAGAGTCGAGGTAACGAACAAACTTAGAAAGCAACGAGAGGTGAAAGTCAGGTGACACCGCGTATGTGAAACGCGAGGGAAAGACACCGGCTTGTCTGTTTCTGCAAGAAACCGATACGACGGACAAGATTGTATTTAAGGGCGGGGAAACCGTTCCCAGCCTTGCCCGTGCACAACACGCTACAAAGTCTCACGGATCTAAGCGACAGGCGTTGATGTGCTAGCGCACCGGATTCTGAATGGTCAATCTGACTCCAAGGCGGGAGGATCTTGCATGATTGGGCTGACGGGCAATCATGACGACATGGGAAACACCTGTTGTGCTGATTTGCGCCCCTTTGTCCCATGCAACTCTCAGAATTCCCGTATCGTTGAAGGATTCTGCAGTGCTAAGATATGCACCATCGCGTAGCCTGAGCCATGGCGGCGGCGTAAGTCACCGTGGCTAGTCTAGGCCAACGGTATCGAGAAAGCCTTTTCGCGTGCGTCGCGTGTTGACCACGGGGACCCCGTTCAGATTTGACATTCACTCTGTGCCACGTACGCTAACTCGAGCTGAAGTGGCGTGCGTGATGCAAACGTTGTGTTCTGCCCCGCTCATGTTGCTCCGCGGCATTGCATTGGCTGCTGGTCCAAGCATGGCTTGGCGCAGATAGCTCTTTCACGTCTCGTGTGAGTCCACCTTCACATCAGCTTGCATCTCGAGTACTTTTTATCTCCATGTTTTCATACCTGACTCGAAATTATATTCAATGGAGTAGCTTTTCAATTGCCCAGTCAGATTTAACAACATTACTCTTATCTAGATCGATGACACTTACAAATGGTTCCACATACCACTGTCGCTCCCGCAGCCCTGGTCCATGAAACATTACTCAAGTACAACAATCGTTCTGCACATGTCCACTTTTCTCATCAAGATCTTTTCTTCCACCTCGGCAATCTATGCCAAGCAGAGACCATGTCATGATCGGTTCTCGGCACTCCACAATATGCTGGCGCCAGGGCTAGGTTGTTGGACAGGTTTTGAACAGCCTCAGGACACTAACAAACACAGAAATTGGCTCGATTCGCCTTCGAATCGAGCGGGAGCCTCTACCAACTCAGAGTCAGTACATGTGCCGAAGTCATGACTCGACATGTCAGGAACCAGTCAAGCGCTGCTAAAGGGATGTCTTCGTCAAATATACTACAGCACCACATGACATGCTTGTACACTGGCATGGCTAAGATGAACACCCTACACCTCCTTACCATCATGCATAAATCCCCTAATTCTCGTCACCCCTTCTTCTCCAAACTCTCTCACAACCAACCTGTTACTCGATCTCAACCTCAACCATGGCTACCCAGCCTACTCCCCACCCCTTCCTAACAGGCTGGAACAAACTGCCCGACGAGCTCAAACTCCAAGTCCTATACCACGCAATCCCAAGGGACCAATACATAACCCAAAGCCTATTCACCCGCGGCCCCCTAGCCGGCCCCGAGTATGTGCCACTGTCCCAAATCCTCCCGTTCCTCGCCGCCCCCCAATCGCCGATATGGCCCTGGAATTCCTCTACAGCCGCAACTCACCGACGTGCCGCCCAAGCTCTTGCTCCCGCCCGTGCGTTATCACACGTACGTGAAAGACTGGTGGGCCGTTGTCAACGTAAAGCAGCTGTATACGCAGAGCTTCAGACACTTGGCAGTCGCATTCCGCAACACACGACTTGCAGGCTTGCAAATCACCGGCAGCGTAAATGCCTCGCACAAGCCGCGCCGGCGCGCGAAATTCCGCAAAGCGCTGGAATCCATGCAGGTCGTGCATTTCACGGCGCAGAGACTCTATATTGATTACTTCCCGCCGAGGCTGCGCGCGGACTATTCGAGGCGCATTATTGCCCCGGATGGGTTGGAGGATATGACGCTCGCAAAGCTGTCGGTTGTGGGGAGGTCGGATTGTTTGAGGCATTCCTGTGAGCGGCGGTTTGTAGAGCGGGTGAGTGCAGAAATATATCGGACGGTTAGAGTCATGGATAGGTGGCCTGAGGCTGCGCATTCTGCTGGGGAGGAGGATTTGAGAAGGAAGACGGTGAAGGTGGTGTGGAAGGAGGGGGTGAGGAGGTAGTTTGGCTTTAATGTGATTCGCAGTACATAGACGCATGTAGACAGACGATAGTGTATGAAGAAATGGATACAAAATTTGTACAACCAAATGTTAAACCTTCTCATTTTACAATTGTTGACTCTTTAAAGACATCTACTCGTTGCTTATGAGAAGATATATTACGGCCACTACAAGCTCACTTAGCCGCGCTACATCAGCTCTCTAGAATCAATCACTTAGGACAGTGACTGCCAAGGTAAGAGCTACGATCGTAGACCAAGATACTAGTGAAAAATGACCTGGGTACAGGGCGGAAGGCTGATATTAAGAGCTACCTTTTAACACTCTAACAGTTGATACTGTGCAGTCAGTTTGATAACGTTACAGCTATTAGATCATGAAAGCTAAACCTATAAGATCCACAAGTACATTCTACGTGACTTATGAATTGTGGGAGCTGTACGCTGTAATCGTAACAATATGTAGCATCCCCCCTTGGAAGGGTGTAAATTAGTTTAGGTCTTGTAGACTATGACGTAGTATTTTCGAATGAAAGGGCGAATCCAGACTTTAGGCGATCTCGTCATATTCGCTTGTTGGAAATGAACCTCTCCGCCTTATCCTATATTACATCCTGCTTCCTGACTACTTATCCCTACTCTTCTCTTCCACCTCATCCGTTCTCAACCAGACCGCCCCACAACCACATAATTAGCTGTTCCTCGACTTTAAACTCAATCAAACCTCGGACTCGAACCCAACCATGTCCGACCAAACGACTCCCTTCCTGGCCGGTTGGACTAAGCTACCCGACGAGCTCAAACTCGAAGTTCTGCGTCACACTCTCCCACGTGACGTTGAGTTCAGTTTGAAGTGGGTCCGCCCTCAAGCCCAGCAAGAGGATGACCTCTTGGAAAGATGCATTCCGTATCTCGCGTGTCCACCTCTCGCCGCGTTTGCCCTCAAGGTCCTTTACAGCTAAAACACACTGAGATTCTCCAGGTCGCGAGCGGTGCGCCCCGCCCTTCCGCCAGCGCATTGTCGAAGATTTGTGCGGTCTTGGTATGCGGTGCTCAGTGTGACGCAAGTCCCTCTCGGTGGCCTGAACAAGCTGGCAGCCACGTTTCCCAAAGCACAGAGCGTTCGAGTTAAAATCTATGCGTCTTACCAGCCTACCTCTAAAAATCTGGAATATCGCAAAGCCACACTGCTGGCACTGGAGAAAATGTCTGTCGTGCACTTCCCGGCGAGGCAACTCTATATTACGTATGAGCCGGCTAAGATACCTGGATTTTTGCATGGGCGCGCAGTTAAACTGGATGAGCTGGAAAATCCGACATTGAGCAAGCTGGCGATTGTCGGGGAAGGTGAACAATTGTGCCAACGCTGGACGCTGGAATGGAATTATGAGAAGAGGATGAACATCGAAGTTGAGGTCGATACGTGGGAGAATATGAGGTCTGAGGAAGGCTATAGAGTTACGACCAAGAAGATGTGGCGTAGTGAGCCTAGGGAAATGGAGCGAAGCGCAGGACCGGTGAATCGGAACGGACGGTACGATCGTTCGAAAAGAAAACGGGGTATATTGTCGATGCTCCCAAACTCCTCAAATGCAATGCAGAACTTTCCACTATTCGCGCCATTCTTTCGCGCACTTGGTACACTTTGACGTGTCAGTGAATGTGCTAACGAACGCAAAATGTAGCATACCTTGTAGAACGCAGTCATAGGCTCATCAGCACTACGAATCTGCAGCTGATACCAGTATGCTTCATCGTTTCTGCACTTCTCGTTCGGACATTGTACTATAGGAGAGTCAGTAGCCACCCATACAACAATATCTCGTCGCATGATGTGCCAAACATACCTTGTGTCTTGTCCACGTTATCCCATGCGCCCTTGCCTCCCAAGATGTCTTCGACTTCCTTCTTCTTCATGTACTTGCGCTCAAAGTAGCGCTTATTGATGACGAATTGGTAGGGACAGGTGAGACATTCGAAGCGGTTTTCACCGACGTTTAATTCGGTGGTGGGATCGCCAGGTGGGACTTTGGAGACGCGCAGCACGTTGCTGCATGTCGGGCAAACTAAGAACGTTAGTGATGTGATTTGCCAAGTTTTAGAACGACATGGGAGTCTATTGGTGGACTTACAGAGCAACATGGCGTCTAGATGTCGAGCTTGAACGAGGACGCGACTGACTGGACTTCGCGATCTCAAAAGTTATGGCGGGACCCTGGGGACGCTAGCGACGCAAGCGGATAGTGCGGGGCCAAAGGCCGACAGCGATGAGCCTCCGCCGACGCGCAATTGTAAACACTGTTTCACTTTGCGAGTCGGGCGTGCTGGCTGTTTTCAGATCGACCGCTCGTTGATTCTTCTTCACTATAAAGCGACATATCCTGCTTAAGTCGACCAACCTATCTCGGACCATCTGGCTCTGATTCCGCATAAGACAAGGATCTCAACAGTTACTCCCGCGGCCCTATTGAGCCCAAGTACCTTCTCTCACTTTCAATAAACTCACAATGGCGGACGAAGAGGTTTGTAATACCACACTGGTTCCTTCTGAAGTGCTGCTAATTAGTACCTAGGGCGCATCCCCTCGCGAGCTCATCTTCGAATCATGCCGCCGCAACAACACAACTCTCCTCGAGGAAACCCTAGAAAACGTCGCGTCCTCAGCAAAGAAGTCCGGCGGCAAGCCCACTGAACTCATAGCACAGCTCCTCAACAGCGCAAGGGACGGTGTAGGCAACGGCGCTCTTCACGTGGCGGCAACAAATGGAAGCTGTAAGCTTTACCAACACGATTTCAAGTACAGCAAGACTAATCCCACACGCAGACGAAGTCATCGACATCCTCCTCGACCAAGAAGGCCTCGAAATCGACGAGATCGACCGCATGGAACAAGACACCCCCCTGCATAAGGCCGTCCGCTACGTCAACTCGCTCGACAAGTCCGACTGGGCGGGCCACGGCCACCCTATTGTAGAGATACTGCTCGATGCTGGCTGCGACCCCAGGATACGGAATAAGGCGAAGCTCAAGCCGGTCGAGCTGGCGGATCCTAGGAATGCGGAGCTCAGGAGTATATTGCAGAAGGGCGAGTTTGCTATGCAGGCGGGTGGAGATGTGGTGGAGGAGGATGATGATGGGCCAACGGGGAGCGCGAGTGATAGTGATTGAGATCATGGGAGAGAAGAGATGATGACAGGTTTTGAGGGTCTTGAGCATAGGCTTTCAGCATGCCACTGTCTGGCGCATGCTGCTTCAAGTCTTGGGTATGTTTCTTACAAAGACGCCTCGTGTACGGCATATACACTGCGTGTCACCTGTTCCAACCCCAAAATGCGAATTATGCACCTGATCATCTGCACTCGATTCCTTCGTTGCCCAGGCTCGACCCTTTGGACCGCTTCTCGTTGTCGCATGTGCGCTGTATTCGTCGCGCGTGGTGTCTCGCTCGCCATAGATCGATATCCTCCATCCACCCTCCAAACCCTAATCAATCCTGTTGCTACACCACCCATCAGCCCCATCCCATTCCCACACACCCTCACCGCTCAATCACTCACCTCAGGCGGCGCCCCCACGGGCCTAACCATCCTTTCCAACATCTGCACCCTCGTAAGCTCCCTCGGCTGTCCCAGCCCGATACTCATGTACTGCAGCAGCGGCGGGTGTCCGATATACGAACTCATGCTGTCGCGCTGCATGTTGCTCATCCATTCGAACTTAGTCGTGTCTGCGGAGCCGATGCCGATGAAGCGCGCTTGTTGCGCTTCGAGTTGTTGTTGGGCGCGGAGTTTGTCGGCCATTGCGGTGGTATATGTAAATGGCGGTTTGGAGGAGGTGCGTGGGTCGTGGGTGGTAAGTAGAGATTAGTGGAGTCGCGAATGTAATGTTGCGATGCGCTGCGGCGATCATCTCGGGAGTCCGAAAACTGCTTAGTCAGCGTCCCTACCTACCATACAATCACCAACTTCACCACCCACTCACAAAACCCCACGCGCACTCATCTAACACAAACCCTACAGTTTCAACACGCAATGTCCCACCTGACGCCCTCACGCCCCCTCACCCCCACTTCCGAACCCAGCCCCGCCACCGCAAACGACCCCCCACACTCCCAACCCGTCGTCGACTTCTCCCCCGCAACAGTGCCCTACAACGAATCCTTCGAGAACGAGCTTATGGGCCTGATTCTACACCCGCCAACATCTTTGCAAACACCCACGCCCCTCGATCCCCCAATGATCCCCGCTTCGTCGCTACCCATACCCCTATCGTCCCCGCTGCGCACGCATCCATCCCCAATCCCAGGCCTACTGCTCACGCACGCGAATGGGTACCACACGGGCGGCCCAGGCCCGAGCAGCGAGACTATTAGGGCATTTGCGGAGAAAGTAGGGAGGGAGTGGGGGGTGGATGTTAGCGATACGGAGGGCGTGAGGAGGGTGATTGAGGAGAAGGTGAGGGAGGTGCGGGACAGGATGGGGGAGAGGGAGAAGGCGGTTAGGCGGAATCGGGAGGTGGATGAGGAGCTGGAGAAGCTGAGGTTGCAGAGGGATGCGGAGGTGAGGGTGCTGGAGAAGATGAAGGGGAAGAGGTGAGGGGTTGGAATTATCAACAGTGTTGAGTTTGCTTTGGGCCATGGATGTCGAGTCGCGAACATGCAGAGGCGCGCGGAGTTGTTGGACGAGCATGTATTATTGCTATGGTAAGTGGACTTTACGTCCGAATGTTCAACAATCAGACAGACTAACCGTCGTCCTAGAATCGAGACGACGAACATGTCTACGAAGAGAAGAAGAAGAAAAAGGACAGCGCATCATCATACCCAGCGCGCACCCGCCAGCCCTACATATATAGCATAACAGAATAATGTAAACATGATACAACAATAAACAAGCGTGTTGCATCCTCATCCCTGTCATGAATCCCTCCCAATCCCCGTCCCATTCCTATCGATTCCAAAAAGCGGCACAACACTGTCTCCAATCCGTCCTACCTCGCCTCTCGGACTCCCCGCTGCTGGTGTATTACTCGGCCACGCCCACAGCGCATCGAAGTCAATCTGCTCGTCTTGCCCACTGTCCTCCGAGTGCAGACTCGGGACCCTAGTACCATCCAGCGCCGACAGGTCTAGCATGGTGGACAGCGACGGTGGTTTTGACAATGGCGTATTCATGGAGTTGGTAGTAATGTCAAAGGATGGGTCTTGGATGATGGGCGAGAGATGGACGGAGAAGTCGGTGGGCGCCGAGAGATGCGGCTGAAATGACGGGGTAGGCGAGTTCAGAGGGGCGGTTTCCATGCCCGGGTAGATGTGAATGGGGACTTGGTGGAGATGAGACGTTGCATTCATGGGGTTCGTAGAGTTGGCTAGACTACCACCATTCAAGCCTTGCTGCTGGTTCGACATTGGTGCACCGTAGAGCTGTGATGAGATGCTTGGCAGGGTGGTATTGTCGGTCATAGTCTGCTTCCTGCGCATTCTTTGCTGCGCGACGACATCCCGATAGGCGCTGAGGATGTATACAAGGCGACTGGCTTGTTGATCGCTTTCGCCGCAATAGTTCATGATGCTTATGGCGTTGACAATGCATGTGTCCGATGCATCCACACGGTAAAGACCGGCAAATTCGTTGGATAGGATGACGAGTGCCGCAGCGAAGAGAAAGTAGATGACAGCTGGGTTGCGTCGCGAGAGGTAGCCTGCATCAAAAGCGTTCTGCACGAGGAGGATGGTGTGTGTCGATGCTATCACACAAGCTTCGCTAAACTTTTCCATGCGGAGATATGGTCGGGGTCCTCGAGTTGCGCTTTGGCCGACCTGTCGTTGTGTCTCTAGGTTCAATATGTAAAGGAAGAATGGACGTGTCAGCAGGACGATGGAGTGGCAGTAGAATAGGTTAACGTGCAGGATTGCAACGCCCTGACTCGGCGAGGCATTAGCTGCCTGGCGCCAGTGCAGCATGTCGGGCAGCGACCGCGGCCATGACTTGCAGATGTCCGCGATCTCTTGAGCAAGGCGAGTGCTTATCTTCCGTTGCTGGTAGACCTTTTTCAGTATCGTCCCGATCACTGAGCAACTCCGGACAGCAGCCTCTAGTGCACGAGGCCCGGTTTCGTTGTGGCCTGGTCTTGAGTGTATGCTGAGATTGACCGATTCGGCAGGCTGTTCAGCGGGATGAAGAGCGTCGCCTGAACAGTCGTCATCTGATATTGCGGTTGGTCGGCCTAGAGAGCATGAAAGTAGGCGATCAATGACAAACAGTGATCGCCAAAGATTCTTGCGAGACAACTGCTCTTCTAGACTGAAGATCACCATGGTTTCTTCACGGTGGAGGCCGAGAGCGTAACCAGACCGTACTGCCATTCCTAGTAGTGCAAAAGCCGTGTTTCGCTTCGATTTGGCAAGCATGTACACAGTCATCAAGAGCAATGCCTGTACAGCCCAAAAGTCCTGATCCTCGAATCCAGTCATGGGGTCGTTGAGGCTTCTCGCGTTCAGATAGAATACTTCGGCTCGGTCAAGGTGCTCGCTCCGAAGCTTGTCAATGACCAATGCCTCGGGGCTGCCAGAAAGTGGTGTTGCCATAGTCAATCCGATGGCAAAGACAAGGTTAAGCAAGCATAACCATGACGACTCCATGGAGAGGGGATCTGCATAGCAACTACCCAATTGCCCCATGAAGGCATCGCGCTCGAAAACCTGCAGCAGTCCATGAGTGTTGATGAAGTACGCTTCTACAAGCACGTGGGCCGTCTGTAGATCGGGCAGTACTTGAGTATGACGATATCCAGTGGGAAGGGAATACTGCCCTTCCACGATTTTGTGCCGTCGGGGATCTGGATTAGATTGTCAGTACTCACATGTTCAATCACACCAACTGCTTCGTTTCGTCTGGAGCCGAGATTGACACCTTGTGAGCAAAGTGCACCAAGCAACAAGCAACAAGAGTGCTTAGCGATATTGTGGAGTACGAACCATTGGTGAAGGGTGATGACCCAGCAACAGTCTCAACCATCATCCTCAGCAGCTGGAGGAATGACAATGTTGCCGAGTCACCAATGTACAGAACCCGGCCTGTCGGGTCCTGTAGCATTCTACTCTGACTGTAGATGACAGCTTCCTCATCTGGGCCGCTGTTGACGGTAGTAGCCCGTGAGGGCACAACGTGACGCTGGTCTCCGTTGACATGGTTGCTCGGTTGTACTGCACCGCTAGACAGTTCGATGGTAGGTCTTGCTCCTGGTGATTTGAAGGGTGTCTCCAGCTTGACGCCCGGTGGGTTTAGATGACCCGAAGCCGGACGCTGAATAGCGGAAGATCGACGCCTTCGTGCTGGGAGCGGGGAGGGATGACTTTGGTCATTATTGCTGGGCGTATTCGACGTGGATTGATCGTTGGCTAGTGGACTGTCAAGATCGCTGTCGTCGATCGCTCGCCGCTTGTTTGGCGGTCGACCATCAGGCGAAGAAGGATCTCGGTCCGTGTATACGCAAGTGAATTTTCGCTGGCCAACGTGAGCAAACGCCACAATGGTGAGTATGTGACAGACTGCGGACTAACCTTGTCACAGGTGTTGCAGGGGCATAGACCATTACACTTTTGGGAGTTAGCCGACGTCTGGCATGACAAGCTTGACGAGTAGCAGCGCGGTCAGAAAAGTAGTGGAAGGCCCAACGAAAATTTGTGCTTGCATAGGGCCGAGTACGCGCAAAGCACCCGAGAGTACATCCGACAGACTACGACAGTCTGAAATGCCGGCAGTGCGACAAAGAGAAACTCGGCCAACTGTTGATGCCATGGGGGACTAGCAGGGGTCCTGAAGTCGCAGTATTTCCGTGTATGGGCATCAGGTCCACATTTTGGAGTCTCGAGATGCGCTGAGGAATGAAGGCAACTCGCTTAACACGTGAAACGATGCCCTCGCAGCATATAGCAAGGGCCAAGGAAGTAAGCGTAAAAATGCTCAATACTCGCCTTCTGCTTTCTTCGCTTGCAGCTTTCGCATGCCTGGGCGGTGCGCTGCCTTTGGTCTGCGCGGCACCACGTCAGCGCTCGCAATTCGTCGTGGCTCGTAGAACATGCGCAACTTACCAGGTGGGACCTTTGGGCGAGTCATCGCAAGTCTCAGGGCGTCGCGGCCGCGTAGCGATCACGTGCAACGTTGCAATAACGAGTCGTGTGGGTGCTTTGCCGATGTGACGGATGGCGACTGATCGGATGAGGGACAAGACGACAGGCTTGCTACCTTGCGGTTGCACCCATGTGGAACACGGACGGCTTCGCGATTCGCAGGAGCAGCTCCACGGGCCTGACTCGTGACTGCAAGTCGTAGATTGACGGTGATAGATGCACTGGATGCACTGGATGCTGAAGGAGCGTCTTCAGATGCAAGTCCCCTCAGCGCTGGCTACGCTCGTGCCCCGAGGGTCTGTCCGCGGATCAAGCCGAAGATACGCCACTTCGGCTTCGGGTACTCTTGCCGATCTCTGCATCGCGAAATCCGGCGGATCGTTCACATGGCCCACCGTACTTGCTGTACCCTTGGCCGTAAGGGTAAGCTGATTGCGCCCTTGGTATGCCGTACTTCGCCACGGCCAGACAATTTGCTTGTCACCATGCGGCTAAACGGTTCTGATGTGATCCACCGATGTTCTGGCTCGAACTTATATGACCCGTGGGTCTCCTCATGTCCCCTCGGCCTCTAGTAAACAGCTAACACTCCGCGGAAGGCTGGCTCCTTTCTTCTATTCGCTACCATCCTCCTCCTGCGTGGCTGAGGCTTTCCATCAATCGTCTTCATCAACATGACACCTTATCTTGGAGAAAGCCCTGAAAGGACTCTCAGCAGCGATACTTCACAAAGCAACGCACTTCTCGCCGGCACTCGCTCGGCCCTGCAACAACTACTAGACAAAGCCGAGGAACATCTACCAGCAGAAAGCCTGCCTCACATAAACAGAGTCCAGTTTACCACAGCCAATACTGGATCCCCCTACTTTCCCAGTCCCCTCAAGCAGACGGAAGCCATCTCAGCTCTGAAGGCGGTCGAAGCCGGAGTAGCCTCCGCAATCGCAGATCTCAAAGATGCCTCAAGTGTACGAATGATCAATGTCGACCTGGAAAGAGCCACCGCATTTCTCTTTTCGACGTACCTAGCCACCGTGGGGGGCATGGACAAAGCACATCCAAAAGTCAAAAAGTTGCTCAAAGGTACGTGCCCTTCATTGCGTCCGTTGTGGGTAAATTTCTGACCTTGCTAGATACCGATTTACTCAAAGCACAATCAGTACTGTATCGGAGACTATCCGCTAATCTTTACGAGACCAAAAAGCCGGGAGAGTATTTCCATCTGCATGGCTCCTTGGAGGCTACAAAAGCTCTCAACATGATTGGACTAGAAGGAGACAGGCCAGATCTTACCGACTACCATGAGTGCATCAAGATCATCGAAGAAAAGGTCAAGCAGTACACGGCTGATCAGTTGGAAGAGATGAACTGGAAGATCAAACAAGCTGGCGTCACCTGTCTGAAATGGGAAGATTTCCAGATTACTCAACACGGAGAAGAGCTTGTTGAACAACCACCATGGAAAGTCGAATCATTGGAAGCAGATACACCGCCAGCGCCATTTCCCTTTGCATCCTCACGGGCACCGAAGCCGCAGATTCTTTCCGGTATCCGTGTACTGGAGCTCTGCAGAATTATCGCAGGGCCAGCCATGGGCCGTGGACTTGCAGAGTACGGCGCAGAAGTTATCAAAATCACATCACCTAACCTTTCAGATGTACCCTTCTTCCAGGTCGATGCAAACATCGGAAAGCACACAGTCGATCTCAACCTGAAGGATGAAGGCGAACGAAAAATATTCGAAGATTTACTACAGTCTGCCGATGTAGTACTGGACGGCTACCGACCAGGCAGCCTGAATCGCCTTGGCTACGGACCGCGTCAACTTGTAGAGCTCGCCAAGCGCCGCGGGCGGGGCTTCGTGTATGTCAGTGAAAACTGCTTCGGCCACACTGGACCTTGGTCATGCCGGCCAGGATGGCAGCAGATTGCAGACTGTGTGACCGGTGTTGCATGGGCCCAAGGTCAGGCTATGGGTCTCGACGAGCCCGTTGTACCGCCATTCCCTATGAGCGATTACGGCACGGGCTGCATGGGTACTATCGCCGCCCTTACTGGTCTGTACAGGCGGGCCAAATTCGGTGGAAGCTACATCGGCACGACATCCCTGGTTCAGTACGACATCTATCTCCTTGAGCTTGGCCTGTACGATGAGCAGATGATGGCAAAATTGAGGAAGCAGCATGACACCGAGTTTTTCGGCCTGCGCCACCACGACTCGGTTGACGAGGTTGGAAAGCGAGCCCTGAAGACTATGCGCAGGACGCATCCCGAGTTATTCGAGGATCGACATATGCAAGAATGCTATAGCGCGGGTTTCAAGGCTAACGTCAGGACGATCAGGCCAGTGGTCAACATTGATGGGTACTGGAACGGTTTCCTACGCAGCTCAAGACCGAATGGGTTCGACCAGCCGACTTGGAATAACTGGGAGGTTGATGAGGATCTGGTCAAGGCGTGATACGGCAGCCCAACAGTACGACTTCGCTTCATTCAGTAATACCTTAATTGCACATCCTTCCAGGCTGCCAGCACAGCATCTCCGGATACAGCATTCTAATACCTTGCAATACTTTTCTTATTTCCATGCCAATCCCTACTCGTACTGTGCGTCTCCGCTTTTCTTCGGTCAATCTTCGTCCGCACTCAAGTCTTGCCCAGCACGAAAGAGATAATGCCCCGCCGACCCCACAATCTGAAGTTCTTGCGTCAGACCACTCGGTGCACCTTCCGACAGACCGATCCCATAAAACAGATCCACGTGCATCACCATTACATATCGCCACCCGCAGTCTCTGTCACAATCCTGTGTTCCAGAAGAAGTTCGCCATGCGAGGCTAAGCTTGACCGGCGAGCAGGCACAGGAAGCCTGTATCCGACCCTCAACGGCGGCCGATCATCTGGATATCGGCACTTTAGCCTACGGGCGTGGCCAGACCTCGGTCCCTTTCACATGGATATCAAGACCGTCAAGCTGCGACGTCCATGGTGGATGAATCCTGCCATGGCAATCTCCGTCCCAGCAGATGGGTAGAAGCCACGGCGCTAGCGGATAAGGTGCGGGAACGGCATAGTGTGCTTTCGTCACGTATGGCGTGCATGTGCCAAGTCGGTTGTGTGCAGATTCTCACCACGACGCGTCTGGCTGGACGTGTATACAGCCCACTTGCCTTCTTCCCCGGGCTCGCGATTCGGCCTGGGGTATGCAGGGCGCCTTATGCAGTGTGCTGCGTGCTATAGGGAGGTGTGCTGCGACGACATAGTACCGAGAAGATAAGCCCTGGCACACAAGGCGCATGCTCGCATCGAGTCAGGGCCATGGCCCTACGTCACTTGTAAATCATCTTGGAGGGGCTTATCGACGTTTGCGAAGGTGTGCGCATTTTGACAATAGACAGCTCAAGCGGCTTTTAGCGAGCTCCTTGTGGTTTTCCGTGGTGCTGCGCTGGGAAAGGGTGAGAGAATTCTGATGCTCCTATGTCCGATAAACAGCCATACGCCGTGTCTTCGCTTCACTTTCTGTATGTCACAGTACCTTTACGACAACCCTCGAGGGTCTGAACAAGGCGTCTGATCTCTGTATCTACTCTTCTCATCTCTCCATCCAGTCAATGGTATTATTCATAATCTGCTCAACACATCTTCTTCTCAATTTGTCACATCGGTAGCACATCATACATTTCCAAGGCTGCTATGCCTGTCTTCAACATTGTCAACCTCCATCTCGCTTGTCTGCTACCCCACTTTCTTGTGACTTCGTTGCTGCTGCCGCTGCTGCTGTTGCTGCCACCATGGCATCTCAACCCTCTTGTGTGTGCGTGTGCGTGTGTTTGTGCTCTTTACAAATGGTGGTACCCGGTCTCACACCTTCGTCTTTGTGAGAGAGGTTGTCGTTCTCGCAACGGCGTTGATCGGACGCTCAGCCCTTCGAGTGAGGGTGGTGATATTCCAAGGTTGGTTCGCCGTACTATGGAACGCGTTCGACGCGTTCATGAGGCCGTTTGCGTGAGATCGCTAGAGAGCGAAGAATGTGTGCGCCGCGCATCTCAGGCCGAGCGACCCAGATGCTGGCTGCTCGTCTGGTCCTGTTGTGTCCTGATGTCAGCTCTTGGTGTCCCTGCTGTTGAGCATGTGCTTGGGTCACCCGGACAAGTAAGTGTGCGCGCTCAGCAGCTCAACGCGAGCAATCCGGAGGCTGGCTATGGTACCCGTCTGTTCCTGTTGTCACCTTAGGTCAGCTATTGCGGTCGCTGCTGCCCTGTCGTCGGAGGCGTCCATGGAGGAGTCGAGAGACGGGGATTGAGTGTGCGCGCTCAGCAGTCCGGCGCGTGCGACCCAGAGGCCGTCTGCCCATCTGGACCTGTTGTATTTTGTGGCCCGCTCTTGAAGTCGCTGCTGTCGAGTTCTTGGGGTCGCCCGCGTACAGTTTGTGAGACGGGGAGTGAGTTTGCGCGTTCAGCAGCTCGCCGCGCTCGGCCGAGAGGCAGTCTACTCATCCATTCCTGTGCCAGTGAGATGTCAGCTTTCGTTCTCCCTATGGTGTTCTGTATTGAGCGCGGCTTTCGGCTGTTTATGTTGCTGTTCTGGGTGTCAGCGCCGCCGTGCCTGCGCGCGGCCTTGCAGTAACAAGCATATACTCGCTCTGGTCCCACCGAAGGAGGCTGTCATATGGCAAGCATGATCACTGGCAGGATTCTACATAGGACTCAGGCTCTCTGGTGCGCGGTCTAGGTCTAGAGGTCTTCGGCCTCTTGGG
This sequence comes from Parastagonospora avenae f. sp. tritici 18332-5, assembly GCA_022559985.1. NCBI lineage: Eukaryota > Fungi > Ascomycota > Dothideomycetes > Pleosporales > Phaeosphaeriaceae > Parastagonospora > Parastagonospora avenae. The sequence continues at coordinate 368,857 of JAFJTR010000017.1, forward strand.
TGGCACTTTGGCCTTGGATTCTTGCGCAGCGCGAGCATATCATACACTCGAGGCTCATACTAATGTTCATGATCTTGGTAAAGATGACGCAGTACAAGCCCTCGCCGTCGCCCTGCTCGTCGCCTCGTTGTGGTGTCGCGCTCGCCATCCAGCCGCATCACTTGCTGCCAGTCAGTGGCCCCGCGCTGCTGCCGATTCACGTCTACACTGGCCGAGTGCGCTCGACCTCACTGTGATATCTAGAGCACGTTTCAAGAGATGGGTAGCGACACGTAGGCACTTCTTGCGGCGCGTACGGGTCATCGCCTTGCTTGCTGCTCTCCGCGAGACAGCATCGCGCAAGGAGGGTGCCTCGCTCCCATGAAACATCACACCATCGGCTCAGCAAGTCGAGACTCACTGTAGGTAAGTGCAGCGCATGTACTCAGCCTACTGGATAAGTTGCCGCATGGTTCGGAGCTCACAGGCGCGTAGAAATGCTCACTCTGAGCTCACGAGGTTGCCTTGAGCGCTTCAAGTTGGCTTGACTTCATCTGTTTCGAAGCTGATACCACATCATACTACACTGCTTCGAGCCATGACCGGCTTCCAATGCCTCACCAAAGGCGCCCTCAATTTCGCATTTTACATATGTGCGCCCTCACTCTCGCTGCCTTCGGCTGATACTGCCCAACTTCAAGGCCCGCCACAGCCTTCCCGACCCTTCCCCCGCTTCACCTTGCCCTCCCAGCAGCGGCCAAGGCTCGCTTGATGCTGTGTACGGTCAGCGCACAGACGTCACATGACTTAGCGCCTGAGGGAGGGTATATCAGCAGTACAGGACCTCGACTTGACCATATCTTTCCAACTTCTACCCAAGAATCAACCGGTTCGAGCAGGTTCTTGCTCAACTCAAGGTTCTCCAATCTCCAATGTTCCTTCATCAACCTTCAACAACCACATCGGTCCTTGACTATGTCAACCATCCTTCACCCACACCGCCTTGGCACTTGGCATCAACCTTCACCTCAACCAACCTTCCATCATCAATATCCTTGATCAGCCTTCAACATCACAACATGTCTTCACACCTTCAAGCTTCTTCAAGCATGCTCAGTCACCATCACCTCCATCACATGTCTTCTTCGACATCAACATCGACTTGAGCTTCGACATTAACATCAGCTTCGCCTTCCATCACACTTCTTCGGCAAGCACCTCAACTTCAACTTCAGCCAATTGCCTTTGGCATCTTCGGTCTTGGAGTGTTCATGGTTTGTCTTCTTCTCCCTCCTTCACCACATTCACTTCACCTTGCTGACACCATCATCCGTTCAGGTTCAACCATCACCACCATCATCCACCATGAACCTCCTCCATCCTTCCACCTTCCACCTCCCATCCCGCCTCTCGATTCGACATCCTACCCACCCTTCCCGACCGCGGCGAGCGACAATGTTGGCGCATGGACTCATTCATGGCTCTACTCACCAAGCCCCGACCTTCTGGTATCTTCACCACCACTTTCAGGATCTCTGAATCACACTTCATGGTGCTGGAGGACAGGGCCTCTTTGCACGCAGCTTGCCATGATTTGTGCTGCACTCATGGTGTTGGAGGACAGAGCGTCTTTGCACGCGGCCTACCATGAGTGTACATTCATCTCCCTACCTCAATCTTGTGGCGGCTTCGGCTCAGGTCAAACTTGATTGTTTTAGAAGTGTGTGGTGTTGATTGCTGGTTGGTGTGAGGCAGGTGAGCAATCCTCTGGGCGAAATATGTAAGAGCATGGAATTTTAGCTGTTGGCGCATACGATTTTCGACTTCTCGACTTCAATCCTCGTCTTCAACTTCACTTCGACTTCAATCTTCTGGATGGTTTGGTATTCTTAGAATGAGATGGTTTGCCTCATTATGGGTGCTTGGATCTTGGCCTGCAGCTATCACATCAAGAATGAATGATATCCTGCTTTGCATCATCACTTTGACTTGTCTTCTCATGCATTTGACTGTGATGTCTTCTTACGCCTTTGACCGTGACTTCTTCCTCTCTCCTCATCTATTTTTGACTGTGAGGCCTCTCATGTTCTTGCCTTATGTCTTCCATGCTTGTGCCTTGAAGTTCCACCTCTCTTCCTTATCCGCTCTTGCCATGGTATCTCTCCCAAGCTTCTTCGTCCCTTAGTCGCCTCGTGCTTCCAATCTCATGAGTGCCTCACTCCCCATGTTTATGTACCACGCTGCAACCCTTCCTGTACCTTAAATTGCCCATCACCAGTGTTCGCGACGCAGGACCTTCCCCGATGCCAGCAGCTGTTTCGCGCCAACGCGCACCCGATAAAGACCGAGGAATCACATCACATTCGCACATCACATGTTTTCCAAGCAAACATAGCCAAGTCAAAATCCCAGCTCCTCATCTCCGAGCCAAATATATGCATTCCCTTCACATTTCTCCACTCATATCCTCTACTCCAACCCAACCCCCATCCTACACATCCCTAAACCCCCCGTCTCGGAATCTCCGCCTCCACCATCTCCAACCCACTCAAACTCGGATAGCGCTTACTAAACGCATCCACATCCCACTCCTCCCCAGCCTCACCCGCCCCCGGCCTACTCTTCGTCGGACTACCCGAGCCGCCAGTCTGCAGATTCTTCGGCTTGGGAGGAGCGCGCGGCGCCGGCCCAGATGGTGCGCGTAGATTAATCGCCGGCGGGGCGGAAGCAGATGGGATTGGGAGAGGTAGATTGGGTCTCACGGACGAGGGTTTGGTGTACGTGAGATCCTGTTGCGTGACGGGTTTGCGCGCGACGGTGGGCGGGGGTTGGCGCGCTGGCATGCCTGATTGATCCTGGGGGCGTTGGGGGAGGGGTTTCCCACTCGTGTCCGTGTACTTGCCATAGCCCTCAGCGGTGCGATTGACATTTGCGGGCTTGGAGCTTTCGTCGAGGAGATTCTTGACGCGGTTTTGGATGAAGGCAGCTTTCGTGGGGACTTTGGGCTTGCCGGAGCCTTGGGAGGAGATGCGTTGGCGGTACTCGGCGGCGGCGGCGGAGACGCGGCGCTCTTCTTCGCTGAGGCGCCGGCGCTCCAGGTCGCGGCGGGCTTCGGGCGGAAGGTCGAGGGTGTCGTCGATGGCGCTGCGGTCATCGTCGCTGAGGCCGCCGGTGGCTTCGGAGCCGGCGATTGGGGTGAGGGCGGCGTTGCCTGTCTTGGGGTCGATGAGCTGGTCGGTTGGGGTCAGTGGTGGCTGGTCGCGCTCGTGCTCGGGCGTCTTGTTGGATTCGAAGCGTCTGAATGCGTCGCCGAATCGGCCCTTGACGATGTTCTTGGTGTTGCCTGCTAGCGATGACAAGCTGCCGCGCTTCACATGCTTGGATTGCGAACTACTTCTGCGGTGCTTGTGCTTGTTTTCAGGGTGATCCTCTCTTTCGATAGCTCGAAGGAAGTCGATACTCGATCGGACATTCTTCTCCTCTTCAGGGGAGTCGTCGATTGCGCTCGAGGTGGTACGACGCTGCAATGAAGGCGCATCAAATTTGCGGCCCGGCGCCATCTCGCGGTCGCGCAGATAATCAAGATTGCTCTCGACATACATGCTTGCTGGTCGAGCATTGGAATTAGCCGACTTCGATCGGTCCAGTGCCGAGCCAAGATCCATCGCCGAGGGGCGCTGACTTTCGAGGGACGGGCGGGTCGATGCTGGAGACTTTGGAATGCTCAGGTTCGACATGTGCGACTTGGATCGTGATTCCAGCAATGGCCTTGTAGGAAGGGCGAATTCAGGCTTCAGGGAAGGACTAGGCTGCGGCGACCTTTCAAAGGGACGAGGCGAGCTTAGGGTACGGCTGTGTTGTGTGGACGCTGGTACCTTCCATACTGGCCGGCTGTTGACGTCCGGTAACTTTTGCTGTGTCGGAACAGGAGAGGCGCGAGGTGATGTCTGCACGCCTGTGGAGACCATGCCTACACGTTGTGCTACTGGCTGTGCAATGGCTGGGACGGACGACCGGGGACTGTCCTTCGCCTCAGAAGGCTTTGGTTTCTTGATAGATGTAGTTCTAGAAACAACAGTGGATGGCACATTTGAACGCGGCTTTGAAGGCGACGGCGCGCGCTCTGCGTTTGTCGTGGGGACTGAGGCAAAAGCATCATCTGCCAGTGCCTGCACAACGCGGTTGTTCAAGGCGGGCTCGGCTGCCGTGGTTGCCTGCCCAAACTCGAACTTTTGGCCTCGATCGTGTAGTAGCGAGAACTCATCAAGGGATGGGAAGCGTGACGCGAGTTCGTCAGCTGCAGCGCGCCGTACTTGGACGTCCTGGGAGTCAAGAGCCGCGAATGGGTCGGAAGCGGTGCCTCGCATGGGAGAAGCACTAGGCTTTGCTGCTGGGGGCTGCTGAGCTGGCCCAGTTGGTCTGCCCCGCCGCATTGGTGTTATGTCAGGTATCTGCTGGACCTGCTTGATAGGCGCAACCTTTTGTAAGCCTATCATTGGAGGTGAAGCAACGTCTGGCTCAGTGGGCGGAAGCTGCTGGTTCCTTCGTGCTTCTGATTGCGTGCGTTCGGAGTAGATCTGATTCGTATGAGCATGAGAAGTTGACGTGCGAAGTTCGCACATACGTCTTTGATGGGTACTGCTCGGTGTCTCATCGAGCACACCTCAGACACGACCTGATAGATGTTGGGGCGGTGCTGTGGGCTCTCGCGCAGCATCCATCCTGCTCCACATTAGCAACAGTTTGTCGCCCAGACAGCCAGCACCCACCTATGAGCTTCTTTATGCGGTCTGAGAACTGCGGGTATGATGGGTACTTGAATGTCGCATTCAGGATGGCCATCTGCCCCACCTCCTCGAACGGTGTTGTGTAGTAGCACAGCTTGTATAACAACACGCCTAGCGCCCAGATGTCGCTCTTCTCGTCAATCGGCTGCTTCCGGTACACGTCGATCATTTCGGGGCTGCGGTACTGCAGCGTCGTATGCCGCTGCACGTCGTCCTCGATAAGTCGTCCCTCGGCGGCAGTTGTTGCAGCAGGCCTCGGCGGCGCAGTAGATCCGAAATCGCAGAGCTTGTAGATTTTGTTACCCGAAACGGTAGTGATCAGAACGTTTTCGACCTTGAGGTCGCGGTGGAGCAGTGGTGGCTTGAGGTAGTGCATGGTCGCAACGCCCTCGGCCACATCGGAGAAGATGTGCAGAATCTCGGGCTCTGTCAGGCGGTGCTGCAGCCGTGTATTCATGAAGTCGATCAATCCTCCTCCTGAACAGTACTCCATGAGCAGGAACACCTCGTATCCCCCGCCTTTGAGTTGCGAAGCATGCGAGTCCATGTAGGTCACAATCTTGTGGTGGCCTTTGAGCTTCTTCATAGTCTCCACCTCAGTCCGCATGTTTCCTAATGCATCCTTGTCCGGCGCAGCGACTCTCTTGAGCACTGCGACGTCGGAGTTGCGGCCATCTGCCCTGGGCACTCGGACGAGATATACGTGTGCAAAGCCGCCTTCGGAGAGATATCTCTCTATCGTGACACGGTGGCCGCCAACCTGGACCTTGGTGCCGGGTGCAAAAGTTCCGGGCGGAGCATTAGAGACAGCAATGGGTGCTGGAGCGCGATGTTGGGCCATGGGCTGCGATGTGGAGAAGGCGTTGTGGGCAAATGCCATGGCGTGGGTTGGGAAGACCTGCGGCGAGCAGGAACGAGAGGCGGACTACTTATTAGGCATAGAGAGCAGATCGGGCACGTAGCAGAAGAGACTCGGGCTCAAGGCGGTGGTGTTGCGGTCTGGTAGCGAAGGCAGGTGAACGGACCTCCGAGCTTCGAGCGGCCGCCGCATGGCATGGCGGTCACGAGCACAGCCACATGTTCAGCATCACGGCTGCATTCGCTGCGAGTGTGCATATAGTGCGCAAAGTCAATGGCCATGTTCTATACTTGATCTCAACAAGCAATCCACAGCTTCAGGACTACCCCTTTGCGGGCGTGCTGGTGTTCCATCAAGCTGTGGCGGAGCGGTGTGGCGCACATTTAGCGTCAAGTTTCATCTTGTCTTATCGATTGCAGTGATTGAGTAGACTATCCTGCGACACCATGTTTGCATCAGAGTCGCCGAGTGAGGTACAGCAGATCGCGCTCTTAGTCTATGAAGAGAATTTTTGCCCTGACTGAATTGTGTCGTACTATGTGTCTACCAGGCCATAGTCCAATTCAGTTCACAGCGTACGTCGATATCTTGACCTGCTGATGTGCCGGCACTAACATCTTACGTTCCGCAACAAAAACCAAGTCCAATGATACTAGTCTTAGTTACGTTGCAATAAGGAAATCCAAAAGTAAAGCTGGCTTCGAGAATCAGTGCTGCTCTCAAAACAGAGATAGTCAGCAAAAGGTCAGGAAACCCGGTCTACACGTCGTCCTGACTGCGGGGTACACACTTCGCCATCTATTCTGGGGGGCCAACAGCCCAATCCAGCAGTGAGAACAGGCAATGTTCGTGATACCAAGACGTGACTGGGACTCTCACGAGCACGCCAGAAACGCCCAAGTGCGGCATGTGACTCTACAAATGGACAACAGCGATACAAGATCCCGTGACACCGACGGCGACAGTTGTATGGAAGGGATGTGCGATGCGGCGGTTTCACGAAGCAAACGCAAAAGCAACGTGACCAAGGCAAAGAAGACGACGAAGGCCGTGCTGGGACCCAAAAGGGAGCGCCAGCAGAAAGAGCGCTAACGCCCCACCATTGCAGCCAACGACGGATGGAACCACCTGGGCACCGTGAACACGCATGGCATCCTGCCTCATCCGCGACAGTCTCTCTAGCAATTCATTCCTTTCTCTCACTCCCATAATCATAAAATCCTGAAATCTGCCTTTCCCTGGAAGGAGCCACCTGCAATCCCCTCGTCTGCACCTCCTGCTGCTCTGCTTACCGTGATCTGTTGTCGCTCGCGCCCTCCGCTCCGTCATAGTCATAGCCTTGTCGGCGAAACAGTGCCCCGTGCACGTCAACCCAACTTGGTAGCGAAGACTGCTGCCATTTACGCTTTCACTGCCTGCCACGCAACCAGACTTCCTGTGACGTTTCCCGCGGTGCAGCATAAGAGTGCGACTGGCCCACCACGAGCCGAGCCATACGCCGTCATCCGCCGCTATACACATTCCCGTTAGCACTTGTACCTGCCACGCGCGACCACGAGCCTCTAACCCTAATTCCTGAACCACCTCAGCCGCCATGAACGAACGCTCCAAGCTGCCCGTCTTTACACGCAGCACAGCCCTGCGACAAGCCGCCATGTCGCGCTCACGGCGGCCAGACAGAGACACGAGCGCCTCACGATCCGACTCCTCCGCCTCCACCTCTCCCGAGCGCGGCTTCGACGATGACAAAGATTCGATCATGCTGAATTCCAACGATTCACTGTCTTCCCTCGCCCCCTCGGTTTCCCTCGATTCGGACGATGATGCTCGGCGACGGGCCATTGAGGAGCAGAACCGAATCTCACCCATATCCCGCCTACCCGCCGAGCTCATGATAGCCGTCTTCGCAAAACTGTCGTCGCCCGCCGACCTCAAGAACTGCATGCTAGTCTCCAAAGACTGGTCCCGGAATAGCGTCGGCCTTCTCTGGCACAGACCGTCGACGAACAAATGGGCCAACGTGAAGAGCGTCATACACACAATTCGGACCGTCGCGAGCTTCTTCGAGTACAGCAGCCTGATCAAGCGCCTCAATCTGTCGGCGCTAGGCAGCGAAGTGAGCGACGGAACGTTGGGCCCTCTTTCCGTGTGCAAGCGGGTCGAGCGTTTGACGCTTACAAACTGCACCAAGCTGACCGATCTGAGCCTGGAAGCCATGCTGGAGGGCAACAGGAGTCTTTTGGCACTCGACGTGACAAGTGTGGAGGCCCTGACCGACAGGACCATGCTCGCCCTGGCCAAGAACGCAGTACGGTTACAGGGACTGAACATCACAAACTGCAGGAAGATAACAGACGATTCACTGGAAGAGGTCGCCAAGAGTTGTCGCCATTTGAAGCGCCTCAAGCTGAATGGATGCTCCCAGCTCACCGACCGGAGCATAATCGCATTCGCCATGAACTGCCGCTATATCCTCGAAATCGATCTCCACGACTGCAAGAACCTCGCTGACGAGTCCATCACGACCCTCATTACCGAAGGACCACAACTGAGAGAGCTACGGCTGGCTCACTGCTGGAGAATCACAGACCAGGCCTTCCTTCGCCTGCCCTCTGAAGCCTCATATGAGAGCCTTCGCATACTAGATCTCACCGACTGCGGGGAGCTGAACGATGCTGGAGTCCAGAAGATTGTATACGCTGCACCACGTCTGCGCAATCTTGTCCTCGCCAAATGCCGCAACATCACAGACAGAGCCGTGCTGGCAATTACGCGCCTCGGCAAAAATCTGCACTACATACACCTAGGCCACTGTTCGCGAATCACAGATGTGGGCGTTGCCCAGCTGGTCAAACTGTGCAACAGGATACGTTACATCGATTTGGCGTGCTGTACGAACCTCACAGACCAGTCAGTCATGCAATTGGCTACCCTCCCGAAATTGAAGCGCATAGGACTTGTCAAGTGCGCAGCCATTACAGACCGCAGTATCCTGGCGCTCGCCAAACCGAAGCAGGTTGGCAGTGGCGGACCTATCGCGCCTAGCGTATTGGAAAGAGTGCATCTTAGCTATTGCACGAACCTCACTCTTCAGGTATGTAATCAATCCCTGATAAATCCGAGTTCAGGCAATTAACTTCATTAGGGCATACACGCACTCCTAAACAACTGCCCGCGCCTCACCCACCTCAGTTTAACAGGCGTGCAAGCCTTCCTTCGCGACGATCTCCTCGTCTTTTGCCGCGAAGCCCCGCCCGAGTTCAACGAGCACCAACGCGACGTCTTCTGCGTATTTAGTGGCATGGGCGTAGGCCGATTGCGTGTGTTCCTCAATACCCACGGGCAGGGCGAACTCCGTGCCTATGACGGCGAAGGCACCATGTACGCTGACGACGATGGCGACCAAATGGGCAACGTCACTGCCCAGGCGGCGGGCATGGTCATGGACGAGGGCGAGGAAGAGCCGTTTGGCGACGACAGCGAGATGTTGGGCCAGGACTAATGTCGCTATTGTCACCTGTTGGACTAGCTTGTTTCCTTTTCTTACACATGCATTGTATCGGCGTTTGGCATCTTTATATCAGCGGCATTGATTCCTACACAAGGGAAAAGGATGGAAGGACTGAATGGCCGAGTCAGGTCCGCGGCTGCTTATACCCTTTTTATGTATCGAGTTTCGTTAGTGTGTAGTAGGTGATAGAACGACGGCAGTCTATGGAAGCGCAATGTATACCTTGACGCAGAATAAATGTTTGAATTACTCTCACACACACAACTACCACCATGCCATCTACGACTACTTCACAACCATCACTTCCCCACTCCTCCAACGCCCAAGCCCCCACCTACCCCAATCTCATTTCAACAACCCACACATACACCCACAATCCGGCACGGGACACATGGCATGCCGCGCAAACCAATCCCTTGCATGATGCCCATGAAACCCATGACTACACCCCATGCAAAACACCATCAACCTCGCCTCCAGATCCTCTCCCGCTAAACTCGCAGCAGCACCTACTTTCCCCGCGTCCGGACTCCCCAGCCACAACATGCAGATCCCACACCGCGGCATCTGCGTCCCGCAATTAGGACACGCGAGCGCAGGACTGTTGGCCGCGTGTTTCGGCCTTGCCGGCGGGCGCGCCGACGAAGTCGACGTCGGCACCAGGCGGGGTTTGGAGTGTTGGCCTGCATCTTTGCGCAGGGCGAGGTTCTGCTGGCAATTCAGACAGCGCAGGGTGAGGCTTGGTTGGTTTGGTTTATTTCCGCTGCGGCCCTCGCGCGTGACGGTCGCGCGGTTGTGTTCTTTCACGTAGCGCGTGCGCGGCAGGAAGGCGCGCCAGGTCTGCATGTGGGAGAGATAAATGTCGCGCCAGAGGGGGAAACGCGCGTCTTGGACGTACAGCGGACAGGCGCGCGAGAGGAGGAGGACGGCGTCTTGGATGCCGGAAGGGTGCTGGGAGATGGAGACGGTGAGCAGGTCGAGGGCGCGGGTGGTTAGGCCGGTGAGGAGCAGGCCGGAGATGGAGCCGGTGGAGATGGAGGTGGATGTGAGGGTGTTGAGGAAGGCTGTGAGAGAGGTGTCCGGGAGGTATTTGAGGGCGATGGCGACGCGGTCGGGGAGGGCGAGTTGGGGCATCGACACGACAGTGTCCCAGGAGGCGGAGATGAAGTATGTGAGGAGGGATTTGAGGTACGGGTCGGTGGTCATGTCGGCCATCCAGGCGCAAGTGGAGCGTTGGTCTGGGGAGATGGAGGAGGTAGGGGAGGCGCAGGCGATGACGGCGGCGAGGCCGATGTCGTCTTGGGGGAGTTTCTTTTGTTGGAGGGTGGAGCGGAGGAGGGTGAGGGCGATGTCTTTGTGGCCTTGGAAGACGGCGAGGACGATGGCTTTGTAGATGGCGCCTGAGTCGACGAGTGCTTCGCAGGAGTGCTGGGCAGCGGTTTTGGAGAGTGGCCAGCCGCAGAGGCTCAGACATAGTTGTCTGTTCTCTGGGTATTCTGTCTTGACGCCTTCGAAGGCTGGGAGCTCCATGACTTCGACAATCTCTTTGACGGCATCGCTGAACATTTCTTGGCTGGTCTTTGCGTCGGGGTCGATGAGGCGATCGTCGTACATGGTGAGCTCGTTGGCCCATATAGCAGTGACACCAAGATATTTCAGGTCCAGTCCATTTCCGACCATACCGTCGCCTACGGCATGGGCATCCATACGATCAACAAGCGTCCAAGCATCGACTAGCCAAGGATCGTTGCTGAGAATCTTCTTGTTCTTGTCGCAATCCAGAGAGTAGCCCTCTAGAGCTCGACGCTTCGCTGCATGCAGTACAGCAAGGTAGTCATTCAAGGGAATCTTGACGTCAGGATATCCCAGATTCAGGAGGTCCTCGTGCATTTCATGACTTGGGTGTGTTGCTGACAATAAAGGAAGACTTCGCTGGCTGTTGCTTAAGCTAAACCTGGTCATGCTCTCCGATAGATTGTTTCCCAGGTCATAATCGATACCGAATTTCGTGCTCAATGCCAGATTTTGGACTTCAATGAGGTGGTCGGCCACCGTGTCGTGCGGCGGGCTTGGTTTTGCAATGCAATGTTTGTCTTTATAAATCTCTTCGAGAGCACTGACGTTGATCTTTGGCGCTGGTGGCGGCACTTTGAGCACCTCGACTTCGCGGTTGGGAAGCAGAGCGAGAGCGCATTGCCCACTCATTACGTTTCCAGCTGTCATGAAATCATATGCAACAACGCGGTCTTTGGGGTCCTGGGGATGGGCCTTGTCGTGAAGTGGATATCGGAAATGGTGTGTGGCTTTAGTGTAGTGTGGTGAAGACCATCCTGGTCCAGACGAGGTCTTTGATGTCGGATCTAGCCGATGTGTGTGCTGTGCTAGCTCGACAATCTTAAACTCTCCTGTGTTTGCTAATACACCAAAGGTCCCTCTCTTGGTACCAGAGTAGCGCAGACTCCAAATACTTGCTGCTTGACTATTATCAACAACAGGTTTGAACTCCAGAACCGCACCGGAGTTGGCAGCCTCGTTGGAGGTGCTGCGCTGCTTGACAAATCGCTGGTCCCAGACAGTCACAGTTGGATCGCCAGTGGTACCGGCAGAGAGGAAGTAGTTCTCATCCATGGGATCTATGGCGATGTTGTGCACTTGGCGTGTCTGAAACTGGGCGATGCCAGTGGTTGTCGAGTCTGATTATGTGAGCTTATAAGGTATAATCTACAACTCAAAAGAATGCATACCTCTAAGATCATAGATGCGCACGTACTGCCTCGAGACACCTGCAATGAGTGTATCCGGCTGTCCAGTGAAGAACTTGATGCTATAGATGGCCTCTGAGCTTGCCAATTTCTTGTATGGCTCATCTTTGCTTGTGATTCTCGAATCATTCAGATCATAGATGTTTAAACAAACATCATTTCTGACCCTGTCAAGTCCAGTGGCCAGGAGATTCTTGTTGCTGAATGCGATTGAGTTGCATTTCCGCTGATGCCGGATGGGGAATGCATGAATGAGGTCGTGGTCGGGTCTTTCAGGATCCAGAGTCACCAATACAGCCTCGCCGGTCGCTGAGCCGATGCCAACGACACTGGCATCCTTCTTGGACCAGTCAAAGGCCGTATAGTTGGGCAGCTTATCGCGGATGCATATCTGCCTGTAGTTGACCTTCTTCTTAGACAGACCATCTATTTGGCACAGGCGTAGTCGATTCCCCGCCACATCGATTATTAAGAAACGGGGATTGGACTGGGTGGAGTGCGGCGACCATCGGATCGCAGCTTCCATGTTAGTGGCTGGTCATTGGCGGCGCCAGGAAGATGGAGGGATTGGCTAGATCACGAACGGTTTCAGCAAAAGCAAGACGGCGAAGGCAAAGAATAATTGGCTGGGGGCATGTCGGTAACAGTATATCTTGACGCGACAATGGCGTTCCAGACGCGACAACCTTGTAGTGAAGGCCGCGGCTCGTGACATGCCTCTAGCGCGTCCAGGCCCCACTAAAACTTCCAGACACCGAAGTTCTCAACTTTTACAACTAGCAACCCGAATCACAGCAGCACAACAACATGTCGCAAAAGCGCAAGCACGACGAGACGCCAGGCGATGCCCCTTCCGCATCTAAGGCCTTCAAGAAACACCGGCCCTTCAAGCCCGGCCAGAACCACCAGCAGACCAAGCACCACAGGCGACCGAACCTCTCCCACGATGACGAGAACGGACGCAGCACCAATGCGCTCAAGAGCAGGATACGGGACTTGAAGCGCTTCCTCACGCATATGGACAGCGTGGAGAAGCATAAGATGTCAGCTGGCGCAAGGCAGGAGCGCGAACGAGAATTGGAGGCATGCGAGCACGAGCTGGCGGAGAAGCTTAATGCAAGCAGAGAGGCCGAGTACAGGAAGAAGATGATTGGGAAATACCACCAAGTGCGGTTCTTTGGTATGTCTTCCTTAGGATTCTTGGTGCGGATAGAGCTAATATGAACAGATCGACAAAAGGGCACGCGCATTCTCAAACGACTCAAGAAAGAATCTTCCGCACTGGAGGACGACTCGAAGAAGGCGGAGCTACAGCAGCGAGTACACAACGCTGAGGTCGACGTCAACTATGCGATATACTACCCGCTCATGAAACCGTACTCGTCGCTGTATCCCAAGTCGAAGAGCAAGAAGTCGAGTGACTCGGAAGAGGCGAGGGACACGGGGGAAGACAGCAAGAACAACGCTGAGGTCGATGGACCCAAGGGCGATGTCAACATGTGGAGAGCGGTAGAGCAGGCTATGCAGGACGGCACGCTTGAAAAGCTGAGGTACAGCAAAGACGCAGTCCCAGCCGAGCCGCCGAAGAAGAGCAAGAAGCCCAAAGCCAAGGAGAACAAGAAAGAGATCAAGGCATCACACAACGCTTCTACTTCGCAAAACTACCCCGTTCAAGATCAGGACGACAGCGACGGAGGATTCTTCGAGTAGTTCTTCGATTCAGCTAGCAAGCAGCGCAGTGCATTAGATACCCAATCCTACTTCCTATTTCCCACCCCCAACAACCCTAACCGGATGCGCCTCCGTGTTAAACACCCACGTATCCCTTCCCCCATCCCCAACCTGCCACTCCTCCGTCCCCTCCGTCTGAATCAAATAACTATACTTGAGCACTTCCGCGAACCAAAAGCTCTCCTGGAAATCCGACCAGCCGCCCCCACCCGGCGCATTCACATCATTAATACTCGAATACCCGCTGCCCACGCGCGTCGTGCTGTTAATCGCCACAAACGCCTCCCACGCCCAGTCCTGGTATTTCGTATCCTTGGTCGCGCGGTACGCGTAGTAGTAGCTCTCGATAACCTCTGGGCGCAGGTTGTAGCTGGGGTCGGAAATCACGGTGCCGGATTTGGCGAAGTATTCGGTCTGATTCGCGGGGACGGTTACGTTGCTTTCCCAGCGGAATTGCTCGGCGCCGATACCAGTCGCCGTGCTCGTGTACGTAAGTCTACACCCCTCGACCAATTTCAGGCCGAAGTCGATGTACGTCTGTTCGCCGAGTGTTTGGCCGGCGAGGATGAAGTTTCCGCCGTCGAAGCACGCGAGATGCTGGCTGCGCAGACGGAGCGTCGTGCTGTTGAAGTACGCGAGAAACGTAACATCTGGCTTGGTTTTGGGGTGGGAGGTGAGGTACTTGATGCTCGAATCCGCGGCGACGATCCATGCGTCTTTGAGGTAGGAGAAGCGCGCGGGGTCGTAGATGTACATCTTGATCAGGTATTCGTAGTACGAGTCTGCGCCGCCGACCCAGCCGCCCAGCGCGTCTTTGAACAGGCCGGTGTTGGGGTCGATGCGCATGCCGAGCAGGCCGGGGAAGGGCTCAGCAAAGGCGGGCTGCGGGTTGAGCAGGTATTTGTATGCTTTTTCGGCGAGAGCGGCGTAGGTTGCGTTGCCGGAAAGGTCGGCGAGGCGGGTCCATTCGAGGATCAGGGTGCCGACGGTGGCGAGGCCGTTGGGTGCGTTGACGTTGCTGCGGTTGGAGAAGATGAGGTCGTTCCAGGGGATGCCGGTTGGTGTTTCGAAGGCGTAGCTGAGGTTGTTCGCAAGAGTTATGCTCTGAGCAAGCAGGGCGTCGACTTGGGCCTTGTTGTCTGCGAGATGCGCCAGTGGGCCATTGAGAAAGTCGTAGCCGGAAATCAGGCCGCCGAGATAGCGGATTGTGGTTTCGAAGAGGGAGACTTCAATATCTGTTTTGGACCAGTTTATCGTGGGGACATGTGCGAGGATCTGGTTTACGATTTCCTTTTCTTCCATTACAAGGGCGGTGGAGAGAGCGTCGACGGCGGAGGCGCCCCATCCGTTTCTACCGAGATCTGTCAGATTAAAAATTCTACAAAGATGAAGAAGAATGGCGGACCTTGAGTTACTGAAGTTGTTTGTGACAGGATTCAGCTCGTCGTTAGGGAACGCATATTTGTAATATCCATCCCAACTGATTTTGAAAGTGTCGACGACCGCCTGAGCTCTATCCACCGGTTCCGAATACTGTCTCTGTTCCACATTATTGGCCACCGGGTCGAGAGGCTCATTCGATGGTAGTGCCAAAGCCGAAGGGAGCATAACAGCTCCAAGAGCGAGAAACTGCAGCCGTGCCATATCGAAACAGTCTCCAGAAGTGGACGAATGCAGTCCGGTGTCGTTCGGACAGACGTGGGATACATGTAAGCATATATACACATCGCAATTACACTGCGCGGCTCCACTTGGTACCCGGCATTGAGTTTACGCTACCCATGTTACCTCTACATCGAAACCGAGCCGCGAAAAGTATCCCCTGACGCACTTCTGGGTAGCTCCCGCCGTCGTTGGGGCTTGAAGCCGTGCAGTTATAGGCTTGCTACATCTGAAAGTGGAGAAGTGACGCTGCGCATGTGGTGGCAGCGCATGGTACAAACACTTCTTAGGAAGGTGGTAGAAGCTATTGCAGCCATCTGAGAGCTGCAAGCTTGTCGATCCCCAAGCTACACAAGCATGAGGAGTGCATGATCAGCTGGTGCCATCGGTCCTG
Source organism: Parastagonospora avenae f. sp. tritici 18332-5 (assembly GCA_022559985.1). NCBI lineage: Eukaryota > Fungi > Ascomycota > Dothideomycetes > Pleosporales > Phaeosphaeriaceae > Parastagonospora > Parastagonospora avenae. The sequence goes on from JAFJTR010000017.1 coordinate 384,542, forward strand.
GCACTGGCGAGGTTCGGACGCTGTGGTTTATCGTGCTGACAGGACCGAATACTCAACATTATGGTCTGATTGTTTTATAAGTGGGTCGTTTAAATTGCACAAAAAGCATCAACAAATGTGGCGTAAGAGCGTTGCGGTGTGTTGAAGATGCACAGGGGTGAGCCTAGTTCAAGTCTCGCGAGCGTGCCTGACGTTAATTTCCGCAACTGCGGGGTGATCTCCATTTAAGAATCCGCCCCTCCCGAGTCTTATCCCCACATCACTGCGGAGCTATCCCCAGTCCAACGTTGCTACTGACAATGATTAGAAATGACGGTATTTTTCAGCGTGGCAATGGTCCTTGATTAGTTTTGTACCGTCATAAGTAGCGCAATACTAACAAGGTGCTTGCTCGATGCATGTATTGTATATCTTGCTGGCGTGCTATCCTGACATCTATGAAGCAGGGCCTACGCTTATGTAGGCTCTGACCAGTCGACCTGTTCTGTGACAGGGCCACCGTCGGCAGAATAACTGACCTTCAACCTTAATCTTAACCGGGCTGGCGGAGGCTATGGCAGGGTTAGCACTAGTCCCCAATTTTAGATCTCGCTGAAAACTTACGCCGTTGACCGAGGTGACCCGCATCTGTTGAGTCGCTTCCTGACCAGCATCTAGTTCTGATGTGCTAATCGGTTGTAGTTGCAACTTCTGACTTTTTGGCACTGCGGCTTGCAGGTTGACCGCTGACAGCTGACTAAGACTACCAGTATTCCGGAACCGAGCAAGAAGTTGAATGGCGTTTGCATCGCGTTTCATTTGGAAAGCGATCTGTAAATCGTTCTTGTTGTACACCGGATGGGGGGCAGGCCCTGAGGATGCTGCTGGCGCAGACGGCTGTGCAGAGGACATGCTGCCGAGTAGGTCCATGGAACCTGCTTGTGGAGGCGGGCGAGATTGCGTAGGAGCGGGCGAGCTAGAGGAGCCTGAGTTGAACAGATCCATGATATTTGCAACGTTCGATTGTGGTCCAGGAGTCGATGTCTGTGGTGGCGGTGAGGAGGATCCGCCTCCACCGAGGATATCAGCGAGCAAGTCTTGACTTTGTGTACCATTCGAGGTTCCGTTGGTATGCGTAGATGGACCTGAGTCGCCCATGAGGTCCAAGAGCAGATCTTCGGTTGCAGCTTGTGCGGGTTTCTTCTTAAGAATTTTCGATTGTCGCTTCTTGGTGGCTTCTCCAAGCACGCGCTGCTCCTCTCGGATTTCTGGTGCAGGCATCTTCTCAAGGACACCTCTTCTGACCGAGTCTTGTCCAAACAGATTGCCATACTCGACGGCACGTTGTTGTATCTCGACGTCAAGGTTGGAGTTGTATCTTTGCAGCAGTCTCCGAAGACGTTCAATCTGGGCGGGCTCGGTCAAGCGCGTAGTAAGCTTGATGGTAGCAGTGACGATGTACTGTTGGACGACGAGACCGGCGTAGCTGCTTCCGAGAATAGTCTCAAACAGATCCACTATGTCGCTCTCCTTGACTTCCTTCACAAGCTCCTCCTCTTCATACTGGCCACCCCTCAGCAATGCATCACCATATTCGCCAATGACCCAGGATCCAGCAAGGGTGAGACCTTCCTGTGTGATGTCGTCCTTTAGCGCGGCGTACAACTTTTGGACAGAGTAGGTCTGTAGATCCGGGGTTGTCGCAATGAGGCGGACAAATGATGATAGTATTTGCTCCTTGACGTAGTTACCGGCCTGTTTATTCGCATCAGTATATTTACGTAGGAAAGCAGCTCGGCGCTCTACTTACCAACTTCAAAACGCGAAGCATGGTGTCGACGTGCCAGCGCTTGTTTGGTGCGAATCGGTCAGCTGCAATACCGATCTGGGAGGTCATCACAGGCTTGAACTCATTGTCGGCGACTTCCAAGAATGCAAGCAACTCGCGAATCAAGACCCGTACGTTGCTCTCGTTAATTAATGTGAAGCTGAGGTCGAGAGCTCTGCGTCGAATACTAATATCTGGATCGCGCAAGCAGTCCAAGATTGTGTTCCTGTGTCGCTGAACAGCGTTCGGCTCAACAGCAACAACCTTGATCAGTGTGTTGAGGGCAACGTATCGAATGTTGTTGTCACGGTTGGACAGGAATTTGCCGAGAATGTTTACACCAAGCACGCGGAGACCAGAATCTGCTTCGATGTCGAGAATGGTTAGTACTGCTTCGTAGAGAATGGAGTTGCCAACGTTTTTCGAGGAGTCGGTGTTGGTAGCAACCTGACAATGTTAGAACTATTTATCCAAATGCGTGCGTGGTAATTACCTGAGCTAAGATATCGTTGATCTGTTCGCTGACAGAAGCATCGCCACGTGCCAGTATGCGGAGCAGCTGCAAGATTTTGCATTGCAGAAAAGGATCCGTGATGCCTGTGACGTCGTGCTCGGGCGCATAACCAGACGAGGAAAGCCCCTTCAAAATCTTGACCAGACTGGGAACAACCGGCTTGAAGAGGTCCCTGACGCCGTTCTCGTCATCTTCTAGTTCGTCTGCCTCGCAGAGATTCGCAACCAATGTGACACCGCACAGCAGAACGCCGTGGTTGCGGTCTTGTAACAGCAGCTTAGCTTTCTCCAGAAAATGCTCCTGCAGATCAGGCACCTTTCTACAGATCCTCATGGCGCAAAGGGCGGCTTTTCGGCGGATGTAGGGGTTCGAGCTCGATATGATGGTTTCAACTTCGGGGAAGAGGTCACGAGCCATTTCGACGGAGGCGATGTTTCCAAGGGTACAGAGCGCCAGGCCAACAATGTACTGGTTGGAGTGGTTCAAGTCGCTGTACCATTGTCAGCAGGAGACGTCACAATTGCGCATTAGTCCACACTTCTTGGTCGAGTTCGTCACCAGTGTCAGAACCTCTTGGTTTTCATCCAGCAGCAACATGGTCCCCAGATACCCCAGACGCTTGTCCGCAAAACGCGGGGAGGCCAGTAGCTTCAGACATTCAATCTGGCCAAAATGCGTCCTCTCACCCAGCGTGAAGAGGTACAGTAGCTTGGCGACATTGTTTCTCCTGCTCGGATGTGAATGTACGTCCGTGGTTTCATGAGGCCTCAACACACCTCACATTGGAGTCGTGGCTTTCCTCCCTGAAGCTGGCGCGAATGGCAGCGCTTTCCTTCTGCACTACGGCCCGCTCATCGGCAATCGTCTTCGCGGCTCGCACATTTCGAATGAATTGCTTCACTGTACTGTCTTAGTATACGTGCATATCGTGGGCGTCGCGGCCTTGGCGTACAGGAAGTCATTGTGGTGGCCTCTTGGACCCCACCGGGGCGGCGGTCGGAATGTCAAGCAAGTGAAGGCTCGGGAGGCTTGGGGATGGAGAGATGCGTGGGCCGGACGAATGCTGGAGCCGAAAGCGGTATGCGATATATGGTAAGGCACCGCTGCTTGTGATTATTCGAGGAGTACAGTAGCTGGCATGTCCGAACGCGGGCCGTCTGTTAATCCAGACAGGGTCGTCGCGCCTTCCCTACCCTGTCGCAGAAGCTTGACCCGCCTGACTCGCGCGACCGCTGATGTAACCACCGTCACACGCACTTCGACGCCCACGATCTTGCTTGTGCCAATGTGTCGGCATTGGTCGGCTTCCGTAGTAGCTTGTACATATACTGCAATTCCGATGCCATGTCCACATGATCCCAGCTCCATTCCTGCAAACGTCAGCTCCACCAGTGCCGCGGAAGTCACGGCGACGTGTGACATCAACCCCAAGGAACCCCGTCGAGTCGCAGATCATCGTCTAGGCTGACTGCATCGCTAAAGCCACCTTTCTTCACGTCACTGCGACATGCACTTGCAATTCTCTACGTGATGGCCGAGTCTACTTCTATCGACACGAAAGCCCGCAATGGGGATGGCGAGCTTCACTCGCCGCGACCGCGCAAACCTACGCGCATAGACTTGCTGAAGCCGCAGCTAAACGAGGAAATCTTCAACAAGGATGGGACACTCAAGGAGCCTGGATCTGGCGTCTCGAGGTACTTGGAATTTTCTCGTGACCAGGCGCATAGCTGACTCTTACAGTGGAAGAACAACTCCCATTCCCGCAGATGCCCCTCCATCAGTCCAAGCTACGTCGTCTGCGCGCCGTCAGATTCGCGCCCAGCAGAAACAGCGCATGTTCCCCACCATCGAATACGTGAACCGCGTGTCCCACTTCGACCCGGAAAGCGACTACCATGACTTCAGAGGCTTCTTCGTCCTGTTCTGGATCGGACTCGCGATCATGGTCCTCACAACGATGCTGCGCAACATGACCGAGACGGGCTATCCTCTGCAGTTGAAGCAGTGGGGACTGTTCAAGGAGAAGGTGGTCGAGCTCGGCATGGTAGATGGAGCTATGGTGGGCAGCACCATTGTATCGCTGCCACTCCAGCAGCTCTTTCTGAACGGCAAAGGCTCACTGCGCTGGAGCAAGCTCGGTATACTGATACAGAGCATATACCAGGCGCTATGGCTTACTTTCTGGGTTACGTACCCTTTCATCCGTGACTGGAGCTGGACCGCTCAGGTCTTCTTCACGTTGCATCTGCTCGCCATCTTCATGAAGATGCATTCATATGCGTGGGTTTACTGGAGTCAGATGGCGATTCGATGTACTGACCATGTGCAGCTTCTACAACGGACATCTGAGCGAGAGTCTGCGCCGTCTGAATGAACTCGATACGCCTGATCAGGCGAGCAAAGCCGCTGCAGTGAGGTACCCCGAGCCCCGAACACATCTACACGAGATCCCTCAGTCACCCACCCACCAAGAGCCCAAGGACGCAAATGCGGAATATTTGCGCCAGCTTCGAGAGGATCTGGCATTTGAGCTCGCGTCACCACTAGGTCGCGTCTCATATCCTGAGAACCTCAACGTGTACAACTACATCGACTTTATCTTCTGTCCGACGCTTTGCTATGAGATAGAGTATCCCCGCACGTCGCACATCCGCTGGATGGAAGTCTTCTACAAGACACTTGCAGTATTCGGATGCATCTTCTTGATGGTCATCACATCTGAGGAGTTCATCTTGCCTGTACTTGACGCCTCTGCAGCCCGCCTTCATCATGCAGACGGCGCACTGGACTTTACATTGATCGTGGCAGAGACTGTTGGGCGCCTGCTCTTCCCGTTCATGATTACGTTCCTGCTGGTCTTCCTTGTCATTTTCGAGTACATCCTCGGTGCATTCGCCGAACTCACATGTAGGTCACAGAATACTGCAAATAGATCCTGGCTAACGAAAATCTAGGCTTCGCGGATCGTCAATTTTACGCAGATTGGTGGAATAGTTGCGATTGGCTTGAGTTTTCGCGCGAGTGGTGAGTAATGCGGCGTCTAAATGGTGCATGTAAGCTTGCTAACTGTTTTCATCAGGAATAAGCCTGTGCACCACTTCTTCCGTCGCCATGTCTACTCTGCATCGAAGAACCACATGTCGCGCCCAGTTGCGACGACAATTACCTTCCTCATTTCTGCGCTCGCGCACGAGCTAGTCATGGGCTGCATCACACGCAAGTTCCGAGGCTATGGCTTTTTCGCAATGATGCTGCAGATGCCCATTGTCATGGTTCAGAGGAGCAAGTGGGTCAGAGGGCGCACCTTGCTCAACAACGTGCTCTTCTGGTGTAGTATGATCTTAGGGTTGAGCATGGTAAGTCAAGGCCTCCATCAAACCTGCATACGGCTAATTATCTCCAGATGTGCGCGCTATACGTCCTTGTGTAAGTGTACAAATTCGGCGGTTGTGTATTTGAAGTATGGCATATACAGTGGACTATGTGAATTCCGAGATACCCTTCTCTTTGGCTGTGCGGTGTTTGCTGTAAGATAGGTTTTAGCATATGTCAGGCATTTAAAGACACGCTTGATCGGACGTTGGCAATCTCGCAAGCAGCACCAGAAATGGTGTAGGTGACGTAGATTGATAGGCCCGTATTGCTTCAGGGTCCCGTAACGGGACTTGAGCCTATCCGAAGCCGACCCCGCGAAGTACGCAAGGCAAGGATCAAGGGTATGACGTCGGAGCATCAACAATCAGCTGCTTGAACGCAAGCATTACGGGCAGCTCGCGTTTGTACAACAATTGCCCTGTGTTCCGCGCCATTCCACGGCCCGAATCTTGTTCATAGTCAAATACATGCGAATTTACCTTTGCGCTGTGATTTCATACGTCGTCACCATACAACACTAAGCCTCAGCCACGGGTACATCGGAAACAGCCACACTTTGACCAGTCTGACATTCACAGAGGCAGGAGGCATTCAAACTTCTTCCTAGCTCTACATTACGACTACATCTGTCTTTAGAGACGGCGCATCCCAACATGTCGGAACTGCACGATGCGCTAGCATGCCTGCGCCCTAAAGAATTTAGCGACGTACCAACCGAGGACCTCAAGTCCTTCCTCCCAGAGATTCTCTCGAATGCAGAGCTCATCGCGAACTCGGTCCCACCGCCACCCAATGGCACGCCTTACGAAGCTTCGCAGCGCGCGCGGACAGACTCGCGACCAGCGGCAAATGCTGCGGATCTGACCATATCTCAAGTACGGCGGCCATCACCAGCCAAAGCACACGAGGCCCTACAGAAGTCATGGGGAAAGCCGGTGAAGCTGGGGGCGAAGGAGGTGGCTACAGGCATGAGCGTCTACAAGATGGCGGGGCATGACAGACATGGCGCGTGGTTTGCACGGTCAAGTGTACACGAAGGACTAGGGTTCACCAAGTGGAAGGAGTGCATGCAGAAAGAGTTCCCGGAGAGCTTGGAGGTGCAAGGTGGACCTGGAGAAGGTAACGTACGGGGCATTGGCGGCGACCAGAGGCTTGAGCAGATTACCGTAGACGGCATTGGAAAACTGGAGGGTATGTAACTGGTAGCCGGAACTATGTCAGAGCGTCGCTAATAACTGCAGTGTACCAACTCTCCGCTCAGTTCCCTGGACCCACATCCCCGCGAGAGTTTATCACGCTACTCATCACCTCCGAGAATTGCCTCACAGATGCGTCCAAGGTTGGCGATGCGGTACCGCGGCACTACATGGTCGTCTCGATACCGGTCTCACATCCTGACGCACCGCCCAGAAACGGAATGGTCCGAGGATACTATGAGAGCATCGAGATGATTTCGGAAATTCCGCTTGCTGGAGCAGAGGGCCCTGAGTCGAATCCTGTGCAGTGGACAATGGTGACACGAAGCGACCCTGGTGGCGGTATACCACGCTTCATGGTCGAAAGAAATGTTCCTAGCAGCATTGTGCAGGATGCAGTCAAATTCCTAGATTGGGCTTGTGCAAAGAGCGAGGGCAACGAAGAAGAGATTGCGGACAAGGACGGCAGTTCAAGTGCATTACAAGTACAAGAGCAAGAGCAAGAGCGAAGACGCTCGATCGCAGATCTGAATGGTATAGGTGCGGGCGTTGGAACGAGCATAGCTGATCAGCCCTCGATCAGTACAAAGCGTGCATCGATTCGAGCTGAGAGCGAGACCAGCGCTCCAGATCAGGGGTGGGTAGCTTCGATCAGAGACACGGTAGGCGGATACGTTCCTGATGCTCTTAACCCCTTGCAACGCACGATCTCGAGCAGCTCATCTTCTACATCATCATCGATAGAATCGTTCGCTTCGGCCGAGCAATTTAACACAGCTATGGAGGGCGGCTTACCTGTTACCGATGACATGCCTACTCCGTCGACTATATCGCAACCAGAACTACCAGTCATCGACGACAGTCCCCACGGCCGGAAACTGCAAGAAATAGAGGACAAGAAGCGCCTAATGCGTGAGCGACTCGACCAAGCTCAAGAAAAACAAGCCAAAGACCTCGCCACCGAAAACAACAGGACGCAAAAGGAAATCGAAAAGGCTGCAGAGAAACACACAAGAGAGCGCAAAAAGCACGAAGACAAATTCGAAAAGGAAATCCGCAAACTCGAGGAGCGCCGCGAGAAAGAAACTAAGAAACTCCTCGCGCGCCAGCAGAAGGAGGCGGATAAGAACCATCTCCTCAAGGCCCAGCGCGAGCGCGACGAGAACAAACAGAGAGCGGATATTCTCGAGCAGGAGAATAAGCTGCTGAAAGAGCAGATTGGTGAGCTGCAGAGGGAGAATACGGCGCTCGTGGCGCGCCTGGGGAAGACGGATTTGGGAAAGGATATCCTGAAAGCCGTGAAGCAGGAAGACTTGACAGGACGGCCGAGGGCGAGCTCGAGTAGTTCGAGGAAGAGCGCGAAGTCTGCGAAGTCGAAGGAGAGCGAACTTAGTATGCTTGCGAGGTCGAGTACGGAGCCGGTAAAGCCCTGAGCGAGTATTTTTGTCATGGTGTTTTCTTAATGTTCTTTGAGCGCTAGGCCAACTTTGTATTTATGGCGTAAGATAGAGCACCATTAGTTTATACCATTGTTTGAATATTCTATGAGTTGTTGGCCTTCCAGCTATCCAAACGTTATCTGATCTCACTAATCCCAACCTGGTAAAGACTCATCCGCCTCGGTACCCGATCGCAGCCCAGCCCTATCCGTCAACGCCATGTCTTACGTTTCCACGAACGACTACACAGACGGAATTTCCTCGCGCTGAAGAATTGCGCCTCCTGCAATCAACTGTCGACAGTGCTGTTTGCGAAATTCTCTTGGCACATGACGTGTTGAGTGTGGAGCCGAGTATCGGACCGTTTTCCCTACGCAGAATTATCAGATCGAAGTGGGATGAGGCGTTGAATCCACCTGACATCAAGTGGAAAAGATATCATTGAAGACAACGGCAAAGAGAAGGGAATCATAACCAGAGGCGAAACTAAAGCCTACAAAGTCACAAGAAAGAGCTTCGGAATCCCATACTAGATCGACTTTCAGTCACTTCACCCCCACCAAGCGCATCTCAAAACACCATCTAACAACAACCATGTCTTCAACTGAAACCCCAACATACATCACCACCGCCGAACACCCCCAATCCTCATCCCCCGGCCCCATAAAACCCACCCTCCTCGCTTTCCACGGCTCAGGAAGTAATGCAACCGTACATACAGTCCAACTCGCCCGACTGATGCGCTTGCTACGACCGCATTTCGAGGTCGAGAGTATGGAAGGTGCGTCCTTCCCTCACCCCCAAGACACCCCCCCAAAATCCCATCAAACCTCTGCATTCCCAACTATACCCTGCCAACTTCATCTACACATCTCTTCTACATAGTCATGAAGTAAGATTGCGAATTGGTACTGACTTTCACACCAGCGCCCTTCCCCTCCCCCGCGGGCCCGGGTATCCTACCTTTCTTCGACGGCTGCGGCCCGTTCTACCGCTGGCTACCAGCGATGCAAAAAATCACCCTCGAGGCTATGCGCACGCAGTCCTCGACGTCCGAGCTCAGCCCTGAAGTAGAAACGCTCATCAAGGCCACCGTGCAGCGCATACGCGCCGCCGGCGGCCGCGTCGTCGGACTCATTGGATTCAGCCAGGGCACGAAGATCGTTGCCGGCCTGCTACGCGCTTCGGAGCTTGTTGAAGAGTATGGATTGAAGGGCGAAGATGTCGACTGGTGTGATTTCGCGTTCGGGTTGAGTGTGTGTGGGAGTTATGCGCCGCTGTTGATGCCCGGCGCTGTAAGGGAGAAACTCCCCCAGGGCGTGGATTATCTGGAGGGAAAGGTCAGGAAGCCGACTTTTCATGTGCAGGGCACGCAAGATGAGTGGGAGTGGGCGGGTAGGGGGCTGATTGAGAGGCATTATGAGAAGGGTGAAGGGAGAAGTGAGGTTGTGGAGTGGGATATGGGACATCATTATCCTGTGGAGGCGGAGCAGAGTGAGAGGATTGCGGAGTGGGCGGTGGCGGTGTGGAAGGGGGTTGAGGGAGGGGAGGTTAGATGATAGTATGCCGGGAGGGCGTGAGGGTGAGGTGTATAGATGGTAGAGCATAGAAGAATTTTAGATATCACGGCAGGGTACAAAGGCACATAGTCTTGCGTTTTGAACTCGTTCCTCGTTTTGATTCGTGGCACAAGGGCCGTCTATTTCCATTGCACCCATCACATCATAACTTGACATCCCCGCTCATCCCACCAAACACTTCATGCCATGCCCGAAAGAACCGAACCGACGCAGCAAAAAGGCGAGATGATGCTTGAGACGCAGCGACCGATAGTGTTGGGCGAGCGTCCGCCATGGCGACACGCTTACTGCTCAGTCTGGAAATAGTTGAGGAGGATGCTGCGCTCCTGGGACTCCTCACCCCAATCCTTGACGACGACGCAAGAGCAGTTGACCACCTTACGGGGGTTACCCTCACGATCGATCTGGCCTATCCACTGCATTAGCCCCAATCCTACCCCAAATCCACAATCCCTCGAGAAAACTTACACAATCCAGCCCACTCGCCGAGCTGCTTGCCATCAGGGACCTTGATGAGAGGAATCTTGTGCTCGCTGCACAGTGCAACGACGAGCTTCTTGTACGCCTCCTCCTCGCACGCCTCGTTTAGAACGCACATGTGAGCCTGGCGACGGTCGAGGGCCTTGGAGGCCTCGCGCAGACCACGGGCGAGTCCGTCGTGGATCAGAGCCAGCTTGAGCACGCCCTTGAGCGCCTCGAGCACAGACATCTGGCCCTTTGAACCGGTCTCATCGGCAGAGACCTCGACCTCGGCGGCCGCGCTGACTTGGGACTTGGTATCGTCTTCTCCGTCCGACTGGTGGTGTTGGTGTTAGCATGGTTTTATGGGTGGTGGCGGGGTGGTGAGAATTGCGAATTGCCCGCAGCGCAGGCTGTGGCTGTTGTAGAGCCAGTGATGAAGGGATGGGTGCATACCATGATGAATGATTTCTTGTCGGGTTTCCTCGAAGAGTTGGGTTTGGAGATATGTAGGAGAATCAAAAGTTCGAGGCGGCCCGCCAGTCGAAATTCGTCAATCGTTGGTGGGCGCTAGCGGGAGGCTGAGGCTTAGCGTCATGTCACGTGGCCCAGCTCTGCGTTTAACACCCGTGTGAATCTTGACCGTTGTAAGCGAGCGTTGCTGCTCTCAAGCACCATTTTGAACTACATGTTGTTGCTTGCGATTGACAGTGACTTAGGATGCCTAAAGCTCTATCGAGAGCCTTGCCATCGAAACATAAACCTAGCTATCCTGTGGCTGTCGAATGCCCTTGCTCACATTTGCGTCTTAGTGGTTGACCTGGAACATGATCTAATTCATTAAACTTGCTCGAAGCCGCGTTTACAGATATGGAAGAAGAACGCGGGGGGAGATCAATAGCAGTTTACAGGCAGTCAATCCAAACAATTATCACCACAAGTCCAACATACGAATAGTCAACTCAAATTGGTTCTCATCAGCTGTATACACCATCTGCACTCTGCCACAGCCTATCCACATCCTCCTCTGGACCAGCCATCCCCGCATCTCCCATGCTCACATCTTTCGTAGAAAGTTATAAAATCCAGATCCAATCTCCCATCCCCGGAGACTACCACCAACAAACATGAACAAAACATGGCTGACCGCCAGTCATAGGCCCTCAAGCCTCAATGAAAAAGCAAGGCTTTTTTGAGCAAAATATACGGCAGAAAACAGCATGCGCTGAAAAGTGCTCGCTTAATCGCAAGAATAGAAATTAAGCACAAAATACACACTGAAACAGAAGCTAGGAAAACTGTGTACGCTTGTACGCTATCAGCCCATATTGCAGAGCATTTGCTGGTCCCCCGTCTTTAAAGTGACCTCCTTCTGGGCTCCTGGAAAACGCCATGTACAGTGAAAGTAATGAGATTGCCTTATGCTGACGATAGTGGAGAACGGAACCAATGAGACAATGGGTATATAAAAAGTAATAAATGAAAGATGCTACATGACGATGCAGCAACAGCCCTTCTTTTCCTTGGCCTCTTCGACTGGCTCGGGCAGTCGCGTCGTCTGCGGGTGGGATGCTGCTGGTTCGATGGGAGGCGCGAGTTTAGGTGAAGGAACGCGTGGACCTTGTGGGATGGTTGGAGTCAATTTGTATGCACCGCCCTGCTCGTTGGCCTTGGTGTCGGTCTTCTCGAGAGATGGGTCCGGCGAGGCTGATTTCTCAGGACTGGGCAATGGCCATTGACCGTTCTCGCGCTCGCGTTCTTTCTCGAGGGCAATTGGGTCGATTTGTGATAGGCGCTTGCCGTCCATGTCTTCTGTGTTCAGGAGTCGGAAGTCCTTGTCATACATGGACCCCACCCTGCCCTCGTTCTCCCACTGCTCCTGTTGCATGCGTTTGGCGTGCGTAGGAATAATTTGCTGATCCGGAGGCAGACGCGGATCCGGCTTGTACATTGTAGCTATCCATGGAGCCTCGCCCTCAGGCTTGTGACTAGTGACCGGACGTATCGCAGCTGCAGCTCCACTTGTACCTGGACGCTTTGGCGGCGATGTTCCGGACACGTTTCGACCCTTTGGCTGCGTCTTCGCACTGGCCTTGCGGTTGCCAGGAGGTCCAGTCTTGGCAGCGGGTTTTGCTTTCATGGGAGACTTCTGCGGCGATTTTGGAGGTGATCCACTGTTTGCTGAGACTTTCCGCGCATGTCCGTATGGTGGAGTAATCCGACGACTTTCTTCTGGATCATCGAGCAGCATTTGGCTCGAAACGCTTCCGCTGCGAGCCCTCACACCATTCGTCGCAATAGCATCACCGTTCCAGTTGCCACTACCGGCCCGTGATCGAGATAATGGTGCGTCGCGTTCAGCAGGTACGGGTAGGCCGCTCGTCTTCGGAAGAGGTATACGGGATGTGCTAGGCCTGCCGTTGTGGGTGGTTGCTCGCGGTGAAGTAGGCTGGCCTCCTCCGGCCGCCAGCTCCTCAAACGTCGTAGAGTTCCTCCAGCTGTGGTCCTGGTCTAACGCATCCTCGTCTTCAGCCGGTATCGGTGACACTACTCGTCGACCGTCATAGCGCTCATCGCCATTCTGGGTTTGCCCTGCGGCTTCTGAGCCTCTACGATCGCGGGGTTTCCGGTTTGCACTCTGAGAGCGACTGTTCGTCCCGCTGGCTCGGCCTCCGACCCTGAAGCCAGCCGCCTCAAGCTCCTTCGTCTCAATCTCCTTCAGCTTGTCACGATGTATCCAGTTGTTCTGGTCATGCTCGACAGCCGTCCAGTTTGGGTCTCCTGGGCCACCCTTGGACGTCTTCTTCTTGGGCTTGCCCTTTAAAGACGTCGCAGTGCTCTTCTTATTGGTGTTGTGGCTTTTGTAGTACTCCATCACACTGTCGGGGTCATTGCTGATGGCGTTCATGTCTCCGCTTGGCTTTCGGTGCAGGTCGTTCATGCGGTCGGAGGAGAGGTACGATCGGTCGTTCTCGTAGGACTGGTTCATTGAATCCCAAGTAGGTGATCGCACGGGCTTTGCAAAACCATTAGCCTGCGAAGTATGGGGCTGGCGAGTGGCGTATGAGGAGGCGCCGTATTGAGACATGTATGGCTCTTCGTCGTAGCCTGCACTCTATCTTCAGGTTAGCACTTTGTCACCGCCTCATGGTGGCCAATATTGAAGGTGGAATGTCTGAGGTTGGGATGGCGCTACATTGCGGCATGACGGACAGCTGCAGTAGTGTGGAGCCTGGCGGAGGGCATGTGACACAATGACATAAGAAGGAAGGCTGGATATACGCACAGTGTTGTCCAAAGGAACCGCAAGATCCCACGATGCTCCTCCTCCGTGGGAGCTGCTCGGCGGTGTTAATTGCTGTCCGGATACTGGCTGTTGGCGGGAGTATGCGACAGCAGCCATGGGGTGTGCTGCAACGCCAATGCGATGCCGTCTGTCACGCGCCCAGGAACCTCACAGGTTCGGCTTGGGTCGTTTTGTGTGTGTGTCGGTATGGTGGGATTGCGCGGTGACGGAGCGGTCGAATGTATTGCTTCACGGGAAGGGGCGAGGATGCTCAAGTGGGTTGTTATGGGCAGTTGGTCGCGCTTGGGCGATGTCGCATGCCAAATGATCCACCGAGACGTCTAAGCAGGTCCGCTATGGGAGGGATGCCATGAATGAGCCAGAGTAATGGTCGTCGGGTGATAAGCAGGGTGGGAGTTAAGAGGGGGCGTTTGCATGCACGAAGCAAGCAGTTCCCTGCACGTCCGGGTCGCGGCCTATAGGAAAAGGAAGGATATATAGTACAAAGACACAAACGAATGGAAGAGTAGCGAATGACGGTTCCAGCTCTAGGCTCGCTCACCAGCAGTAGTAGCTGCAGTGCCTATTGAAGATCACGACGGTGAGCGCGAGAGACTTCTTCGAGTGCGCGGACCTGGGGCGCGACGTCCTCTTGGCTAATTTGGGGAAGCGCTCGGACGTCCGAATCAGGCCTGTAGCCGTTGATTGAAAGGTCTAGATAGCGGGCTAAGTACTCCTTGCCCTGTGACTGTACCTGCATGCTGACTCTCTTGACCGTGGTCGACGAATAAAGGAGGCGGCCTTCCTGCAAATATGCAATGTTGACCTCCGCTTGCAGCTCTCCAACTTCACCTCCAACACGAAAACGAAAGCATCATGCGCGGCCTCCCGACTTTTGATTATAGCGCACCCGCAAACCCGCTGCGCCTCCTGGACTCCTGTACCAAACAAGCTTCATCGATTGGAGCCTTTCCCGATTGATGCGCCCTAGTCTTCGCTAGAAGGCCATAGCGCGAGAAGGGGGATCGGGAGCCATGGATTTTCCTCTCTGGCACCTGTCACTGGACCCGCCCGGAAACTTATGACTTGGTCTACATAAACAACCTTTATGCGAGGTAACGACGTCAGAGACTGCTCAGTTTATGCAAATCTTAAAAGTTTTCGTGTGGTTGTAGACACGTTGGTAGTGTCGCTCCCAGATGCCGGGTTGCCGGTTAATCACCAAGGCACGCTCATGTGCACGATAACCGAAAAGACCCACTGATGCGTGAACCTCTCTTCCAAGTTGCAGATTAAGTCAGACCATATTGACGCTGCAACGGTGGTTCGTCATAAGGCTGGGAAATTTGCAAGATTAGCGACGAGTAATCTTAGGACTGACACTCTATCGGTCGATCAGTCGACTATTCCTACAATGCATCAACTACCATCCAAACGTCTCATCCCACCAATACACAATATTCCCCCTCTTGATCCAAATCTCAACATCTTTCTTCAGGCCCTCCGTCAGCCTCTTCGGCCCGCAGCAAATCACGGCCGTTCTCAAACCCTTGCTGAACACCTCATCAACAATGACGTCTAATTTCGGCCGGCCGCTCTTGATGACCATGCCCTTCCGAGGTTTGTCCATCTGATCTTCCATGCTTAGTAGCTGCTCGTCTTCTGCCATTTCGATTGCTTCGCTGTCTTCATCGCCCACAGCGAATATATTGGGGTTGGGCGATTGTAGACTTGGGCCGGAGGGGCGCGTGACGTACACTTCGACGACGCTTGCGGCGTGTGCTGATCCATTTTCTTCGTCGCTTGAGTCAGCATCACTTTCATCTTCCTTTGAAGGCGCGGACGTGGGGAAAGCCCATTGCGTCTCGGCTAGTTTTTGAACAGCCCATATACAGCGTATCTGTGTACCTGAAGGTGATGGGTCGTGCATTTCGACGATGCTGCGGTAGATGGGCATGATGAATGTTGCGCCAACTCCTCCAGCTACTAGCAAAACCCTGTCATAATCTGAAAGATCTGGCAATCGAGATGATGCGCCATATGGACCTTCAAGTGCAATCGGCAGTATGGGAATATCGCCCCCAGCCGTGGGCAGCATCGGGATGCCACTTCCACCTTGAGCTAGCTTTTGCGCAAGCTCTGCAAGATATTTCGTGTTGCCTTTCAAGGTTCTTGCAACAAGCAACAATTCTTTATCTTTAGATGGTATTGAAGCAATCGTAAAAGGGTTTGTTTTGTTCGTCATCAACCACTGCTGGTAGAACGATGGCGAAGTTGCTTTACCCCAGGGCCTGCTGAGGTATACGTGCTGTCCAGGTTTCCATTTCAGAGCAGAGCTGTTATCTGGCAACGGTACACGTATTTGGGTGAGATTGGTGCCAGGCAGGAGTCGAATGGTGCCTTGGTATACCTTCAGCCGCAGGGCTCGGAAAACGAGGTGAAGCGCTTCAATAAAGATGACCTGGTAAACGAATATGCGAATGTACGACACATGCAGCCACATTGGCACGATTATAAAGTTTGCGACCGCGATGTGGGAGATGAAGAAGACTCGATAGCTCCGTCGCCTTACAAAGGCAAGAGCTGTAGTGCTGATCGTAGCAAATAGGATGAGGCTGGTGATACCCCAGATGACGTCCCAGTCTTTGATGCGTTTTGCGAGGAAGCCAGAAATGATGAAGAAGTTGAGGTAGAAGATTCCATGCAAGGAGAATAAGAGGAAGACGATGCGGCCGAGGATCTGATGGGCAGCCTTCAACTGCTCGTGTGAGCACCGCGTAAGCCACTGGACTGGCGAATATGGCGCTCTCATGGCCAATAGGTAATGAATCGGCAGTTGAGAAGCCCCAACCTGCCCGAAACGCTTTGTGAGGTGTAGGTAATCTGAGGCAGTTAGTATGAGTGCCACCTGATGAGGATACCGTAATTACCTTTTCCAGTTTTGGCAATGCACAAGTACAGCAGCCATATCGTCCAAAGACTCTCACTAATCCATTCTCCTCTTGTCCCCCAATCCCAACCTTTGGTGACATCTTTACTCATCCACCAATTCGCCTTCGTCAAAAGGTTTTGCAGCTTCCTAAGCCATCCAAGCTTCCCAGTTGGACGCTTGGTGAAGGAGGGCGACTTTGGTGCGTCATATTTGGGGCCACTCTTTGCCATCCACTTGATGAGGAAGGCGATTTGAAATAGCACAAATATGGCTAAGACCGACCATTGCGCCACGAATCCATACCAGTCCAGGTATTCTCGTCGCTGGTGCTTCTGCTTTTCATTGAGAGTCTCTAAATAATAACCAAATGCCCAGTATTGGTCAGTCTTCACTTCTTTGTGACCTTCATGGCGCCGAATGTGATCCATGTTGATGCCTGGGTGCCTGAGGGAGAAAGCGATTCTTGCCTTTCAAGGGGTCGGATCGCGATGGAAAGTGACCGATGCACGTCACCGTGCCGACATGCACGAATGGGTTCAACTGACTGAGGCAGATCGTGTCGCAAGGTGTGCTCTGAGGCGAGAGTGCATGAAGATGACAGAGAGGCGTCTTTACGCGGGGTTTGGGAAAGCCCGAGGCTTACGACGAGAGCACAGTCGTGGCTTCGGCACGCCAATCAAAACGAGCTCATCCCAAAAATTCCGAACTATTTTCCGGAGGTTTGGGGATTAGTGATGAGTTGTGTACCTGCATACCTGGAGATGGCGGGCATGTGATCTGAACAAGGGAAGGTCGAAAGCAGGCATCAATAGCGATGCGCTCATTGGAGTTCCGACTGCCAGGGTCCGCCTCGTTGAGCGATACCCCCACTGCTGGCGCCAACCCCACCATCTCTCTGCTGGACCCTGCATCCCGCTACCTTCCCGTTGTAAATAAAAAGATCGATCTGACGTATTCTGTTTACTTTGTCATATCGTTGTTAGACAAAAATGACAGAAACTACCCGCAGGATCCCGCTTTGGCTCGATTGTGTCCGTACGCCGCTCGCACCTTCCCTGAAGACCCGTACTGACAACCACAGGACACGGGACACGATGTACCAAACCCCCACATCACAAGACCAGATGATGAAGCTCATCATCGCTACTTTTAGGATGCCTATGCCCTCCTGCTGTGCGCCCACGATCCCCGCGTCGAGCTCTTGGGCGTCTCTACCGTCCACGGCAACGCTGCCCTCGATCAGACTACATTCAACACAAGAGCGATATTGGAAGCAATCGGGAGGCGTGATGTGAAAGTCTACTCAGGGGCTGCGAAGCCCATAATTCGCGACGCTGTCCACGCTGCCGACATCCATGGTACATGAGTCACTCAGAGCTCACAAGATTGGACTGACATTGTCAGGCGAATCCGGTCTGGATGGCGTCACGTTACTCCCACAGCCTATCGAGCCAGCAGTGACCGATGTGGACTACCTCGAAGCCACGTACAAAGCCCTCATATCAACGCCGCCAAACACTGCTTGGCTGGTATCGACTGGCACTCTGACCAACATTGGTCTGTTGTTCCAGAAGTACCCTGACCTAGCAGGACACCTCAAGGGCTTGTCTATAATGGGAGGCGCTGTTGGGGGCGGCTTCACGAATGCACCGATGGGCAAAGTCAAGGGCGAGGGCGAACGCTTCGGAAACTGGACAGCCTATGCCGAGTTCAATGTGAGTGAAGACTGCGTTCAACATACACACCCAGACTAACATACGGTAGATCTATGTATGAACCGCCACTCATCGTATAATGATCTGACTGACGACAGTAGTGCGACCCCGAAGCCTCGCATTTCATCTTCTCGCACCCGGACCTGAAGTCGAAGACTTCGCTGATCCCGCTGGATTTGAGTCACCAGGTTCTCGGCACCAAGGCAATACGCCATACACAGCTCTACGGCTCAGAGAAGCCAATCGATGCTTCCTCAAAGCTCACCCCCTCTGCTCTCCGAGCGCTGTTCACGCAGATCATGTCATTCTTCGCGGGCACCTACGCCGAGGTATTCTCGATCACAGAAGGGCCACCGCTTCACGATCCGCTTGCGGTATCTGCCGCCATCTACCCTGAAATCTTCAATGATCAAGGCGGCGAACGTTTCCAAGTCGATATCGTCACTGAAGGAGTTCACTCTCTGACTCAGTCAGATGTGGGCGAGCTTGGTAGGACCAAGGTCACGAAACTCCCCTCTGGGGAGGGCGGCTGCCGAATTCCAAGAAGTGTAGACTTGAAAAAGTTCTGGGAAAGCATTGAAAGCTCACTCAAGAAAGCCGACGCTGTCAGTCCGATGCCCAAGATCTCACGTGAGGATTTGGAAAAAGATGGTGTTTTCGTTGGTATAGACTAGACGTAGTGGAACCACACAATGGTTATGATCCAAAGACCGTATACAGCTTGAACAAGTTTCTTCGACCAACATCATCATTGAAGCGCGGTCAACAGTACCCAAGACGTGCAACACAAAGAGATATCGTTGCCGATGGCACTTTTTCCAGAAGCTTCTAGTCAACGGTATGCCCGCCGTACCTGCAAATTATAGTGCCAGGATTTCCAGCATCCCAGAACCTGGAAACCATACTCTCGAAGGGAAGGTTCCCCTTGGTGCGGCTGGATATATTGCGGGGTACAAAGTCATGTGCCGTCTACATTAACCAGACGAGACTTGGCAGCGAGACTACATCGCGGAGAAATTGCAGCACAAGCAACTTCAGTGAAGAATGGATGATGACACAACACAGCCCTGATCCAGTCTCTCCTATGACGAGATTTAGCTGGCATCTCGTGCTGTTAAAACACCACGAAAAGCAACGTATACTGGGAACCGCAAAATATCGACATACTAACAACACATAGTGCCCGCATACCACTGAGGTCCGAATCGTCATTAACCGCAATGATCGACAGTACTTGGATGCTAGCTAGAGCTGGAATTGGGAGTGTTAAACGGCAGAAATTCGGATGAATTGTCCCTCTAGCTCTTCCAAGACGGCTTCGAATCCCTAATTGACCCCGAATTCAAGTCTGGCCTGCCGATCCATTGTATCCAGGTCAAACATATATATACACTACAGACCTCGCTCGACTGCATCTTGCGTAACCTCAGTCACTGCTCCGGCCACCCACCGTCAAGATGAAGGCTTCCCTCGCCCTAGCTCTCCTCCCCCTCATCGCCGCCACCCCAACTCCCTCCGAACGCAAGCCGAAGCCTGACCCAGGCCTTGGCGACCTCGCGAAGAAAGCCGGTCTGAAATACTTCGGCACCGCAATCGACAACGTTGTCCTCAACAACACGCAATACACCAACATCGCCTTCAATCGCTCCGAATTCAACCAAGCAACCCCCTCCAACGGCCAGAAATGGATGCACATCGAGCCCGCCCGCAATGTCTTCAACTACACCCTCGGCGACCAAGTCATGGATCCCGCCAAATCCGCCGGCCAGATGCGCCGCTGTCACACATTTGTCTGGCACAGCCAATTGCCGGACTGGGTGCGTGCTGGTAACTTCTCCAAACCCGAGCTGCTGTCAATTTTGGAGAACCACATCAAGCACGAAGCGCAGTACTACTGGGGAGACTGTTACGCCTGGGACGTAGCGAATGAGGTGTTTTTTGACGATGGCTCGTACCGCAAGGACGTCTGGCTTGACACCATTGGGCCGGAGTATATCGAGCACGCGTTCCGGTGGGCGCGCAAGTACACGAATCCCGGCACGAAGCTGTACTACAACGACTACGGCATTGAGCGCGTAAACAACAAGAGTCTGGCAGTGCAGAAAATGGTCAAAGATTTTATCGCCAGGGGCGTCCCGATTGATGGCGTGGGGCTACAGGCGCATTTCACTGTCGGGCGCGCGCCGACGTACGATGATGTGCGCAATTCACAGGCACTGTTTTCTTCACTTGGTCTCGACACCGCGCTCACGGAACTCGATGTCAGACTTGCGCTGCCCGGGAATGCGTCGACAGAAGCTATTCAAGCTGAAGTCTACGCGAATGCCACGAGGGCGTGTGTCGATGAGAAGAAGTGCGTTGGCGTGACGGTGTGGGACTTTTGGGATCCCGTGTCTTGGGTACCATCCGCGTTCCCTGGGAATGGAGATGCGTGTCTTTTGAGAGCGAATTTCGAGCGCAAGCCGGCGTATTATAGCATTGCGGAGGTGCTGAAGAAGGCGGCGGGGAAGAAGAGGGAATAAGAAGTCTATACAATGGGATAAAGACAATGAAGAATCAGTATCCATGCTTGAATGCATGATGTCAGTCACTTATGCTTGCGCACTTGAGGAAGGAGTGAAGGTTCTTTTGATTCGCATCTAATCTAGGTCTTGGACTTTAACGATATATGACCTTGCCCTCAGATGATCAATAGGCTTCATTAGATCTTCTAGTCTGCTACAACAGGGTCATGGTGACACTTCCTGGTTATATCATTTCCGTTATGCAAAAGAGAAATTGTAAGCACTAAGCAGATTGTGTCGAGGTGATAAGCTGGAAGCGTAACTACGTCCAATGGCACACTGGGCACGCCATCGTGGAGCATTACTTTACCACGACAGCTGTAACGTCGTGGAAGTGATACCATCTTGCTGTTGAAGGGACTGAATCGAAGGCGGAATGACGGGAAGCGGATTTGCGCCAAGTATGTTTGTTTTCTAAGAAATGGTAGGTCGCTATTAAGTTTGGTGTTGCAGTCCGATTGCGATGTGCTGAAGGCGAGGAAAATGAATGATAAAGCAATGTAGTAGATATCAACTAAAAACCCATACTTCATTTCATAGAACTAATGAATAGGTAATAGTGAAACGAGTGGGAAGGTATCGTATCGAGCAAGAAGATTTAGGATAGGATACAGCACGCACTCCTTTCGTATTTAAGTTGCTGGTCTAAGTTGCTCCAGAACACGTGTATGCGCTTGCTCGTTGGTTTCTTATTCTAACGCTCAAACCTCTGTCTACGCAAAGATGTATAAGTGACAACATTATGACACTAGGTTTTCGAGCTGGTGATCAGGACATGAAATGGAGCTAGATGTATTGTAGATGATGGCGAAATGATCCCAAGTCGAGTGCCCTTAGCAGGTTCAGCACCTTCGAGGCCAGGTTTCCGAATATGTGAGCAATGCAGAGGAAAGTGTGTCTACTTAGGTAGTTCAAGGGAAGTTAAGATCTGCACAGGACATTCGGTAAAGCCCGAGTGCATTTCCTACACTACCGTGGAAGATCAGTAAAAAAATCGGGATGTTTGTAATGGTTGCGAATGAGGTGAAGTGAGTAGGGCAGAGGCCTCGAACAATCTATGCTTAGTATACACAATATTCAAAGTGCATGCCATGTTGGTGAATGCGCGCGTATGTAGCTTGCGGACCGAAGTACACAAAATTCGGTAGTGGTGTGTTTCGACTTCGACCGTGAATGCTCCGAAGCACGCCGAAGCTGCACTTCGTGAACAATGTAATTGTTGTGCATAGCTCTTTGTCGGGGTTTCCCTTGCTGACCAAACTCAAATGTTGCTGATGTTGAGATCGCGGAAAGTTGAAGTTCTTCTTGGCAGACGATTCCGCTGCGTTGTCTTGGTCTTTGCCCAGTGTGCGGAAAACTCGGCAGAGAGTCAAGCAAACGTCTCTTTGTCCAAGCCGCCCGCGCTCTTGGAAATACGCCCGTTCCTGTTCGTCTCCATGACTATTCCATCATCTTGCAGTAGGTGTGATAAGTGGCTGTACGCCTGTTCTACCGGTAGTCGACCTGTACCTTTGGTCCGAGAACCTGCTCTGAGGGCGTTGAGATCCCCTACTTCGTCCGAAGGACCGCACAAGGAGGCCTGCCGGAGTTCTGCCACGCGAGACGCTTGTTTAATCAAGCCAACTATGGAATTGTGGGGAAGAGTGCACCTCAGGAGTACCTATGGAGCGTGATGATACTCCACATTTAGCTCCATCTCTCGAGATTAGCAGTATCAATGCCTGCTCATTTCTTGCAATATCAAGCACAGCGTTGTAAGAACAGTGTCGACTAAATTAGACTGCTGATATTGCACCACTACGGCATCCAGAGCCGTGTTGCACAGATTGATGAGCATACCCCGGCCTAACCACCTTGTAAGATGAGAGCGCATGCGAGCAATTCTACGGCTCTGATGACGAGGTTGCACAGCCCCAATGACCCTGTAACGAGGGCAGCGTCAAAAGCGCATTTGCAAACATAGCCTCTTGGCTGCCTGCTCTTGGCTGTCTCGGCAAGCGTGGCAGCCAGAAGTCCGCTCGGAAAGCTCAAGTCCAAGACCAAGACAAAGTCGCCTCAGTCTCGAGGACAAAGGGTGGTTCATGGCTGCGGCTTGATGGCACCGAGCTGCGTAGGGAGTTTGATGACCACTTGCTGAAGTCCGGTGTGCAGGGCCATACACGATCCATGATTGGCCTCTCTATATCGAAAACCACATCTGTGAGCATGGCGAAGGGCTTTGATATGACGACTTCTGTCCACTATCGCAGCAAGCTTGACCATCGCGTGCGAGGTGTGAATATGGCTGGCTACTGTGGTAGGAGTTCCTGCTCGGAGTTGGGAACGACAGCGGCCCCTTTCGCCCACGCCGAGCTTTGCTGTGTAGTAGACAGGCGGCAAATAGGATGCGCCACCGCAATCATATAGCGTAAAGGTGTGCCAATATCTGGGCCGCCGAATGCCAAACAGTGTCCTTTCCGCTCAGCCAAGTCCCACGTCCCAAGAATATCCGCTTCGCTGGGCGGTTTGAGAATCTTGGTTCGCTGCCAGAGGGGGCTGGTGCTGACGATGACGACACCACCTCCGGAACTTGCGGGACAACAGCGTAAGATTATGTGAAAGAACGCAAAGACGAGGAGGATGTTCAGAATAGTGCGTTCCGATCAGCGAGCTTCGCGCTCAACGGTGCAGCATCGCAAGAGGCATGAGAAAACCCCTCACCAGGTTTCTCGCCAAGAGCACTGCCCAGCCTTGGAAGGCGCTAATTCGGTCTAAAGCATGCAAGCGCCATCGACATCGCCTCGAGCGGCCGAATCCGGACAAGCGCGATCCTGCACCTTCCAATTTTCTTGGACTATGCCCAGTCCCCGCCGCCCGACTCCGCTACTTACAAGAAACCGCCTTCCCCAGCGCGCTCGGCGTTCCTTTCCCACATCGCACTACAATACAACCAAAGGACGCGCTCCCAACCCTGTGGTCCTACACTGACATTTTTCTGCAATTGCGCTTAACACAGTTCTTGTTCTGTGCTTTTTACGCTCTCTCAAGACTCGAAGCTCCACCGCCAAGAGCCTCTACGAACGATGAGCGCTGAACAAGCTGCCGCTCAGGCGGCTGTCGCTGCTGCGAACACCCCACAGCAGCCCCAGGGCACTCCGCAACAGACTGCCTCTACTCCCGCGTCTGTCGTCAACTCATCTGGCGACCAGCTGGTCTGCCAGTGGCAAAGTTGCGGCGAGCGTCTCCCTTCTGCTGAGCAACTCTACGTAAGTCATCACTCTTTCACTCGTAGCTTTGTGCTACCTCGGCCAAGTCACATGTAGCCTTGGTACCAATCGGGATGCCACGACATACGTCTCCCTACATGTACTGACTTGATTCAGGATCACGTCTGTGAGCGTCACGTTGGTCGAAAGAGCACCAACAACTTGAACTTGACCTGCCAGTGGGGCAACTGCCGCACCACCACGGTCAAGCGAGACCACATCACTTCTCACATCCGCGTTCACGTGCCTTTGAAGCCTCATAAGTGCGACTTCTGCGGCAAGGCGTTCAAGCGCCCGCAGGATCTGAAGAAGCACGTCAAGACTCACGCTGATGACTCTGTCTTGCTTCGCTCACCCGAGCCCAACCGCGGCGGACCTCATGGCGCGGGCGGCTACCCTGGTCAGAACGGTAAACGTAAGTCTCCCATCTCACATAACCCACAAATCCGGTCATTCTTTATCTCTTTTCGATTTCTAACTTGCGTTCTACAGTTGTCGCTGACTTGCAGGCGCTTGCCGCTACAGCGAGTGGATATCAGTATCCTGATGGCGCGCTTGGCCCCAATGGTGGCTATGGCCAGCAACATCCCGGTGGTGCTCCTGCAGGCTTCTACGGCGGACCACCTCAAAACTCTGCTTACGGCCCCGTTTACTATGCCGTCAACCAGTCTCAACAGTTGAATAACGACTATGAGATCCGTAAACGTGCAGCTTATGATGCACTGAACGAATTTTTCGGCGATGCTAAGCGTCGTTCGATTGACCCTTCAACTTACTACGATGTTGGTCAAAGACTCATGGGTCTCCAGGGAGTTCAGCTTCCAGTCCTCGGCGGTGGTGGCGGTGGCTACCAGAGCGGTGGCATGTCCGAGTACGGTCACGGAGGCGCCATGGTCGCTCAAGCGACGCACCCCCCAATGCATCACCCATACTCACTACCCCTTCCAAACCTTAGGACGAAGAGCGATCTCTTGAACATTGACCAATTTTTGGAGCAACTCCAGAGCACTGTTTATGAGAACCCCAACCAGGCTGCGGCCGCTGGCGTACACCAGCCTGGCGCTCACTACGTCCACACTGGTGCCAGCTACCGCTCAAGTCACTCACCGCCTGGCCTCTCTTCCAGCCACTCTCAGTCCTCCCATGCCACCGCCATCGGCTCCACCAGCGCTGAGACCCCTGCTCTTACCCCAGCATCAAGTGTCATGTCCTATGGCTCACAGCACTCTCCTGGTGCTCAGCACTCTGCAAGCAACCATTCGCCCACTTCAAGGACAAACATTGGTAGCATGTATCCCACGCTCCCATCCGTTAGTGCCATGTCGGACATGTCGGCTGCTGCTCCTTCATCTGGGCTTGCACCTGCTTTCGACGCTGATGGCCGTCGCCGATTCTCTGGCAACCTGCTGCAAAAGGCTGCCCCGGACCGACGCAGTGGCGAGGACATGGACACATCAAGCGATGGCTCATCCCCCAAGGACGAGGACAACCTCCACCACAACGTCAACCAGCTGGCCCTTCACTCGCCCAAGGTTGATCCCGCTCTGCGATCACCAAGCGTTGTTTCAGATTCCACCGAGACTGGCGACTCGTCGCAGCAGTCATGGGTCGAGAACATTCGCGTTATCGAGCGCCTCCGAGCTTACCTCAAGGAGAGACTTGAATCTCACGATTTCTCGGATGAGGATGATGAAGATGCTAAGGAGGAACGCCGTCTGGAGGACGATGATGCGCACAGCCTGTACCCTGTATTACGTGCGGTCCAAGAAGGTCGCGAGTAGAGTGTTTTTCAACTTTGAGCATGTCATACCGCGGTACGAAATCCTAGGGTGTTTTGAGGGGCGTTCAGGTGTCATCCACGATAGGTCTTACTCGCTCCTGCGGGAGATCAATGTCATGTAGGTGGGAATTTCTAGGCGTATACCGGAAAGTGCTGTTGCTTTGGTATGTTGATTATGCCTTGATGGCTGGACGTTTTTCAGCGAGCCGTCTACAGATATTAGTGTTCAATTTTATGATTCCCAGTGTCCAATCTATCGCACATTGACCATACATTGGATTGCGGCTTGCAAATGAAATGCCAAAGCTAGGGAAACGGCGCCATGGCTGTCCCACCTGGGTCTTATCAGCTGCCAAGCATGTGACAAATTCGGTTGGCCTGGTATTCCCCACACCTATCAGATCTTGACGGGCGTGCGAACAAGCTTCCCCACGTTGCTATCAAGTCCAGGTCCCCGGGATCTGTATGGGCAAACAATCACGCCGTGATGCCCTGACCTCGCAGCTGCAGTAGTCTTTGTTCACCCACAACAGCACTATTGCACTCAAAGCTTCGTGAAACCTCATTGCGCTGCATTCACCCCACATTCCCTTAACTATACACCTGGGCCGCCAAGATGCCGTACGGACGTGGAGGTGCTGGTAACATATTGCAGGCCAAGGAGGACAGCAAGAAGATCGTAGAGGTAAGTGCACATCGCCGCGCTTCAATACCCGCGCATCGTCCCTGCAACTTCAGCGGACTAACAAACCTCACAGGACATCGAAGCGAACCGCGCATCCGCTACCACCCCTCAATCCACCCAACCAACCGCCCAGCAAGCCTCCGACTACGCGCACATGGGCCGAGGTGGCGCAGGAAACCGGTACCAACCCACCGAACTACAAAAAGAAGGGACATTCACCCAACCCTCCGATTCCACTGCCATACCCACGTCCTCGAAGCCACAGGTCAGCACGCCATGGCACCCTGAGAGCCAGGAGTTGCCGGTCGCGCGGTCGGGGCGTGGTGGCGCAGGGAATTTCGTGTGGAAGAGCGAGGAGCAGGTAAGGAGGGAGAGGGAGGGGAGGGAGTTGGATGAGATGAAAAAGAAGGAGGAGGTTAGTTTGGAGGTGGAGAGGGGGGTCGAGGCGGTGCTAGCGAGGCCGGGACAGGCGAGGTTGGGGGAGGATAAGGTTGGGAGAGGGTGGTGATAGACATCATGGGAACGATGAAGCGCTGACAGAGATCAGAAGTTTTTAAGGCATGATAGGATCGTATATGTCCTCTGCGGGATGCCATCACTTTCAACTTGATGTGTGCGCTGAGCTACACTTATATTGCCTGTGACGGTATAACCCGACACTATGACAGTTATTAAAGACGGAGATCAGCGAATATAATAGCAGCTCACTCCTACAAAATTCGAGCCATTCACAGTGTCGCTGGACTTTGGACGCAATAGCGAAACTCTGGTCATTCAATCTCTTGGAAGACAGCCTACAGCACTTTTTGTTAGATTGCATTTTCATCTTTGTTACGGCACACATCAGATATCACGTTTTCTAACTACCAATTCTATGTCTTGCATGTACGACTACAGCGATGGCCATCTTAACTCCCGATTGGCACGGCTGTCTCAAATGACGTCGCGATCATACCAGGGCCCGTGCGTTTTGTTATGATTTGCCAAGCTGACTCCACCACCTCAACCTCTCTCCACCCACAGACCACCTTAATCTCCGCCCGTCTACTCTCCGACATTCCTTCTGAAGTTCCTCAACATACACAGCAGTCATGGCGCGCCGCTCAGCCCGGTTGCAAAAGGTATGCGCATCCCGCTCTGCTTTCATCCCATATTTGGTTTGTTTACATGTGCTAATGCGCCTCAACAGCAGCCCACACCTACACCCACCGCCGACACCTCTGCGAGGTCGCGCTCGAGCGATGACAGCTGGATGACCGCAGATTCTTCACCACACACACGACTGCCGGTGCTCCCAGAGATGCCTGACCTTCCCGACCTATCCTCGGTGAAAACCCCACAGAAGGCCGCCGCTCCAGTATCAAGACTCCCGCATGCGACAGCTACTCCTGCGGCGCTCAAGAGCAAGTCGTCCAAGTCGCTTCTCCCAACTAAGGGGAGCCAGACGCCCACCAACCGAACGCCCATCAAGCCTGCCGGTCAGGAGATGCACCCCGCGCACCATCATGCGAGCACTGCAAAGGTTCTGGACGAGGCGCGATGGCTTGGATTCCAGGCTTTAGGCGCGCATACAGCTCCCCCTAAAGCGTCAGGCATGAGCCAGGCGACGCCTTCAAAGACTCCTGTGCCAGCTTCTGCCGCCGACGCTGCCCGCATTGAGTCTTCGCCCGACTTCCGCTTCCGCTTCAAGTCTCCATTTGCTGGTTTCACAAAGAGCTCTCGCCAGGAGGATGCCACGCTTAGCCCAGGCACGCGCAATCTCCTGAAGGATGTGAATGGCGGAGCGACTCCAGGTCGTCCTGCGCTCTTCGGCGCAACCCACTTCTCTTCCAAGGCGGATGTGTCTCCAGAGCGCAAGAAGGTCGAGCCCAAGGGCAAGATCGCGCGCTTCAGCGATGTTCACTTGCAGCAGTTCAAGAAGATGGATTCGATCGCCAACCACGCATCCGCTTTCCGTGCCGACCCAACCCGTTTCAAGCCCGTTGTATCTCAGCCGTTGAAGAAGTCGCCTTCCAAGCCCGACCTGGCCAAGCCTGAGACGAGCAAGCTCAAGCGCACACAGTCGAAGATGGATCTGACGGACTCAAGTAGCAAGATCCCACCAACACCGCTCAAGCGTACACAGTCCAAGATGGACCTTGCTGGTTCGAGTCTACCGCGATCGCAGTCGACCGTTCGCCTGGTGGCTTCTGCAAGTGCTTCGCGTCCAATGTCTCGTGATGGTCCAGCTGAGACCAACCAGACGGCGAAGCGAATCAAGCGCACTGAAGCCGACGATGCTGCGACCACCCGCCCAACGACTCGCGATGGCATGTCTGGACCTTCTGCGCCTCCAGCTCCTACACACGCGCGCAAGATTACCTCTCAGACTGCGCTGCCTCGTCTTGCTGCTCGGCTCATGACTCCGACCAAGGCCTCCATGGCTCGTTCCCAAAGCGTCAAGACGTTGAAGACGACTTCGATGATTCCGTCCTTGGCCAAGTCGCCTTCTAGCAACAATCTGTTCTCGGCTACGAACGTGGCGCAGTCCATGCGAGATGGCGCTCGTGAGAGCATGCGCAAGGTATGTTGAGTTGTTACAAGCTCCTTCGAGATGACATTTGCTAACTGTATCCCTAGGCGAGCCAGAACTTACAGCGCGTTCGTTCCATCCTGCGTACTCCGGGCCGCAAGTACTCGGACGACCCCGTTCAGATCGCTGCTGGTACTCACATGTCGCCGCCAATGTCATTGAACCTTCAAAAGGCTTTGCCTCCTATGCCAGCAACTGCTCCGGTGAAGAAACACGTCATCTTCAGCAACAGCACTCTACAGCGAGCAGGAGACGACGACATTGGTAAATCTCCATCACCGATGAAGTTCAGGGCTGGTAGCGAGGTGCCCAGCGGTGCTGTCATCTATCCTACGCTTTCGAGTGTCCAGTACCCCGAGATCTCTCAGGAAGCCGAGTCTCCATCTGCTTCTCCCTCTCGACGTCTGACATTTGGTGAGGCGACTGCGAACCAGTCGCGCTCCTTCTCATTCGAGTCAGGCAAGGCCGTCGATTTTGGTGAGTTTCTCGAATACGACCCAGCATCTTTAGGAAGCCACTAACATTACATCTTCAGGTCCATCCTCTACCGGTACTATCCGCATGGTCCGTAAGAGCGACGCATCGACTCTTGTCGAGGGCAAGAAGCGCAAGCTCGACACTGTCCAGGAGACCTCCGATAAGGAGAACGATACACCAGCGGAAGACAGCTACCGATCTGCGAAGAAGATGAAGCCTACACCTGCTACACCTTCGAAGACACCTGCTGGCTCCAGCATAGTTCCGCGCAAGACACCGAGTCGAGGCAGTGCCATTAGCAAGTCACGACTTGCCTTCCTGGCCACACCCAAGCGTGGCAAGGCCTGAGATCACCATTTTTGAACTTTGTTTCATGCATTTACGGCTTTCTCAGGGAGGTGCATTGCTGCCTAGCTTCCAGGCACCAGGTTTCCTTTTTTATCCTCTCACCCGTCTCTTCTCTTTCCTATGTCACGACATCTGAACGGCAATGGTTGGCGAAATGGTGTACATTGGATGGTTAAAACTTCCTTTTCTCTCGGTCTCATGTCTCTTTGGAATTACAAACCATGACACGACCTTCATGAACAAACTTATAGCGCGCATTGTGTACCATATAATGATTGAATGGACAGCCTGATTCACACTACTGCGTCATGTGGACTGACACATCTAATCTGTAAGGGTACCCCGGCATTGTGACAAGTGATCGTCGATCGACTGCCATGTTTGATTCTCGGTTTCTGTGCCTCCAACCTATGTCGATTGATCTGAATATGCTCTAATCGAATGTCCGTGAGTTGTACTATGCATACAAAAAAATTGCACTTGAAAAGTTCGTGAAACTATGGAGGCGTGACTAAGCATGGACCCTTCTTTGGAGTCTCGCGTGTGCGGCTGCGGGCATTTTCCGAGAATCGACGTCAGGCCGCTTCAACATTTGGCCGATCAACAGCACCTCGCAGGCTTACAGAACCCCACCCTTCAGCATTCACCAGTGCCAGCACTTTCCCAGCTGCTTACTACGTCATTTTGAAAGCACGCGCTAGCCTTGCTCTATCTTTGGCAAGGCGAGCGAATACTAGCTGTTCACCGTGGCGTCGCTAAATACTCTGCTCGACGACGTAAAGAGGTCGTTCGACTTTCTCAAGAGCCATCCTGCTCTCGGCACAACCTCGACTCCCCCGAATACCGAGAATCAAGATCTCCCTACAAACGTTTTCTCGAAGATCACCAGATACTTGCAGCACGCGAGCGCAAACGACCTCGTCGAGTTTGTCACAAATCCTCGGTTCGACGACCCAACCTACCTCACTACACTCGCTGCCGCACTAGCAGCAGTCGTCGTCACCATGTCCTGGTTCTCTCGCGCTGGTGGAAGCGGCGGTGGCAGTTGGGCAGGACGCTTTTCACCCTTCGGCCGTCCAGGCAACTCGCCAAACTCGGGTGTAGTCAACGACTCGGACTTCTCATACATCACCAACGAAGACCTACGGAGAAACGGTGCTGCTCAGGCTCCAGAGATTGTGGATTGGGACGACAAGAACCCGGAGCGCGAAACCGACGTCTTGATCTTCAAGGAGAAGCGCACTAACTACCCCACACACTTTCCCGCGCACAGCATACGCGATGGGGATCTCAAGATCGGCACCGTGCGACAGGCGGCAGCGAAGAAGCTGGGCATTGATGATCACCGCCGGATACGCATGTTCTACAAGGGCCGGAACCTGAAGCACGACGAGCGCAGCGCCCGCGAGGAGGGTCTGCGCGGCGACGGAACTGGCAGCGAGATCCTCGTCACCGTCGGCGAGGCGCCAGCCGGAGGATTCGCACCAGGCGCTGAACACTCATCCCAGCGCGCATGGAGCGAGGGCGAAGACGAGGAAGACGACGACGATGACGACAACGACTCGGGCGCAAACACCGGGGGCAAGAAGAAGCCCCGCAAGCGCGGCGGCAGGAAGAGCAAGAAGAGGGGCCCCGCGTCCGCCAACGCCTCCGGCACCTCGACTCCAGGCTACGTCGGCCAGGGCGCCGGCTCCGAATACCTCCCCATACCCTCCCACATCAACGCGCAACCCCGTCCTACCTCCGCGCCCCCATCGGCCCCTCGCCCCGCTGCGCCCCAGACCCCATCCGCGAAACTCGACGCCATCGCTAGCAAATTCCGCACCGAGTTCGTGCCTATTGCTATCCAGTACATGAACAACCCGCCGCAAGAAAAGGCCAAGCGGGAGTTTGAGTACAAGAAGCTCAGCGAGTCGATTCTCACGCAGATTATCTTCAAGCTGGATGGCGTGGAGACGGAGGGCGATCAGGATGCGAGGTTGCAGCGGAAGGCGCTGGTTAAGGAGGTGCAGGGCATGTTGAATAAGTTGGATGAGGTGGGTAAAGCTGGTTAGATGGCGAAGATCGAGATTGTGATTACGGGGTTTACTTCGTGTTCATCCTTTTAAAGGAATGTGATAGAATGACATCGATACAGGCGTCTAGTTAATGACACTGAACAGAAGCGCGAGAATGAAAGTATTTTTCGATGTTTCTGGCTCTTCTGTCTATGGTAATATAATCCTATGGGACAGATTGTAATTGAGACTATGCTGTGATTTTCAGAATAGACTGAAGATGGTATGCTCATGCTTACTGGATCGAGAGTTACAGAAAAATGTAGGTGACAATTTCACGATTGCACACTGTACACTCACAATTCGCAACCGAGTCGGAGGAAATGACACAGAGGTATATTTAGTGCCACATGCCTTGCGAGATTGGCTTGAGCATACAGCCCTGGACAATACATGGTACAATAGTGACGAACAATCTATCTTTGACGGCATCTGGTCTTCTTAATAAGATACATCAATACATCGGCTCGATAATACAGAAGTTTACAAAAGGGAACGATAACCGATGGATCCGGATTCCCCGATGACCAATGTACATGTGAGTTTTACTCGAATGAATAGTCTTAGAAAGCCTAGTGATTCGAAGTGTTTTCGAGGTAACGAACAAAGAATGTGGAATGTGGAATTGTTACTAAGTACCATGACCTGGATGTACATTTCGATCATAATGTCTAGACGAAGAATTCTCGCAGTCGCAGCTGATCGGTTGATGCAAACATCTTAGACTGCCCTCAGCGAAGACAATACGTTCCCGTACTACAAAAGACCGTAAAAAACACTGATTCCTATCTGCGTTACGAGGCTACTAACTGATTTCTAGAACCTAGATCTATCCAACGCTTTCGCAAATGCGTAGCAAGCAACAGTCTCGAGAGCGCTCGATTCACGTTCGGCGCTGCTTTCGTTAATGTGCACATCGTGTTTGATACAAACACACTGCTTGAACGATATGATAACAGCGATGGAGCGAGGTATGGGGAGAAATGCGTATGGGCCGCTCTTAGGGCTCACGACGATGGAATTTGTATGAGTTATCGTTGAGCACTGCGAGGCTGCGAGGCTGCGAGACTGCGAGATCAGTCGCAGACAATTTTACCTTGACGAACAGATAGAAGAGGCTTTTGATATAGCAGGTGTTGCTTTCGTTCTCTTTGACGCAGGTGATATTTACTTCTGGGCAAACGCACGTTGAACGGGTGGGTTAGCCTTTCACCTACACATTAACGCGTGCAACCGAAGCGTCTCGTTGTACGCGAATAACCGCTCGTCGCCCATACAATTCCAAAGAGCCTTTTCTCGCAGCATACATCTAAGGATTTGTTAACGCAGTAGGTGTCGCTTGAACTCTCCTACTCCGCAATCGATATCCAAATCTTCGCAAACGCACGTCCGTCTCTCACCTCCACCTCCACCTCCACGTCCCCAACACTCACCCCATCCCACACTATATAGATATCGTAAATCAGACTTTCTCCCATCAGACCTCGAAAGACGCCTGTTAGCCCAATCGCACGCTGACGCAGGGCTTAAATTCCAATTAATTCATCGCAGGGATTGGCTTACACCTTTCAAAGGTCGCCGGTTCGAGTCTGGTGTAAGTCGGCTCTTCCGGAGGCTGGTCTTGTGGGACCGATATTTTTCACTTTTTTTTTTTCACTGCGGTGCGCGCGCGGAAATGTTGTGTGGAGGAGCGACTTTTGGCGACGCGATTTACGCTCAAGGGCGCTGCGGTACATGCGCAGACATACTGGGCAATCTTGTGCGGGTGAGAGGGGGATGGGGAGGTGATTATCTCCGGATAGGAGAGCGGAGTGGTTCGATGGTGCGTGGAAGGATTGTGGTGAGAGGAGAGAGAGAGTATTAGAGACGGGAAGTAAAGTCGTGACATTGCCTGACATGTCGGCTTGTTGATAGGAGAGTAGGTCGGCAAACTATTGAATCGAAGCCAGCACTCGCTTTGCTCGACCTTGCAATCTCACTGCACTTACTTCTTCATCTGCAACTGACGACTTCTCAACAAACAAAGAACCACTACGTATGCTCTTCTGCTTGGTGCTTATCAGCGTCCGAGACTTGGCCGTAGTGCTTATTTCAACGGTGACGAGGCTGCGTTGAATCATTTTGAGGGTTTTGAGCAGGTGGGTATGAATGGTTGAGGTGGGTCATGCGTAAGCTTTGCTTACTTACTATCTTGTTGTATTGCAGGTCATTGTGGACCTAGTTCTAACGGAGGAAGCCGCCACTGCTGGTTTGGCTTACTTGACAGACTTGTGACTCGCGGCCGTACAGTATCTCTCCGTGTGTATGCGTATTGCTCAGAAGTTGCACTGAAGATTCCTGAGCACACGTAATTTGAAACGCTTAACTCGAAAGTATCTGAGAGTCACCACATTACCAGGTGTAGAATGTTATGTATAGTAATGAGAGATATGTAGTTAATGTTATGCACTGCACAGTTGCACCGTTATACACCGTCCAATCACCATCATAGTCTATTACTACGCACGTAGCGAGCAACGTACCACACTACCACTCCAACACTCTGGTACAGTTTCGGCGCCGATGGCTGAAGTAACGGGAGAAGTCGCCCAAGCCTTCGGGAACCGTTGACCCGACAATGACAGAGAGCAAGGGCTAAGGCGATCTCTCCAGATCCTTGCGTCGGTCAGACCTTGACTTAGCGGCACCCTGCATGTCACCGTGGGGGTGGGGTGGTGTCACAGACGATGACCACGTGCTAGCGTGTTGATGCGTGGGAGTGGCGCGTTGGAGGTGACTTAGTTTAGTGCATGTGCGTGGTATAGCGACCAATCTGTATCAATGTTGGACACAGTGAATATGAAGAAGAGGGAAGGTTGGATATTGCAGATGATGCATGCAAGTAAGAATGTTATTGTGTGCTTCACTTCAGGGACCACACGCCATTCTGCTCGACAATCTCAATCGGCCGGTTCTCATCTAGTGATCTCCTACCCGCCTCCAGGATAGCAGTGGTCGCGATTGTGTTCTTGAGTGTAGGTAGTGGACGTGCGTCGAGCTGCTCAAGGGTGAGTTTGCCCTCGTTGAGGCCGGTTACAGCGTCGATGAACTTCTCGAAGGAGATGTAGCCGTAGCCTGTTTGTCCCGCGAAATTACCCTCCTCGTCTGGCGCGTACTTCATATAGAATCTGTGGACGGTGAGCATCTGCGAAAACAGGGAGATCTGCAAACACTTACGGGTTGTACCATAGCAGGCCAGTGTCATCGTCAGTGACGTCGTAGCCTCGCTTTGCCTGGTTGACGCGAATCTCGCCCTTAGAAGCCATGTAGTGGAAGTACTGATTTGAATGTACACCGGCCTTTTGTGGTGCTGCCCAGCCTGCTGTGTACACACCGGTGGCACGCTTGCTTGGGTCATCCTTCTTCACCCAATCGGTAAGGAGGGTTATGGTGTCCTCAGTAGAAGGATCGCAGCCAAGATTGGTTGCGATACCTTTGGCTCCGCTGGCCATAACGCGCACTGGTTTGTAGTCTGGTATCATGGACTCATTTATGTCGATGTGATGCGAATTGAGGTAGTAGGAGATATCGCTGTCTTTGCCGGCCCATGCCTTGAAAGTTTCGAGTTGACTCCTGCATACGTCGTCAGTAGTCTCACGTCTGAGTAGATCTGAGAACATCTTACTTTGGCTGACTCATGTAGGAGTAGAAGTAGTTGAAATCGCCCAATTTCTGTGCCCGAAAACGCGCATCTGCGTATGCAGGGTCGTAGCGCTTGTGGTGCTCGATGTACACAAATACATTGTGCTTCTTCGCAAGCGCCATGAGGTCCTGGTGGTGCTCGAGTAGCTTCACTGCTGGTTTCGTGATGAGGACGTGGATACCGCGCTCGATCGCGTATTGAGCAATCGGGTAGTGAGTGGTGTCAGGTGTGAAGATTGTGACTTCGAGAAATTAGCAGACTATTTTATTCAAGAACTGACATCGCAGAACTCACTTGCGCTGCCTTTTGGTAAAGCATCAATAGCGGTCTTGTACGCGTCTGGGTCCGTCTTGCCCTCTTTCGGATATTCGTCGAAGGACACATCCAGGCCGTTGTAGGCTTCAGAAATGTTCTTCTGCAAATGCTCGCCTATGCAACATGAGTATTAGAAGTCAATCAGGGAGGCAGCTCTCAACTCACGGATTGCTGGGAATTTGCCTCCAGATACTCCCACCATGGAGAGCTTTCCAACCTTCCCGCGCTTTCGAAGGTCGAAAAGCGTCAAGCCCACAACGCCAACTTTCTTGTCAGACTTGGACGCACCGCCACCGACGAATCCAGTCGTGTACTCTCCGGTACCGACCTGTGATTCTTGTCAAAACATTGCACTTGAAGACGACACATGAGTGGGGCAACAGTACCATGAGAACTTCTGGAGGCGCCATGGTAGCTATTCTTAGCGTTTTCGGACAATGAATAGATCAATGGCAGTTGTCTCCAGCTTCAGCTGCGATTCCCAAAGAACAGCAAGATGAGTGACGCTCAACGCTGTGGAGGCGCATTCACTACATTCGACGCGCGCAGACGCCGCGGCATTTGAACCACACCGAGCTTGGTCAAATAGGGCAAGCTGGAATTACATTTCCCCCGTAGCGACATGAGGGGCACTTGGAGGGGCTAAGGCGCTCACACGGTAGGATGCAATTTTCCCGGCTCCCGCGGCCGGATGACGTTGGGTGCTCCAAAAGATGATTGATTGATGACGGTTGTCTAAGCGGTACATTCGTTGCAAATTTTAGATGATTAGAGGCGGCGGCAATGGTGAATTGGAACGCGTTGCTGCTCAGTATTTGGACGTGTAAGCTGACGCAGCTCCGAGGCGTTCATGCCACCTTCCCCAGGCCAAGAAAAAGAGGTGATCCCTCCCCATGTGCCCCCACACGGCTGCGCCAAGTGCTATTGGTGGAGAAATATGCTGACTTCTTCCGTCTCTGCCTTCGAGACGTCGGTCTGCCATGTTTGACGTCCTAAACCCTGCCACAGACGGTATTGCTATCCTTGGGGTCATCGAGGTTTAGTCACCAGCCCCGAGAAAAAAGCCGCATCATGTCCCGCAACCTCGCGCAGTTGTCCCCCGAAGTGTCAGACGGCCCACAGCCCCTTGTACGCGACGTTGGATCTAGCCACGCCGTTTTAAAGTCATGTTGTCTCGGGCGAATCGACGATGCGCATCTGACAGGATCGCGACGACATTAGAGTTCTTATAGCGTGCGAAATAAAGGTGGGATGAGTTTGGGCTCCGGCGACCTAGCTCCTCTGCTTTACTTTACGCCGATTGACATCCATTTCGCAGTTATATTAAAGCTGACCGAGCCTGCGTGTGTTCATTATTACAGAGTGTTCCTTCCTCTTTTCTGAGCTCACCATCTGCTACTTCACCATCTATCAACCATTTCCTGTCAGCTACACTGCCAGCTTTGCTCGAAATAACTCCAGAATGACTTCCAACAACGGCACCAATGGCCACAGCAATGGGCAGAATAAGGAGCGTACGCCCCTACGGGCAGGCATCTACTCGCCAACTATGACATTTTTCGACCCCGAGACCGAAGAGTTGGACATTCCCACCATTAAGAAGCACGCTGTTAGGCTTGCACAAGCTGGCCTCGTGGGTCTTGTAACTATGGGATCAAATGGAGAGGCCGTCCATCTCTCGCGAGCGGAGAAGGCTACAGTCACGCGAGCGACCAGGGAAGCACTGGACGAGGCCGGGTACCAAAATGTACCAGTCTTGGTAGGAGCCTCTGAGCACGGCATCAAACTCACTGTTGAGCTCTGCAAGGAAGCAGAAGCTGCGGGCGGCGAATATGTCCTCATTGTACCTCCGAGCTACTACCGTTATGCCATTGATGAGGACGCAATCATCGAATACTTCACAAAAGTTGCAGATGCCTCGCCACTTCCCGTAGTCCTCTACAACTATCCCGGAGCTGTTGCTGGGATCGACATGGATAGCGACCTCATTATCAAGCTTGCCCAGCATCCTAACATCGTTGGCACAAAGTTCACCTGTGGCAACACCGGAAAACTTACACGCGTTGCACTGGCTACAGACGCGTGTACGACAAAGAGCAATGGCAGCGGCTACATGGCCTTCGGTGGAATGGCAGACTTTACTGCTCAGACTGCTGCTAGTGGCGGATCCGGAATTATTGCCGGAGGAGCAAACGTGCTTCCAAAGACTTGTGTCAAAGTATGGAATCTGTGGGCCGAAGGCAAATATGATGAAGCCATTGTACTACAGAAGGTGCTCAGCAAGGGCGATTGGGTGTTGACGAAAGCTGCCATTCCTGGAACCAAGTCAGCTATTGAATCATACTACGGCTACGGTGGATATCCCCGCCGACCTCTGAAGAGGCTGCCGAAGGAGAGGGTCGATGCGGTCGCTGAAGGCATCCGTGAGGTTATGGAAGTTGAGAAGAAGTTATAAAGAAATCTGACACGTTTGCGCTGTATTTCCCTAACTTTTCCTCGATGATTCTGCGGAGCACGTAAATTCTCAGACAGAGGCCAATGTGGTCAACGATTTACATGTGTTCATCCAAGACTTTGAGGTCAACTACTGCAATTGGAAATGCGCCATCAAGTGTCTATCACGCGGATCCCCTGCTTGGCATATAATGCTACCAAATAAGCTTCTTTGCTAGTTGTGCATTACACCGAGCACGTTGCCGCTACTTTATGATATCTATACATTATACCGGTGCTTCAATTGCTTAATGTTGCCCCACATGGGCGTCGCGTAGTCGCGCCTGCCTTTTGGCAAAAGACAGCGTCACGTGCACCTTCCTCACATATAGCCTTGAACTTCCCGCCACAAAACAAATCATCTCACCACATCCAACCTCTCGCGCGGCCGCACTCACATACTTGCACTGCATACCCTCAACGCTCTCATACTGTTGTTGACATGTCTTGGCACACCTTGCATCCCTCGCCTTCCTGGACGATGGCACATTGAACACGAGGATATTCCGACCCTGGCAGCTACCTAAATGATGAGCATCCTGGGTTCGTGCGGTCGAAAGGTCACCGTTGCCATGCAGCTATCGGGATATTGTACCATACGGTATCAGGAATTGTGCGTAACATTGAACTCATCAAGAGCTCTATTTTAACATTGACCATGTGTAGAACAAATGATCTGCATACGCTCGAATGAGGACCAATCCTCTGCGCTCATGAAAACCAAACATCCAGCCATCCAGCATACAATCGTCGCTTCAAACCGTGACCTGCTGACATAATTTTGTTACCATACCCAATCCGTACTCTTACAAACATGTATAACCCCGGGATTACCGCAGATTGTCCTAAGCGATTTGCGCTCCAGTTGAACCCGCCCAGGATATCAAATTCAATACAAAACACCTTGCGCCACTACATCATCGGTTTCAAATTGCAAGGCCGTTGCCGAGACTAGTCCATCGATACAGAGAAAGCACTTCTCGTCGCTTCGCTGGCGTCATTTCTCGAGCGTGGCCATGGCCCTTGATCTGCGCCAGAGTCGAGATCATGACCTTTCGGAAATTTCTCTGATACTCAGTGTTGAGAGTAACTACAGCAGCTTCGTGCGCTCGAACAATGGTCTCGCACGCTCTGATGACGCCGTCGTTTGTCTCGGTTGACAACTTGTCAGCCAGAAGGAGCAAAATCAAACTGCCTTGCAAGAGATACTGCTCTGCGTTAGCTATGCTCCATTCAAATCAACATGTGGAGCAGCATTCGCAATGAATTGCAATGGCGAAGCTACCGGAGGAGTTAAAGACTTACCATTCCAAACAGATACGGCATAAAGGACAGATCTGGATCCAGATCGAGGATTTCCTCAACAGCGTGCGCAGCCGAAATCGCACTTGAAGTCGCGGCGAGGAAGTTCTGCGAGCAAATCCACATGTTGTCGTCCTCGAGAAGTGCGACAGGGTCCCATTTGCCGTGGAGCAGTATATGCAGAACGTGCATGATATGTGTCGCGTATGCAGCGACCTTCCGCGTTTGGTGTGTCCATTCGCTACGAACGGGGTCCGGGCTCGTAGTTTGTTGGTTCTCCTCGCTTGGTCCACAGCCGTGCTGGGATTTGAACTCTTCAATGCTGTACGCATATCTCTCCAGTTGGCGTCTTATCTCAGCTTCGTGGAGTTCCCAGGAATTCCTTTGTCCGAATCTAGGGTGGTTCTTCTGTGCGTTCAAGTCGACGATGTCACCGAGAATTGTCATCAGAGGAAGGAAGAAGCCGAAGACATCGTGCGAGATGCACTGGAAGTTCAATCCCTTGGTGCGCGGTCCAGAGTGGCCAGTGTAAAACTCGCCAGCCTGCCACAGAGTATCAGCAACCGGCTGAAACAAGTCCTCGCATTCATTGTCCAGCATAGCAAGCGGTCGGTTGTAACAGAGGCCAAGATGTCGGTCAACCATGTAAAGAAGCCACCAAAGTCGCCGCCTCTCTTCTTTCATCTCTTCAATCACAGCCGCTGCTGGAGTACCAACAGGGACTTGTGCGCCTGAGCGAGAGCAATCCGTCAAATCCATCTCGCCGCTTTCGGATGTATGCGGATCTCGCTCCTTCGCTGAATCTTGAGGCATTTCCCTACCGAGTTTGAGTTCTCTGGCAAGCGACCACGCCGCGTTCCACCATCGCAGAGATGCTGCTTTATACTCGCTTGCAGATGTCACGACTCCGAGATTCATGTAGGTCGCGATGTCGTCCAGAGTACTTGTGGGAGGCATTGCTCCGTCAGGTCGGCCGTCGTAGCGTCCCATCACACGATCGACGCGGAAGCTATCATGTGCTGCTGCTGAAAGTCCGGAACCGGGAGCGAATCCGTGGGACGACGGAGAGTGAACTAGAGGCTTAAGGAGGTCGACCGTCAATTTCCACAGCTTCTGACAGATTGTGGACCTCGCAGACGGTGACGAAGTCAAATAGCTGGCCTCGCTCGTTTGAGCAGCTATCCACAACATGCTCGCTAGCAGTGCAGGACTGCACTTGCGAGGCTTGTGTTGCCGCAGGAATGACCGTTTCCTGAAAACGGAGCCGAGTATGTATGGTGACGTGGGCTCCATGAAGACCGATGACGAGCTTTGGAAATAATATTCGAGAAGGTCGCAGGCAGTCGAGACTGTCATGATGGTACCAAGGTGTGGAATTAGGGGCTTCAGTACAGGGTACCTGCACGGCACCAAACCAGCACCTCCATTCTGGGAGGAGCTGACGCTTACTCCTGATCCAGGGGATCCCGTGTCCACGGAGCCGTAGCTGTGTGGCGAAGACTGCCTGGCTCCAGTCTGATACTGAATGGAGTAATTTGCCATATTCGCATATTCGGGCGGAACCTGTCCGTTCTGCTCTGGCATCAGATGCATGCCGTTCATGGCATACATCAACTCGCCTCTTGGCATTTCAGCATGCATCGATGAGTATGCTGCACCAGAACCGAGAAGCAGAGGATCAATCATCATGTGGTTGACAGGCGTTTCGAACTGGGCGCCTGGCGATCGTCAGCGCCGACTTAAAACACGAACGTTGTGGTAATTACCTGGATGCATCGCTTGCCACTCAGCCTGCGGCGCGCTGTGTAAAGCTTTGCTTGATGGAAATTGTGGAACTACTGGCGTTGCTTCTGATTGAGACCACACCTCCTCGTCCATTTCCGAGAGACTAGGTCTCTCGAAGTACCCATTGCTCTGCGCCAACCCAGGTGTTTGCGGGCTGTGTCCTGCAGCAGCGGCCTCCTCTCGCTGTTTCTGAATGTGACGCGGCACCTTGCACAGTCAGCTTCCAAGTCGCGTGGCAACAAGTGCTGAACATTTGAACAACTTTGACTGTTGTTGTCGTAGTGGTCTACAACAGAGCAGAGGCAGCTGCATTGAGGAAGGAATACACACCTTTCCACGGCGTTTTTTCTCGCGATTGTACTGGCAAACGTACTCCAGCTCGATGCAGCGAGAACACGGCGACTGGCCGTTACACCTGGTTCGCATGCGGTGGCAGTGGTCGCACGCTCGGCTTACTCGTCGCTTGACGGGTGCAGAGCTCCTACGTTCAAGTTTCGGCATGTCGGCGGTGGCGGGGTCCATGGTGGCCATTGTTGATTGTCGAAAGAGAGAAACAGATTTCAGTATCGATTGACTCGAGGAGTCTCGACTTCAAAGAGCGGGAGGAAGCGGTCAGACAATGGGAAAATCTGGGGACGGTCATGCGTTACTTGGGGAGCATATGTGGGCCCTCGGAGCGTTAGTGCAAAGCAGTTCCGAGCTGGAGGAATCCTGGTCGCTGAAAGCCACGATCTGAATCTTCTATGCGTCCATGCGTCTTCGAGAAGCGAGATCACCTCGAGCGTAATATCAGAAGACGCAATCGTTAATTCCACCACCCATGGATGTATGGAACGTCTCAAGGATTGGCTTGCCGATCTTGGAGGGCACTGACGGTCGGCACCTGGTTTTCGGCGACGCCACCTCGAATGTGCTCCTCTCGACAGGCCATTCACAGCGCCTACGGCTAAAGTCACTGAGTCGACAGGGGCTATGGATAAAGACGCACACTCCCCCGCATTGCTAGGCTAGAGAACGACCCTTTCTGCGCGGGACAGAGGTCCGCTTGGGTGCACGTCAACACCCGTCTCGTAACTACCGCTTGGCTACCCTCTCTAGCACCTTGTGCCCGCCTTGTCAAAGCTGTAGCTCGAGGACGCTGATAATCCCTAACGGTGCCTTGCGTACTAACAAGGGGTTGAAATCTATATCATGTGCCCGGTATAGCTATATCTGATCACCCTAATGCGACTACTAACGCGCACGATTTGGTAATACTAAAGCCTGCTGAAACGGGCTCCATGCCGATTCCAGGTGTGTTGGACGAACACATGGCGATCAACTAGAAGACGTCAAGGCATCACTGTTGTGGACGCAAGCCGCTCCGACGCCATGAAACAGCTGCCAGTGGCACCAAACGAGCCTCTCGCGTGTGCTTGAGCTACCGGCATCGCGGCGAATGATGTCCTGGCTGACCCACTTTTGTGGACCCACCTCCAGGGGCCCACTTTTAGTGCCATAGAAGACAAAGACAGGTGTTCGAGAACTCGCATGTACCTTGGTAGCAGGTCGCGCCCAAAACGCAGCGACAGGGCCTTCCGTGGGTACTAACTACTGGTGCATAATTGCTCAAGATTTCTGGGGCTAACATTTTGGCAGTATGCATGCGCAGATGCCTCCGGAGAAGGAAGTTGGACAATGTTGTGGGGTTGCTGACCCAGTGCTGACATGCACTGCACGCCTGGCTCGACAATGTACCCGCCCAAGGTCACCGTACAACGATGAGAAGCCCATCACAAGAGGTGACATATTGTCCATGTCAGGTAAGCGTGAAATGACCAAACAGTCACCGAGGATGTTCCCTTTTGTCGGTTATGCGCTGTCGACTACCACTTCAACGCGAAGCACGAACTCCCAGTTGCCTCATGCTGCTACAAATTCCAGGAGGCATCCCTCCTGGCCGTAAGGCTGGCCCCCCATCCCAACCGATTCCTGGTGATACCAACACAGACGCTGGTCTATGAGCAGTCCATCTTAACCTGAAACAAGTCACTGGAGCAAAGGGGAAGAGCTGCTTTGCTGCATGCGTTGATCTTCACGCCACATCCCCAGTTCTTCTTCACATGCAAAGTCGTGGCTTTATGCAGATGCGCAACGAAGGATTCGTGCTGACAGCGCACACCGGCCCGCCCACAGCTCGCGCAGACATGAATGCAAATTCTCCGGTGGTGATTCGTGGATTTGTTGGATCAAACCGAGAATTGCTGGAGAATTGCTGCAGGCTACGAGCACGAGGTCACTGCGGAGAGCCACCTTGCATCCTGCGTCGCGGCAGAACTGTGCGCAATCTGCTTCCTTAACGCTGCTGCAGTATCGGGCTGCATGTCTCGGGGTGTAGGGCGCGTCTTCGCATTGGCGCAGACCCCTCGAGTCTCCTCTCCCACAGAAACAAGCAACCTGGGAGCACAACGCACGCCGCAAGCTGTGCTGTGGAGCCCCGGTGCTTCAGTAGTTCCTCCCATGCTGGGTCAAGCGGCCACGGCCGTTTGACGGCTTCCGGTTAGGTGGACCTGCAAGATTCGTTGGGTCCTGGCCGCTAATCAGCAGCCAGCCTTGAAGTAACCCTGAGGTTCTCCACAAACGCTAATATGTGGCTCTTCTGTTCAGCGCCGACTCTAAGCCTGTTCCGTCCAGCGCTAAGTAGAGGAACAAAATGCTTCACCGAGGCTTCGGCCCCGAACTCTGAACGGGACGGCTGCCCCCACATACCGATGTCATGTCCTGTGCTTCACCATGGCCTGGTGTGGCCACTTGTGTTAGTCTCGGCGATTGCCTGGCGCAATAATAGGTTTCGTGAGCGGGCACAGAGGCATACGACAGAACTCTGTGGAAATGACGGATGCGATAGATATATTGTGAGCGGTTAGATTAAGGGTCCAACACTTGGCGCCTTCGCCGAGTATCCACCAAGAAATATCACCGAAGACCAGCTGAATTGGGACAGATGGCTTTGACCGGGATTGTTACAATCCGGCATCACGAGGTTTGGTACCGACGTCACACGAGCTGCAGGAGAAACTGGGCTGGGGAGGTGCTGCCACGCTCTGACCGCATGTCTGGAGGTCTCGAGGTGTGGTCTCTCACCCCAGCTTTTCCGCCTATCAGTTCCTGGGTCACACAATGCATGCAGTCACAACGGGAAGAACATCTCGGCTGAGCGGAACGGCGTCTACGAAGCGATG
The DNA here is from genome assembly GCA_022559985.1 of Parastagonospora avenae f. sp. tritici 18332-5. NCBI lineage: Eukaryota > Fungi > Ascomycota > Dothideomycetes > Pleosporales > Phaeosphaeriaceae > Parastagonospora > Parastagonospora avenae. The sequence goes on from JAFJTR010000017.1 coordinate 429,374, forward strand.
CCGCAAGCCCTGTTCATCTTATACCTCCCTCCCTTCTGTTATACCCTCTTGTTGTATAAGGGCCCACACAGCCCTCGTACAATGGTACTGCAATGTTGGGATCAAGCATCAAGAGTAGCCTGTCTGTCCAACCCTTCGGATGGGAAAGGTAAACCGGCTATGTTCGAGTTGCCCCAGACTCATACCTGGGTACAGCCCCAAGACCTGTTGTGGTTAGAAGCAACAAAATACATTGCAAATAAACACACTTAGGCAAGCGCTTCTCTCCGCGCTAAGCGAGACTTGTTCGAGATCATGCAGCAAGCTGCCGCATCGCAGATTTCGTGTGGGGATGTGCAAGGGTCTGAGCAACACTTCAGTGGGCAAGTATCAAGGGACAGGACAAGGTAATGCGTTCCGGGGCCGATGTTTGATGAGGGAATCTCAACGACGACGAACGAGAACGCGAGTGCGAACTACCTGACACTAATCGACAAGGTCAAGGTTGGTATTGCTGATCACAGGCACTGCGTCACTTGATCCTTTGACCGATGAGTAGGCAACCATGACCTACGAAAATCACCTGACACGAGAGGCCCGTCAAACGCTTTCATACATCAGCCATGCACGCAATATACAGCGACGCCTCTCTCGAGCGCTGATGCACAGTGGCAAAGTAAATCAAGGGGTCGCCACGTGTGCACCACGCACACCGTAAGCAACAATGTCTATTCTGGTCGATGACCAACACTGTATAACACGACCGGTCAAGTGGCGATCTATCATATCGTCGAAGCTGGACGACATTATTGAAGTGTTTCGGACTAATGCACGACAGCCCAATGACTGTTGGACCCAAGACGTTAGAAAGTCGAAGGGAACTGTTCTTTCCCGCAATCGGCTCGGTAATCTCAGGCGCCCTCCAGGGGTATAGCCACTTGCAATAGTGGGTCCTGGCTAGACATGGGAGCACAAGATCTGCTCACGATCTTGATTTGGTATTTTAACTGGGAACAAGGCAGGCAGTTTAGCTGAAGTGCGCGGAAGCGTCAGTGTGAGACTAACTGGTGAGATCAGCGGCGCAGGGACTTGATGGACGTCAGGCATTGTATCAAGGTGTTCCGGAGAGGTAATCAGAGATATGGGTGTACGGAAGGAGGATTATCGCATCACCAACGGGACGGCACATAAGTAATTTCTTTTTTCTGACTTCGGGCAGTTATCGTTGGACTCAGTCCACTGTGGCAAGGAAGCTGAACGACTTCCTCTCGCCCGCCAGGCATTGCTTACAACCTGCACGTGGGTAACAGTTAGCTGGGATGTCGTTATCGTTGCAGGTACTTGATCATTTCCTTCAGCCCCAGCCAGCACACCTACCACAACGATTCATAAGGTATGACAAAAACTGTCCCGCCCGCTACCGCTCATCTCCCGTTCTCCACTTTCCGACAACCGCTTCGTCAAGTCAAGCCATGCTGACTACCAGGTAATTAGGAAATCTTATCACTTACTCACTTCTCGCTTTTCGCGGCATCTTCCTTCATGCCTTTTTGCACCCACGCACGGCTCTTGGCCGCGTACTCGTCCATCTTCGTCTTGTCCTTGAGCAGCTCCTTGATCGTGTGCGGATCGGGTACATGGCGACCCTTCTCGACGCCCGGACGTGCCGTCATGCGCTCTTCCCACGCCTTGAGCGTGGGGAATTCATCGATGTCGATGCCCGCCCACCCGGCGGCCGCGATCCAGCCCCAGTGCGCGAGATCTGTGTGCAGGATGCATGAGTGATGTGGATGACGCACGAAGGGGGGATGCTTACCGGCAATAGTGCACTTCTCGCCCATGATGTACGGGCGGTTGTCGGCTGCGAGATGCTTGTCCAACACACCATACAGACGGCGTGTTTCGTTCTGGTAGCGGTTCACGCCGTATTCGATGTGCTCGGGAGCGTAGCGGGTGAAATGGTCTGTGTGAGATTCTCGCGTTAACTTGCTGTACCAGACATATCGCTCCACATGCAGTGTATGCAAGACTCTGGCGCAGATCCGGGAACGGGCGGAAAGGACACTAAGGAGACTATTGTTTGATCTTCTGCTGGTATGTAGGACGGGTTGACGGCTGGGTTATGCATGGTGTGCTTTTTTTTCGTCGAGTAAGATATTGTCCGATCGGTGGCCGTCTCCGAGATTACGCCCTTGTCAATTTGGGGAGGCGGGATTTTGGGGGCGGTGGATTTGTCTGGAGCTCAACGGTTTGGGCGGGCAGCTTTATTCAAGGATGTTGTGCGTGGACTTTTGCAACGTTGGTGGATCTGATGACGAATAGGTGATATCCACTCTGTGCTGACGGACGGGACTATCGATCCGCTCCATTGCTTCATTCCCTTCATGACAAATAGATATTTCGTACTTACTTGCTTGTCCCTGCATTGGGCCTACACCGGCGTTCATGAAGAACAACCAGTTGTTCATCTCGTAGTACTCCCTTGTGCCCTTGGGGAAACTGATCTTGTACTCTGTGTCGTAGCGCTCGACGAGATACTGCATGATGCCACCGCTCTCGAAGAGGTTGATGGGCTTGCCGTCAGTGAAGGTGTCGGTTAGAGCTGGGATTCTGCCATTGGGATTGATGGCTCGGAACCAGGCTTCTTTCTGAGTGTCTTTGCTGATGTCGATCTTGTGGACTTTGTAGGGGAGACTAGGAAGATGTTAGAATCCGCGCTAGTATCATCGTATGTAGATTGACTGCGTTTTCTGGACAGTATGATGACAGGGCCAATATAATCTTGCTTCGCCGTTTCTTGGAGTATTCATCCGGCACTGGCAATTCGAGTCTCACTGACCACCTACAGTCTCCGTTCCGCTAGACTGAATGGCAACTTCCAGACTTCCGATACTAAATGTTCACATGATAGACTTCCCAGGATCTGATCACAAGTAAGAAAGTCAATCACTCACCCTAGCTCTTCGAGTGTGATCGAGATTTTGATGCCATTGGGCGTCTGCGTAGTGTACAAAGTGATGTCAGAGTTCTGGGAAGACATGATGTTCTGTTGTATCAATGCGTAGTCAGTTGTTGTGAGAATGCAGTCCGGAGTATTAAGAAGATAGCGTTTGTCACTTCGAGTGGGGTCATTGAGGGGCAACTATGACGACTTGGGAAGCTGATTAGAAATGTAGTAGTGCCGAGCTACGGACTTGCTACTCTACAAAGTGTTGGACATTTGGTATCTGACTCGAGTTTGGTTCGTATTGTAACTGTATTTTGCGAGCAAGTTCTATGAGTTCTATAAGTGCTCCAGGGCTGTAAAGAGCAAGATACATAGGGAATTCTGGCAGGCCAAACATACTTCATACTCTTCATAGAGATCGACGAGAATTCGATTCGACTGCACTAAATTCTAGCAGTGCAGCATGATAATCCCATAGTATTGAAAGAGACCTGCCCTGACTCGGAAGGCGCGTGTGGTAACGGCAGCCTATCAGCACGTGATTCCGCCCGCGATAAGCAGCAAACGGACTAGCCGATATTCATCCGCCTCCTCGAAAGCTTTCTCCCGCGACGTTCCAACATCTCACCATCATCCCCTCACCATTAACCTACACAACAACCATGTCTTGGCGCAACCAGGGCATCACTGGCTCGAATAACATTCCGCTTGGGAACCGCCGTCGTTTCGGCGGTGACGACGCTGATGATGGAGGTTACAATCCTGCAGCGCCAGCGGAGGGTTTGTCTGAGCTCAAGCGCGGTCGCAGCCCACAGCGTGGTAAGTCCTGGCTCCATGAATACGCGATCGCGTACTGACTGCGACACCACAGATCCCGATGGTCCCCGACAGCGCAAGAAGCGCAATCGATGGGGCGACGCCAGTGAGAACAAGGCTGCTGGTTTGATGGGCTTGCCCACTGCCATTTACAGCGCCATGACTACTGAGCAGCTCGACGCTTACACCCTGCACTTGCGCATTGAGGAAATCACGCAGAAGCTCAAGATTAACGATGTCGTGCCAGCCGACAATGATAGGTATGTATTCCCGTCCGATTTCAGAAGCGCATTTCTAACTTTTCCAGGTCTCCCTCTCCTCCTCCGCAGTACGACAACTTTGGTCGCCGTGTCAACACCCGCGAGTTCCGTTACCGCAAGCGTCTCGAAGACGAGCGCCACAAGCTGGTTGAGAAGGCGATGAAGACGCTCCCCAACTATCACCCGCCTGCCGACTACAGGCGCCCTACTAAGACACAGGAGAAAGTCTACGTTCCGGTCAATGACTATCCGGAAATTAACTTCAGTATGGAACTAACCCCTCTAACTTTCCTTTTTTGGTTCTTTTCCTCCCCAGCCTTTGTCTTGACAGCCTGCTCAGGATGCCTGATGCTTATGCGCATTCCGTGGTACCTGCAGTCTAGCTATGTCACTAACCCCCACCGTCCCCGTTACTCATACCAACTTTGATCATACACTAACCGCAGCTTTTTGCACTAACAGTTGGCCTTCTCATCGGCCCTCGTGGAAACACGCTCAAGAAAATGGAGTCCGAATCGGGCGCGAAGATCGCTATCCGTGGCAAAGGCTCCGTCAAGGAGGGTAAAGGACGTTCTGACGCTGCTCACACCAGCAACCAGGAGGAAGACTTGCACTGCCTGATCATGGCCGATACCGAGGAGAAGGTGAACAAGGCGAAGAAGCTCATCCACAACGTCATCGAGACCGTAAGTCAACTATCACTCCCTGTGAAATTCCCTGCTAATTTACAACAGGCTGCCTCTATTCCCGAAGGCCAGAACGAACTCAAGCGCAACCAGCTCCGAGAGCTTGCCGCGCTCAACGGTACCCTTCGAGACGACGAGAACCAAGCCTGCCAAAACTGTGGTGAAATCGGTCATAGGAAATACGATTGCCCACAGAAGCAGAACTTCACGGCTAGCATCATCTGTCGTGTCTGTGGTCAGGCTGGACATATGGCCCGCGATTGTCCTGATCGCAAGGTCGGTCAGCCGTGGCGCAATGACGGCCGTCCCGGTGGCGACCGCAACCAGGGTCGTATCGGAGGTGCTCCCGAGAACGAGCTCGATGCGTTCATGGCCGAAATGGGTGGTGGTCAGCCTCGTGCCGCTATCGAATACAGCAATGGTGGAGGTGCAGACAACGCTGCTGGCGGAGAGCGAACCCTCAAACCCTGGGAACGTGGTCCGACTGGTGGCGCTGCACCTTGGGCGCGCAACGACCGGGATGGTGGTGACCACAACTCTGCGGCTGCTCCTCCCCCTTGGGCTGGCGGCGGTGGTGGTGGTGGTCGGTCGTACGACCAGAACAACGGTTATGGCGCAGGCAACGCTGCGCCCTGGGCTTCTGCGGCTCCTGCTGCTCCAGCTGCTGCAGGCTATGGCTACGGTGGCTATGGCTACGACCAGGCTGCGCCAGGGGCTTACGGTGCCCCTGGTTATGGTGCGCCCGCTGCTCCAACGGGCCCACCTCCAGGTCTAGGACCGCTCTTCCAGAACTACGGATCTGCTGGTACCCCTCCCCCGCCACCACCACCGCCGTCTGGTTCCGTCCCTCCTCCACCGCCTCCAGGTGATGCCCCGCCACCTCCTCCCCCGAGCGATATCCCTCCTCCGCCGCCACCTCCTCAGTAGACGCCATGATTCAGGACAGGGCATACGTCCCTCGGGCACGCATACTGAGGCATTCTAGGAGTGACGAAGCCGCTTCTGTTTCGGCTTTTAACTATCCCCTCAACGCGGATCTAGGACGTACGCAGCAGCGCCATGGCATCTCTTACATCTTAGCAGCAGCAGCAGCACGGAGCACATATCGCGACAGTACTTGGATGGCACTAGCCAACTAATGAAGTACAGGTATACTTACAAAATTGAATTGATTCTCACGATAATTTCCTCTGATCGGGGACCCTGGATGTACCATCTGTTCTTGGTAACTTTACAGGACAAGTGGTGCTCTAGCTACGAAATGACATCTACTTTGCTGACGATGACCTGTTAATGCTCGTGTGATGTAATGTAAAATCGTGTTCTCTACAGCGTGTAGAGCTATGCATGCACTTGTGTGTCCATGATGCTTGACAAGATGTGTGTGAACGTGTCGAGTTATAGTGACGTTGATCAACGCCAAGGGTGTGATCCTGGCACGAGCGCGGGACGAACCACGACGGCGGGCGCCCGCGGACAAGCTGGAGCTGTTAGACATGCAAACTCACATGTCAAAGAGCCCACGGTAGCAAGTGGCTCCCTGTATTCACCAACATCCCCTCTCTACTTGCCATATACTGCACGTGTTCAAAGGCCACCCAACTCAGCGTCGAAGGAGATCCCCGCCTACGCGCTCACCCCGCTACGATGGAGAGGATACGCGTGAGCAAGGTAGCTGCGCAGACCACCACACCCTGAATGCCATGTACTGATTTATATAGGTAGAGAACGTCCATCTCCACCGCCGGGGAGTGCGCTTCGATGGCACGCTGCATCTCATGCCCCACCACATTGTCTTCAGCTACTTGCCCAGCCCTCCGCCAGACGCACCACCTGACGCGAAACCACCGAGGCAGAAAGAAGTATGGATTACGTACCCTATGATATCATACTGCTGTCTTAAACCACTGCCACCTATCTTGCGCCAGGAGCCGTCGATCCGCATTCGGTGTCGTGACTTCACATACTTTGCCTTCTACTTCCCCAACGAGAAGCAGGCACGTGACGTGTACGACAGCATACGCGCTCTAACGTGCAAGGTTGGGAGACTGGACAAGCTGCTCGCGTTCAGTTATCAGCCAAAACCTCCAGAAGATCAGCAGAATGGTTGGGACATTTACGATGCGCGGCGCGAGTGGAAACGGCTAGGCATCAGCCCCAAGGATACGGAGAAGGGTTGGCGGATATCCGAGATCAACATCGAATACAAGGTGGGAACGACGAGCAAAGTTGTGTGGAAAGCTTCATCTAACGTGGTGAACAGTATTCGAAGACGTATCCTGCCCTTCTCGTGGTGCCCTCGAATGTCTCAGATAGCGTCCTGCGGTATGCCGGCGAGTACCGTTCACGCCAGCGAATACCCGCGCTTGTCTACCGCCACCCCATCAACAACTGTTCCATAACTCGAAGTTCACAACCAACACCTGGTCTGCGTGGTAACCGCAATCCTCAAGATGAGAGGCTCGTTGCAGCTATATGGGCTACTAATCGTGGATGGAAAGCTACGCAACCACCTACACCACGTTCCGGCGGTCTGACACCAGACTCAAGCGTCGTGAACTTGAACGAAGCCAGTACCAACAGCTCCTTCGTTGGCGCTGTGGATACCGAGACCGTCGACTCTGGAAGGACTACTGTTGATAATCTAACTGAATCATCCGAGATAGCAGACATTGATATTCCCAGGGTATACGGTGCGCAGCAGCGAAACCTTATTGTCGATGCCAGGCCAACTGTGAACGCTTATGCCATGCAAGCCGTTGGCCTAGGGTCAGAGAAGATGGACTACTACCCGGGAGCAGAAAAGGCTTACCTTGGGATCGACAACATTCACGTCATGCGCAAGTCCCTTGACACAGTCATCGAGGCACTGAAAGATTCAGACATCACACCTCTCGCCCCTAATAGGAACCTTTTGGCCAAGAGTAACTGGATCAAGCACATCAGTAATATCCTAGACGGTGTCGCGCTAATCGCGCGAACTGTGGGCATCATGCATTCGCATGTACTGATCCATTGCTCTGATGGTTGGGACAGGACGAGCCAACTGAGCGCACTGAGCCAGATTCTCCTTGACCCGTACTACCGTACACTAGAGGGCTTCATTGTGCTTGTTGAGAAAGACTGGCTATCATTTGGCCACATGTTCCGGCATCGATCTGGCTTCCTGAGCCACGAGAAATGGTTCACCATCGAGAACGAGCGCATTGAGCGCGATGGCCAAGGCGGCAGCAACCCTTTCGAAAATGCCCTTCGTGGTGCGAGGGGACTGTTCAACCGACAAAATGAGTCAAACGAGACGCTTAACCAGCTACCAGAAACGAACGTTCCCGAAAATGCGACTGATGCGGCGGACACTGCTACCCCAAAGCCCGCCAAATCCGGTGCAGCGGAAGAACATCGCGTCACCAAAGTCAACGAGCTGTCGCCAGTCTTCCATCAATTCTTAGACTGCGTCTATCAACTACAACATCAACACCCGACCCGATTCGAATATAGCGAGCGCTTCCTTCGACGTCTCTTGTACCACCTGTACTCCTGTCAATACGGCACGTTCCTCTTCGACAACGAGAAAGAACGCATCGATGCGCGAGCACGAGAGCGGACCCGCTCTGTCTGGGACTACTTCTTATGTCGAAAACAGGAGTTTATGAATCCCAAGTATGAGCCCGAGATTGACGACTCGGTGCGCGGCAAGGAACGCATGATCTTCCCACGCAAAGGCGAAGCAAGATGGTGGGCGGAATGCTTCGGCAGGACTGACGAGGAGATGAACGCTGCTGGCCCACATGCTCTTCCAAACCTGACGCCCCAGACTAGTAACGCCCCCAATGGCCGAAGTGGTACAAGCACACCCATTCCCCATGATCCAATCGTCACAGGCACGGAGTCAGCTGAAGGTGCAACTGGGGCTGGCACTACCGCCGAATTGCCGCCCACTCATGCGCTTGGTGAGCCTTCTTCAAGTGTACCGCATGCTTCGTCTCTTTCACCACTTGATGCTGCTACCGCGCTTGGACAAGATATTCGGCAAGGCCTGGCTGCGGGTATCGAGAGGCTCGGTATCGGAAAGCCAGGTGGTTCCGGTGCGGATCGAGGAGCAAGCCCGGCGTCGGGGCAAAGCAGGCTGAGCGCAGATATTGGGAGGGAGGCCACGAGGCTTAGTGCGGATCTGAGTGCGAGTCAGGGGAAGGTTGAGGATGTTCGGAAGGATGTGGAGGTCGAGATGCAGTGAGCAACCGCGATCTCAAGCACATGTACAAGACCTGATGGTACTCGAGACGAGGATTGTAAAGTCAATTTTGATATGATAAGATAAGCATGAATGACGATACCCCGGGCATATCGGCCGAGACCGAATAGTGGATGCCTGGTAATAGAAATGTCCGCGAGTTTGATGAACTCACACTGAGATATTCTGATGTTTGCTTCCTGGTACCGGCGCCTGAAGAGAAGATCAGCGACGGGGCATCTGCTACGCCCCTATTCTACACAGCCCTACGTTCTGTTCATCATCTATTGGCTCGGGGGCTCGGAGGCTCGGGGCTGCATTGGGGCCACGCCACCAGCTCCTTCTTAACTCGAATCAGTACGGTAGATAGCTGTGGATCCAGCTGCGCATCCTGGGGCGATGCGCCTGGGACAAGGCTATCCTTACCTAGGTAAAGTTCTGCCCGAGTAGGAACAAGAGCACGTCCAGGCAAACTCAACCAAAGCGAAGACATTGCCAGCTGAGTTACCCTCTTGTGCCACCACTGCCGGGATGATCCATCCGCGCTGTCTAGCTTAGCCAGTACGGCAATGCCGTAGCCTTTCTCCGCGGGCCATGTACTCTTTTTGTACTGTGACGGGTAGCTGGACGTGTTCATGCTACTTGGGCGTACGCGCAGGAGGTTTGATTGAGTACATTTGTAGAAGAAGCTACGCTGGGAAAAGATACTGCTTTACACATTTACCCAGAAGAGACTATCGAGAGATGCGGTACATCTGCTGCATTCGCTTGCATCACAAATACCTATATATGTGCTATCGAATTATACTCCTGCAGCGTGAAGTGCGCCTAAAAAGAGAGAATTTCACCATTCTGCTGGAGTACGGTTACATAGCCGCCAGGAGATAGAATTTGTAAGATTTGCATCATGAATTCACGATGTGCCCTGGTGGGTCAGGGAAGACCCCTCCCCTGTCTGTTCCTGAAGATCCCTTGTCAGTGTGGATCCAGGACGCCACCTGTCAGAACGGCCCTGGCGCCAGAATCCGGCAACCGGAACTGGGTGCTCTCACCGCAAGATCACCAAGGTCAATGCCACCGACTGACGACCGATCGTTCAAGAATTAAGAAATGGTTGCAGCATGGGCCATACTCGCTGTGTGCTTTGTCGTAATCAACACATACGCAATCATCCTCGAGGGGCAAACGGGGCCCTAGGTAATTGCACATATCTCTGAGAGCTTAAAGTCAGAGAGAAAATGCTCCTCTAACGAGTATTACGCATCAGGGACACCTCATTTGACCTTGTGAGACTTTTAGCTGCGCTTTGCGACACCGATCTTGCCGCTTTCTATCACTCAGTACTCTTCAAATCACGATGGATTTTACTTTCCTCGACAATAACAACCATGCAGAGCTCTCGAGCGCGCTTGCTATAAAAGGCCAAGATGTTCAATACGATTGGATATCACAGTTCCCAGAACTCGATTTTGGTAACAAACTCTTGTCAATTCTGCTATTGTCAGACACATGCCAAGTATAAATATACTAACAGCTTTGCCAGACTGGACTGTTTATTTCGATGGCCCGATGCCCATGAATACGGCGCAAAGAGAGAGTGCAGTAGTTAGCCGTGAGGAGTTTGAGACTATGATGATATTTGACCTGCCGACGTAAGTTGAAGCTGTAGAAAGGCTGCAAATTGTTATTGACCTCTATCAGAAGCAATGCTCGAGGAAGAGAACAGCAGATGTCTGCCAGTGTAGAGTTGCCAGGGTATGCTTTTTGAGATCTGCATATTAACAAAAAGCAACTCTCTGACCATTCGAGTATTAGTGAAAACCAACGGTCATCTAGACCTTCTTTCATGCATTCCGCGACCGATACAAGCCGGTTAGAACCCGTCCAACAAGCCCATGGACCGAGTCCATCGTGCTCAGCACCACCCACCCTTACCAATCCAACGCCCGGTGTCAGCTTCTCCACAGGCTCACACACGCCGCACCAAGTCACGGATGTCATGGTCGGAACGATCTATGCTTCCTCGAACACGGATAGTTACACCTTCCAATGTCGCGTTGCCAGCTGCCACGGTCGAACATTCAGTCGCTGGCCTGATTTTACACGACACTACAACGGAGCTCATGCTGCGGCTCCTACAGCATACTGGTGTAACGTCGAAGGATGTCCTCGCAGTAAAGCGGCTCACAACCGTCCATTTCCGAGAAAGGATAAACTGAATGATCATGCTAAGAGCATCCACGGCTTGAGGGCTTGAACGCACACACTGTACGGCATGGATTTGGTTACTCGCATGATGCTAGGTGTTGAGGATCTCCTACAGGAAGACGATGTAATGCGGCGTTCATAGACAAAGGGTATGTAATGATTTCGATTATAGGATATACTAAAGGCGATTTTGCGGGATGAAAAGACTACGGGTACAGTAGATTTTAATACACTTGTAGATGTTGATTGGCAATGAGAAGCTATGTCCGAGCATCTGGTTATTGCATTCACATAGTCGCCATGGCGTGTCTGACGAATTCGTCGGTATGAGGTTGTGTTTCGCGATCGGCCGTTATGATTCGAGGAAGCCGCGCAGCAGTGGTCAACTGCCTCAACTTCGTTCAAGAAGTCAGGCACAAGTTAGCTCGAATGGTAGCTTCCACAACACCCAATCTGAACAGCTCTCATAACCATCAAAACTTCCTCACGTATAACACATCATCCAACCCTTCCCGACCGCAATGGCAGACGAAGAACCAGATCCCGCCACTCTCGCTCGCTGGCAGGCAGAACGCGAGCAACAGCTTGAGGGATGGGAAGCGGAATAATCGGAACAATCCCATCATTTCTCAACAACATCACGTAAGTGTCGCAAGAGAGACAGACGATTGCCAGCATCCACTAATAGTGTGCCATCGTCAGAGCCATCTTTTCCGGCATTTGGATCGATGCCCGGCTTCGACCCGATTTCCGCGTTCGATCCATCCGTGTTCGATCCATCCGTGTTCGATCCATCCGTGTTCGACCCATCCGCGTTCGACCCATCCGCGTTCGATGTTTTTCCGACCACACCATAGAATGAGTCCAGTTCGCATGAGATAGATGACAACCAGGCACGATCAGTACCACCAACGGTACACAATCGAGAGTAAGCAGATGACTTGACGGATGCGTGGTAGATGTTTCGTTAGGCTAAATTGAGTCAGTGACCAACAGACAAGGAACCAAAACACGTTCCCCTTCGTCCCAACGCTGCCTCAGCCACGACTCAACCAGGCCGGAGCAAATGCTGTCGAGAACCCGCTACAAGCTCCGTCACGTACCTCAAGATCACAGACACGAGAGGAAAATTTGGGGTCAACTCCATCATCAGCATATCAAGCAACATCACCGTCTCCTCCCACGGAAAATTCTTGAGCCACATGGTACAGATTAAAGATTTCAAAAGCACACGATATGCGTGTAGGCAAGGGACATGCACCGACGTATTTATAGGGAGAGCTGACGCATTCATTAAACACCACCATAAACATCATGCAGGGCCCAACAGCGAATCTTCTACAACACTGAATTCCAGAGCCGACCATAATTGGGACCTAGTTCCGAGCACTATCATCGGTTCCGTGTCCATATCTAATGGTACAAAGTCTTTGTTGTTCAGGTGCGCCGAGACTGGATGTCCGAATGAAACGACCTGGACCAAGCTCGAACTTCTCGTCTCCCACTTTAAACATATCCATGTAACGCAGAAAAATAAATTCTTCTGTCCGCATGTGGGTTGCCCGCATAGTCAAGCTGGTGGGAGAAAAGGATTCGGCTAATTCCTTGTTTGTGCGGAACATCTCAGAAAATACCATCAGGGATGATGGCGGTATGTGTAGGATGGAGATACCACGAGAACGTATTTAAGCAGCATATTAAGTTACCTTAGAAGCAAGTATATCAATATCGACATCAATTTATGAGCGCAGTCGATTAGTAGCTCATACGCCGGCCAGTCTGGTCTCATAGTCCATCGATACCATCCATTCTTTCCTCAATCACGTGGTTCATGTAAACTCTGATCAGCAACTTTTGCATGCTCGTGCTGATTCTGTCATTTGTGAAGACTGTTAAGAGTAGGCCAGCAATACCATAAGACGACCCGCCTAGACAATACGAAAAGTGCCCTGCTCTACGACCTCTCGGTCTTCTTCCTGCCCGAATTGATTCAGAAACTTATCGACGCACTCTCCTCTCTTCTTTCCGTAAGGCCATTGCAGACAGTTGAGAAACCATAACCCGATGCGCCGATATACTTTCCCCATGGCGTTGGCCTCTTCCACTAGAAGAAAAGTTAAGCGCTTCTTGATTCTCAAATTCTGCTCTGAAGGATCTTTGTTCTCGCCGACGTACAGCGCCCAACATTGCGAGTCTTCATCGTAATCGGAATTGTCGAGGCGAAAGACGCCCTCGTAGCGATACGCGTACTGGGGGGAATATGTAGCGTGTGGGCCCAGCTGTATTCGAACCGCGGAAGTGGTGATTTGGATGCATGGAAGAAATCTGGACAGCTCTTCGGTGATTGTATACAATGTCGAAGGCTCGTTCATGTCTTTCGGACCTTGGGTAGCGTGGACAACATCGACCCTGATATTATCGGCTATGGCAAGGTTCCTTCGTAGACAGTATTTGAACTCTAGAAGAGTTTTGTTGTGTGTCGATGATGTCTTGAAGGACGCCCACGTCCATGAGGGAAAGTCGGGTTGTGTCGCAAGACTAGTTTTCGGGCTGGTATTGGCGGCTTTGAGCGACCAGGCAAGCCCGTTCACGAAAGCTTGGCTGGGTGTAAAAGCTGAACTATCCAACTGATATGAGGTCGTTTGGCTGACTTTGCTTGTGTTGAAAAGTGGTATGCCGTGAAAGTGTTTAGCGCGCCCAGGACTAGGTGGGCAGTTGTCAAAAGCGTTCAAAACACCCTCAAAGGCAGCTATGCCATCTGAAGCATAGGTAAGATTTCTTGGGATGTACTCGATCAATCGGTCGTAAACGTCGTCGGGGTTGCTGCTGAATACCGAGTGGGGGAATACTTGGAAGCTGTCCAAAAGGTCGTTTCCACTATTCTCGAGACTGTAGCTCAAGAACTCGAGATGGTGCTTCCGCTTGCATTGGAAGTAGACATGTGTGTCTGTAAAAACCAAGGTACGCGATGACAGCAAAGCTTCTTGGTATCTGTCGAACCGATGGCGAGATTAGCAGATGCCCCGGACATTGCTGACAGACTGATGCTTACGTCCATCCCCGAGTATTCCAACGTGACGCCTTAACCTGTTCACGTGTACTTTTGGATATAATGAATTGCATATCGCCGATAGCGAGCAGTTTTTGTGGGCTCCGTACAGTGCGATAGATACCTGGCAGACCACTGAACGCATCCGCTCCGCTTGCTGATATGATTGTGAGGGCGGCACCGCCATATATTACGTCCATGCTCCGGATAGTTGCTAATCTTTTTTGCATGTCGTGCTGATTAATACAGTACTCATCCACCCAGAGCTGCGGTATTCCTAGTTCGGTCGCAACATAGATCGCATCGCTTATCGTCTTAGGCAGGTCTTTCGGTAACCGCGTCCCTAGTCCAAAGGCTGAAGTGCTGCATTTGAGACTACCCCAGACATAGCTGAGGCACACGTACGGCTCGCCAGCCTTGAGTAATCTCACCAAGCGAGTCTTGCAGTCGATGACACACAGGGTTCGTGTTGGAGATGGGTCTACAGGCGAAGACAAGCAGCTTGTCGATGACGAATTGTGATACGTATCACAACTTGCCAGCCAGGATTTGACAAGACGAAGATCTGCTTTTTTCGCACTAATCGCTTGTCCAGTAGCCCACTGGGCGTCGAGAGGGCGTACATCTGACATGTTTATCGAGAAGAGACGTATGGTGTTCACCATGGGGCAGTTCGAACATCGACACCTTAACGCATAGTATTTCAGTGCCGAATCCTGCAGTCGCTCTTCCTGTATCCAGAAATTTAATTTCTGAGCTTGCGGCTCGCATGGTGCTTGTTCGGCATTATCGCACTTCCGTAACTCTTTGAATAAGGCACACAATGAGCAACTCTTGTCGAAGAAAGCTGGCAGCCTCATTGCAATTCCTTCTGGATTGAGGCTCGCGTCCGTCTTGTGCAGATATCGGAAGATGCGAGAACCCCTACATGTTGTGCAGAAGCTGTCGGAAGTACTATCGAGCACTTTAGCCCTAGGCGGGTCGATGTTTTTCTTCTTTACTGAGGACGGTGCACCATTCATTGCGATGGTTCGCATTTGTCCTTGCCCTGGTCTGCGACGCCGACGCATGTGTACTCCAGTTTGGTAATGGTAACAGTGAGGAAATTGCTAAGGCTGTAGCCGCAATTGGAATGAACATGCGTCTCCAGAAAAGATACTCGCAAGGAGGATAGGTACGATGCGTAACGTTGAAAAAGTTGAGTAAGATGTTGCTGTTTTAGGCTACAATCCATGTGCTGGCTCAGCCTCATAGATACCCCGCCAGACCCTGGTCAGCCATGGTGATCTGTATGCAGCAGTCAATCTAGCCAATAAGCCACTCGGTGCTTGAAACACATTCATTGCATGGACCCGCAGAGATGTCTGACCAATAGACCGCTCGAGAAGTCGGACAGGATCTGTTGGAGTTATGCATGGCTAGGCCGACGTCACAGCGTCCATCTTGTTTGAGAGAAGCCGTATTTAGATGTAGGGAAAAGGTGGTAGGATGTGTCGTTTCATCAACCTAAGATGATGTCCTTCCTAGTCGTCTCTAGTTCCTTCCAATCCGATTCGTCGACCCTTGCAAGACCCAAACGGACAGCATAAGGACCGCCTTCTTTAGTCTCGCGCCATTCGATGAGCATGATGTTGACCCGGGGCACTGCTTCCAGTTTTGGCACAAGCGAGCCATCAGTGTTATAAAAGGTAACGCAGCTTTCGCCAGTGTGGATTGAGAGTAGAACGAATTCTGCCTTGTATTCCTCGCAATAACTGCAGAAGATTGTGTCGGGAATAGTCATCTCACCAATGTCTTTGCCGCGTGGTGTCAATATACGGACCGATAGAGATACACGACATTTGGCAAGATGTAAACATGGATCGATCTTGAGCGTCAGAGACGACGTTTCGGCGGTGAAATGAAGGAGACCGAAGTCAAGCAGGTCTGCGTCTAGTCTTGGTGCTTCGGCACCCGTAAACGCGGATTTCGGTAGCACCTCCTCAGCCCAAGTGCTGCTATCCGTCACTTGGTAGTCCCCGATGTATCGAATAGGATCGAGCCAGAAAACGCGACATACGATAGCTCGGCCCGGGCAGCCGCCATATTCAATGCATTTGCCTTTGGCAATCCAAGTCCAAGACGGCATAGGAAGACGACGAAGGACCCCAGCCTCATCCGGCACGATATGCTCTTGGCTGCAGTCATTGGTGCAGCATGTACGCCATAACAAGGCAGCATCCAGGTGGTCATAGGGTAAGCCCCAGATATAGCCATTCGGAAATCGATCCTTGAGACCCTTCAGAATTCCAATGAATGCCCAGAACAGGTCCGAGTCATCGTGAAACTCTCTCGTGGTATAATGCTCCACTCTGTGCATATATACGCCTAATGCACACCAGATCTCCAAGCCTGGTCCTCGGCGGATTTCCCTGTTATCCGAATGAAACATGGAAAGTAAAGAATTAGCCTCTGTTGGCAGATGTCGCCAACTCTTGTATTCGGTGTGCTGGTCTTCACACCATGATTCATCGAGGCATTTCCAGAATACTTGGCTTTCAGTGAAGATAAGTGCTCTTCTGGCTAGCATGCCTTCTTGGAACGTCTAGCCTCGTGTATTCCATACTGTGTCGCTCATAGTAGCATGCAAATTCGGTCTAGAAGTGCTGTACCCGACTCCATCAAGCATTTCCACCGGTGGTCCTGTCAACATAGACATTGGAGTCTTGTACCAACTTTGATTGGAACTCCATCGCGGAAGGTGCATCTGTGCGTTTGTGACAGCGGCGATGATAGTGAGTGTCACATGTCCGTAAATTTCGTCCATGATAGGTAGTTGCCGTTGTTTGTCTTGCATATCGTCTTGCATAATACAAGCCGTATCAACCCAAAGAAATTTCTCGCCCAGCCGGGCCACAACTTCCATAGTATCCACAATAAGTTGTGGAAGGGTCTTTTCGGTCAAGCTTCCTTCGCAGAAATAGTTCTCGATGGTAGACTTGGTGAGCACGCCTTTGGTACCTTTGCCCCGTACGTATGAAAGTGCCACATATCGTTCGTGGAGTGTGGATGTTGTGAGACAACGCTTCTGAACGTCGACAAGCCTCAAGCTGGCCCTGACATCGGTCTTCGGTTTCCATCGCTTGCATTGCTCGTGGCTCACCGAACAAAAGTTCATCCACTCTTTGAGGAGACCGATGTCTACGAAAGTCGGAAGTCGACGCAAGCGGACAAGAGAATTGCGCTCCGGTGTCAAATTCGTAACAATGGCGAGCTGATCAAAACTCGTGCCGTATGGCACGGCTCTCTTAAATGGCTACAGTAAAGCTGCGAAGTGATTGGACCCGTTGGCAGAGTTATCCGATGTTCTGCGGCAGAGATGTATTTCGAGGCAGAGCGGTCGCCCGATTGGTGTAATGCTTGTGCTGGTAGGCTGTCGGATGGAGAACGAAGAGTTGTGGAGGCGCAAACTTATGCCTGCCGACCTGGAGATAGTGTCTGAGCCTGAGATCGATGCAACATGTTGGGCAATTAATGTTGGCCATGACAGAACCTACTGTGGATACTATGACCTCTCGTCCGACATGACAGCGTTCTAGATCCGGTTGCACGTCAAACCGAAACTGTGAACAAGCTCCACAAACATGGCCTACCTGTGGACAGGTCGCGTGAAGTCTCTTGTTGATATTTTGCAAAGTCATTTTGATGGCCACTCCAGAGTAGCCAGACCCGATCACTGGTGATTATGAAGATCGGGTCCTGTAGTCCGATATTTGGAGATGTTAGGAGAGCCGATATAGAATCTGATGGGTTCTTTTCTAGTCGCGGTTCCATTGTTAAGGAGAAGAGATGATCGCTCATAGATAAGGAACGTCCTGAGATATTATGCAATGTGCCTGGTCAGATGTACCATCTTGAGAAGGCAGCTTGCGCGACAACGCTACATCTGATTCGATATCTCCTCAGTCGCACGCTCATTCTATACACGGGATACTACATGCTGACCCCGCACAATGTAACAGCGAGCGTCGTTCTTATCGGGCGAGGCATCCAGAGCACAGCCCCTGTGAGCTATTGAGCCATGATCGCCGCGCAACACGGGGCAGGGAAATGCGTTGAGGACAGTACACATCGGAGTGACTCTGGCTCTTAATAGGCTACTGTCCATGCTGGAGCTCGTCCGCTGCAGCTATTGTCCGTCGTCTTTCGCATACCTGAGCAAACTGTCGGCTGGGGTGAATCCTCCGCATGGCGGATGTCGATTGAGTAGCTGTTTCATTGTAAACACAGAGCTGACAGTGCTCGAGTGGTATGGCTTGTTGCTAGATTGTTGGTGCGATGAAGAGTGATACTCAGATGCTATTGGATGGAAGGAGCCCGGGCGCACTAGTACCACTGGAAGGTACTTGCGCCAATTGAAATGTCATCATCGTCGAAGCACGAGCGTAATCACGTGTCCAGTGTTTGGATACGTTCGACGCGAAGTCCTTCATAGATGACATGCGTGAATCGATACATGAATTGGCAGAGCGCGGTCCTATTACCCATACTGTAGTCGTGACTCGTAAATCGTGAATGCGAGACGCGCAAGTTGCAATGCATTGTGGTACGAGCCGGAAAAGATGCATGTCACCATGAATGACTTCCAAGCACTTTGCGAATCGTCAAAGGCAAGCGTGAAATGTGTTGAAGATACAAAGGTGCGACTATCTTCTACCGCCGACCCGACATCAGCTCCATTAACCCCACTGCAGCATTGCCCTGATTAACACTGCTCGAGAGGTTACCTGCCTGGTAGCTCTCGTCCTTGAGCTGCTGTAGCCTCTGATGCGCGCTCTCGGCGATGTCGGCATCGTCGTCCTCTCCCAGCTGCGCGGTCCGGCTCGGAGGGGGGCCGTAGGTGTCCTTCGGGACTGCGAAATGTACTGGTGGCTGACCAAGCTTGCCAATAGGTCGGAATGGGTCCAGATTCGCCTTGACGAAGATGGGCTGCGGCTGTGGTGAAGACACAGTAATGTTTGGCACCTCCATAGAGGCTGAAGGCGGCGAGCTGGCCTCGAATGATGATATTATGTCCTTGCCCCTCTTCGTCTCTTGGTTGGTCCTGACTTTATAAAGGGCGAACTTGAGACGCGTTCGCATATTCTCTGCGCGCGTCTTCTTGGGCTGTTCGGTGGGAGCTGATGTCGGCGCGGGGGCGGGGCCGTCTGCTGGAGCCGCCTGTTCGCTCTTCTGGCTCGCGCACAGCTCGTAGTTCAGCAAGTCGGAGAAAGACTGATTGCTTTTCTGTGAGTTTTGGACAGGTTCGGGCTCTGGTGTCGGTGTATTGCGCTCAGTGGGCGATCCAGGATCTGGGAGGGCAACTGGATGGTTTTCCTGGTACAGTGAGCATTCTGATGACGCGTTTCAATGTTTGATTGACGTACTATGTGCTGTTGCATGGCATCAGCTGTGAGTCGCATGCCCGAAATCCACATGCTCTCGTCGCGCGCATGAGCAAGCATCTTGCCGCTACCTGGCTTTTCGGCGTCCTCGACCTCTTCGATACTTCGCTTCTTGCCGTACGTGAGAGCAGCAGGAGAAGCCACGAGGTTCTCTTTGTCAGCGAAGACGGAAGGTGTGTGCGACGTGAGCTTCTTCAGTGGGCTCCGTGGTCGTGTGGCTTCGGACGAATCAATGACTGGCGAGTTGATGGCTCTCGGTGTCAAGTCGCCCAAAGCGCGTCGTGATGGGGTGTGATGAGGGCTTTGGTGGGTACTCATATCTAGTCTATATGGTGTTGTGCTCATGTTATTGTTGCGACTTAGACGCGTCGAGACAAAACAAGCCGGTTGGTGCAGGCAACGTTCGTTATGAGCCAGCAGGAATGATGTGGAAGGATAGTGTCTTGTACAGTATCTCAGGCTGAGGTTTGAGACAGCTCAGAGGGAATCAATCATAGATGTTGTTGTGAGTAAGGTCGCGTTCGAGGTTGGGAAGTCGCATAGCAGGATTGGAAGCTACGACCACCGTGAACGCGATTGGTGGGGTCAGCAAGGGTCTCGCCTGCCCGCCCTCCCGCCTCCACCCACCAACTCTCCACCCTTCGTGTCCTCTGCATCGATGCATCATGAATCCGGCATTCCTTGCGTGTTCTTCTTCTCTTCGCTGTAGGAGAATGACCGCAGCTTCACTTCTGCAGAGTTCAATGGACACTGCGACCCTGCTGCACATTACACGCTATGATACCAGTTCGCTGAGGCGTATATCCTCATTTCACACTCACGCATCACAACAGCACCAGGACCCATGGAATAAAGAACGTGCATCCAAGGGCTTGAACGTCACCGCTTTCCAGTCACATGAACTGCAAGAGCTGGCCCAAACCACAAATGATTCTGCATCTGAAAGCAAGATATAGCTTGCACGGCATATAGACGTGCTTCACATCTCATATCGATAGGCGCAAATGCCACCGCGGCCGCAGTGGATCTTGCCATACGTCATCGCTGGAATATGCGCGTGCAAGTCGCGTATGCGCACGGCTTCCAAACTATTGAATGTCTGAGTTGAACTGGCGTCTTCAACATTTATTGTTCATTCCAATGCGTTTGTGTAACACTCCTCACATCACACAACGAAAACATTCTCAGCGCCCAAGGGGATAAGCAAATATATGCTGCCACGAGCTATTGCACGAGAACAACAACTCGCAAGTAATTCGAAGCCATGCGCTCGTTCGCTATCTTCCTAACATTAGGCAGTCTTACCGCGATGAAGGGCTTCTTCCAAAAGGCTAAAGCTGAGCTGCAAGGCATCACGCAGCAGCTTGACTCTAATGCAGCTTATCCGGGATCAACAGGATCATCATCAAACCAACCCAGAGACTCTTCTGATGCAGGACATCAATTGCGCAACGGTATTCCAGAACCAACGACTCTGGATATCATGCGTTATCGCTATCATCATGGTACAAATCTCGGCTCTGTGTACGTAATCGAACGGTGGCTCCAGCCGTCGCGGTTCCCAGACGGTGCGAAAGGGTCGAGTGAGCTTGCAGCCGTAAAAGCGTGGGTCGATAAGATCGGTTTGGACGCTACACAGCGAAAGTATGAAGACTACTGGGATACCGCAATTACCAAGGAGGACATACAATGGCTCGTGAATAAAGCCAAGGGCACGACCATTCGGCTGCCCATCGGATATTTCGATCTGCCAGGGCGCAAGTTTACACGTGGAACCCCGTTCGAACCTTATGCTCAAGTTTATAACGGAGCCTGGTACAGCATTCGCAAGCTCATTGCTCGACTACGAGAGCACTCCATTGGCGTACTAATCGACTTGCACGCACTCCCAGGCGGCGCCAACAACCAGGAGCACTCAGGCACCAACAGCGGTCGTGCGGAGCTTTGGAATTCCACCTCGAATCGTGCGCTCGGGGTGAGCTGCTGCGAGTTCCTTGCTCGAGATGTTCAGACCGGTTCCGACCTCGTAGGCATACAACTTGCCAACGAAGCTGAGTGGGACGCCCCAGGTATGTATGAGTGGTATGATCAGTGTATATCCGCCATCTCGGCGGTCGATTCCAGCATTCCGGTCATCATATCAGATGGCTGGAACCTGAACAAGTCTATCAAGTACTCTCTTAGCAAGAATTCGGTATATGCCAAGCAACCAACAGCACCAGTTGTCATCGACACACACTACTATTGGGCTTTCACTGACGAGGACAAGAAGAAGTCTCCTCAAGAAGTCACCAGTGAGGTCTATTCGAAACTCAAAGAGCTCGATGGTAAAGAGGGCTCCGTCGTTGATCGAGGCGCCTCACAGGTCATCGTTGGTGAATACTCTTGCGTCTTAGCCAATGAATCATGGTCAAGATGCAATGAAACATCAAAGGAAGAGTGCGTGACAGATTTCGGTCGAGCTCAAAGCAAGCAATGGCAAGATCGTGCAGGCGGCAGTTTCTTCTGGACATGGAAGATGGACTGGATGCCGGGAGGCGAATGGGGTTTCGGGGCTCAAACTGATGCGGGAAATATCGTGCCGTCCAAGCACGCAACTCTTTCACAGCAGAACAAGATTACACGACTCCAGAAAGCGATCCGAGAACGTGATGCTCGATTACATGGTGCCCGGGAGGCGCACATCACATACTGGCGTCGCGCGGACCCCAATGGCAAGTACGAACATGAAAAATATGAGCACGGATGGCGAGTTGGTTATCAAGACGCTTTTGCATTCCTCGAAGGGCGTGCAACCCAAGGAGACCGGATTGGAATGCTGGAAATGTGGATATTGAAAAGATTGAGAGATAGTGGTTACCGTGGCGGCCTCACGTGGCAATTCGAACACGGCTTGAGAAAAGGCATCCAGGATTTCTACAGCGCTGTTGAACTATAAGTAGTCGGTCTCATTCACCGCCGTTAATGTTGGACTAGCGCGCAGGTGCCGTTTGCTATGACTTCACTACCGGTATCCCAGAGTATCACGATCTCTGTGAGACCTAATGGCAACAGTACACCTGGACCTGAGCATAAACAATCGCCGCTCACCTTTGATTGCAGACCATGGTCAACTTCTCTCAACATTATCGTCGGCTGTTCCGAATATCCTCATCCTCGCGAATTAAGTCAATTTACACGACCAAAGGACCCCACAACCTTGTCTATGAATATCGATCATCTCATGATTGACAGCCCACGCCTCGAAGCGGACGCCGAAACAGCGTCCCTGCTCAAAGAGCCCGTACTTCGACCCTACCAAGCCTACTGCGTGACGGAAGCGTCTTCGAGGGCTCCCAGTCCGAGTTCGCTCATACCTCAACCTTTGCGCATCCGACCTTCAAACCTCAAAGATCTTGGTTCTGAACCGCAATCATTGCCAAGCTGGCCTGATCCCAAGACACCAGCGACGTACGCTCAACGGAATGACAGTCTTGCGATATTGTTCAAAGAGGGAAAAGAAGGCAATGAAAAACATAAGCTGTCCAATCAAGTACTTCCCTCCCACCGCACAAACCTAGAATCTCAAGATCACATTACACAAGCTGTCACTCCACGCGGAAGCCACCCACTAGTGACCAGTCAAACTAGCACGTACGACGAAACACCATCACATTTGCGGATGCAACAGACAAGCCGAAACCACGTAACAGCACCCACAGCGTATCGTCGAAAGCTATTGCCACAACATTTCAGTGGCTCAAACATGGGCCATTACCCATTGCCGCCGCTCCCATTTGGGTCTACACATCGCCCAGACCTCGATTGTGCCGCAAGTGGACGATCAGAGACAGCAGAACATCAAGAAGAGAACTTATATCACACATTGCGCAGTGCACAAATTTCGATCCGCTCCACAGAAAGGCACAACAACTACGAACAGTCTCCGGTCATTGGGCATCCCTGCGAAGATCTACCATTGCCAATGAGTGAAGAAATACACTCAAGAGATCCCACATACTTCTCAGAAGCGACTGCGATAAGTCCAATAGAACTAAGCCCTTCCCTTGTTCGAACATCACCCAACGATGTGCCCGCACCAAGCCCGGATGGACGTTCACGACCAAGCTATGCTCGTGCGGATCAACCGCAATTCGAGTCATCTGAGAAATTATACATTTCCCGGGGCCTTCTTTCCGAAATGGAAGACGACAGGCGCGCATATCGTAGAACGCAGCCTAAAGACGCCCAGCTGAAATACCAATTCGGCCGTCGTCCAGACATACGACTCGACGTTCCGCCTCCAACTCCACCACACACATCACTGCTGAACTCGACGCAAATCAAACAATCGAATAAACCAATTTATCCGCCTCGATCAACTGCATTGCTCGACCAACCGCTCTTCTTCCCATACAGTTCCCCCAAACCCGGCTCAGGACCTCGCCCGCCACCGTGGGGATCCAGCGACAATCTTGAACTCCGCCGTCAAACGCGCAGCAACGCCCGCGAACGCGAAGATGCGCGCAAAATGCGCGACAGCGGATGTTCCATCTACAAGAGCTCGGATTCAACGGAGAGTGTGCGCGAGAACACGATGAGGAGGGAGGTCGAAGAGTACAGAGAGCAGGTGTTGAGATTGTATCCGGATCTGGAGTTCGATGGGGAGAAGAATGAGGAAGGGGGATGTTGCTGGTGTTTGTGTGTGGTTATGTGATGGGGTGGGGAAGTTGAAGAGGGGGAGATTTGAGTTATGGCTGTGAATAATCAGAGAGCGTGAGGCTTCACGCCGGGTTCTTGGTCCATTATTTTGTGTCAATGATGCATAACATGCCCGTGCGCGTGATGCGCGCGGAACACCATTTCTGAGATCACAAAGTTGAGGCTATAACAACACGTACAATAGCTATTATCGCAAACTTTCTTGGTGGTTTAGTAAAAAAGACCTTGCGATCATTTTGTACTATTTGAATTTACTTGGAAGCTTGACGTTGCGTCCCCGTGACGTCACCTTTGGTGGAGGAGATGGAGAGCGAGCAACAGCTTGCCCA